>CM063501.1:26199402-26229402 GCA_032207245.1 Pardosa pseudoannulata
GATTATTACCCTAAGGATTAAGTAGTTCCTGCTATAAAAGCAAAAGCTTCTACATTGGAAATAATAATGTAATTTATCTAAGAGTTGCTGACACATTTTACTCAGGAAGTAGATTGTGTTGTTCTTGGTGTCAGATGAAAGAAATAGCGTATTAATAGAGACACTAGCAGATTTCGTGCAAGGAGATAAATTTTTAGTTTTAGAAATTTCAAAAGCACCTGAATATCATCTCCAATGTTAGTTACATGGAAATGTTTTAGTACTGTTTTTTTTCTTGTATATTTTCAATTTTTTAGTTTAATACCATAAGGATTTCAGTTATTGAACAAAAAATAAATACTTTATTTTGAATATACTTTTTTTATGGCAGGTCATTTGCTACTAATTTACATTTTTTTTTTAAATTCAGAGATAGTACAGACCATTAAACTAAAATAAAATATATTGAACAAACTTTCAACAGTGGTTCGAGAAATATGCATATTAGCATCAAATAATTAAAAAAAATAAAAACTGTTATTGTATAAAACAAGTTATTTTGCACTCATTTTTAATACATCTATAAGAGTATTTTTAGAATGAGTCCAAAGATGATTTTTTACTAAGTACCTCTTCTTAAAAATATCTGAATGGAAATTACTGTAGAGTAAAATTCACATAAAAAATCTATGAATGTTTATCGCTCATGTCCTTTCATTAATCTTCAGATTAGTACTCTAGGGAATTCAGTTAATGATCAGTAATCAATATTTTCTGTTAATTGACTAAATAAAGTCACTCTTTTTATAACATATAAATGTTGGAGGGAAACACTGTACTTTAAAATGTTAAAAAAAACAGAAAGAAGATTTTTGTAGAATTTAATGATAACATAATGATAAACATTTTAAAAATAAATGTATTTTTAAACAACCAGTATTGTTCAAGATCCATTCTTCTGAGAATATATCTCAGATTACACTAAAAATTCCTCATTAGGAACTTCATTATTTTACTTATTATTGAGAAGGAAGCTTACATTTTTTCATCAATCTTCCGTTGTCAAAGAACTCAGGTATATTGTATAATAATAAATAAAAATGAATACTTCCGTAAGACTTTGGAATTTCATGTCTTTTCAATTGTTTAGAGTAATGCTAAACAAAGTCTGAAATATTCTTTTTATTAATGCACCTACTAGTTTGTGTTTTTTTGTGTAGTTATAGGGTATATTTTTATGATGAAAAAATGTGAAAATCTAAACAAAATTTCAATTAATTAGTGAAAATATTATTTGCTGAAGATAACTAGAGAAAGCAATTCGCTCTTTCTAGGTACATGTTAAAAAATTTAAATCTAAGATAAAATATAAATACTGAATAAAGAATTTTTTCGTGGAAGATCCTTACTATATGTAAATCCTTTAAGATGCATTATAAAACAAAGTTTTGTTTACAGTTATATTATGTGGTAAAAAGATAAGCAATTAATGGATAGATGTAAAAGTTATTGTGTAGGGTAAGTTTGAAATAAGCAATACATTCAAGTATTAAAAATATTTTATAAAATTGTTAAATGCTATACAACAGAAATTCAAAAATATAATGATGTATAGTGTCATTCTTTTGAAGTATATGACAAACTAAGAGATAATAGTATAAAAGGGAAGTAAACGTTATTTCAGGCTAAAAATATTCAAAGCCACTTCTCCGACTTGATTGTGTGAGATCAATCTAAACTAAAAGCTGGTTTGTTTGTTTAAGAGCATTTTTATGTTTTCAGTGGAGAAACATTTATTTTATTTTAAAAATAATCAAGTAAAGTTTTGCGTATGTAAGTTTTATGAGTAAAAAATATAATAAGCATGGTTTCTACTTGAAATAATTGTCAGGTGGGTTGGAGTTTAATGACATTTTTCTCCTCTCAAGACAAACTGTGCTAAAATCTGGGTAAGGATTCAATAGAATTTAAACGTTGTAGAATAATATACAAGAAAAAATGGAAGAGAGTAGAACCAACAAAACTTAAAGAGAAGCATTAATAAAGGATATATAGATCTACCTAACATTTGTTTAAAAATGCATTATAATTAAAAGAATGAGCTATAACTTAAATGTGCAAATATAAAGCAATATGTTATTACTACATATTTTAAGTATTTCAGCTAAAATATGTACTAAAAATCAAATTGTAAGGACGCTGTGGATTTTATAGAGCAGATTAACAAAATAAAATTCCATATGGAAAGTAATAGCTACCTTTATTATTTCTTATTCTCAAAAGCTTATTATTATATTTCTCATTAAATCTACAGTAAAACAATGTGCATTAATCTCCATTAGCTTTCTGAATAGGGTGGAAAATAATTACAAAAAGTGGTGAAAATATAGTATTGAAAATGATATCATTAGAAGTATGAATATAAAGTAAACCCGATGTTATTGGAAGAAATTAGTATTAATACTTTAATACACATTTGTTTTTAGGATCTGTACTATTTTAGAGCTTTGCTATCAACATATAAAGTATTAAATAAACACATTTTGTATGTGAAAGCATAACAACGAAATTAAACAGCTTGGAAGTCCTAATATTCATCTTTTATTACTCCAACAATGTAAATTAAAATCAAGGTCCATGAAAATAAAATAGTGTTTATATGAGCTTGATATCTTCGTTCCCTTATCAGAGCTCTCTATTTTCGATCTACTTTCCTCTAACTTATTTACCTTAGGATCAGTAAACTTTTGAATTTGGTTGAAAATCCAAGAGTATAATTGATTTTAAAAACAGCAAAAAGTAAGCAAGATTAAAGGAAGGAGAGTATTTGAAAGAAATTTAAAATGGTAATAATTTTTTTTCGATTATCATTCGATTGATTTGCGGATTAATAATTTAATGTATGCACTAGGATTGACAAAATGTTGTTCAAAGTTCATATATTCCAAATAAAAAGTAGGTTTCGCAAAATGTTTTTTGTTTTTGTTAATATGATCAGAGGAATATTGAAGTGTTTTCAACGTAAAAAGCCTAAACAGGTCCCTCGCAAGAAATATTGAGACTTATGCAAAACAGGCCATCAACAATAAAACATTTGGCAGAAATTGGGTACATCATTTAAATCCGATAGCGTGCGTTCTTTACCATGTTGAACGTTGGTGATTAAATTTTTCTACAAGAATGACTAATCCACAACGGTTGCATTGGTAAAATTTCGCACAGAAAAGAGTGCAATATGCGCTCTTACATACACGGAACGTACCCTACAATATTTGCTGAACGTCAGATGCAGCGCAATATGGCATTGAATGATGAAGCTCACTTTTCCCTGTATATCTCCTTAAACAAGATAGTCGTGTCTGGACACTGTCAAATCCTCGTAAGTACGTGAGCCATCCACTGTTTTCCCTTAGTGGGATTGTTTGGTGTAGTCTTACTGTATTTATTCTGGGTAGTTTTTTAGTTTTGACCCTATCTGGTATGGGAATCTGTACAGTCACTGCAGCATGGTATCTTACGCTTTTGTGTGGCAACGTTGTGCCTCCATTACAAGAAAGGCACATGTTACCTTTTGTCACATTTTTGCAGATTGGTGACCTGCCCCTCACAGGAAATCAAAACCTTGTTGAAATAGTTCACTGAAGACCAAGTGATAAGTCGCAAGATAAGCAATTGCAAGGTTTATTGGCCTTCACGATCTTCAGATTTCAGTCCAGTACATATTTGGTTGTTTGGATATTTATGTTCTAGAGTGAGGTTTCGAGAGGATTCTAAACCATTTTAGTGGATCTGAAAAATGCCATTCAATTGACCGTCACTGCCATTGCTAGTGAAATACTACACACCGCAATAGACGTTGTGACAAGGCTTACTTTTTTTGTTTACTGTTAGCAGATTACTTTCAAACAAAGTCACATGTTATTGTCATTGTTCGTAATTTCCCCTTTGAGCTTGTGTTTTTTGTTTAACCCTTTTTATCCTGACGGTACTTATAAGTACCACTTCAATCAAACACCTATATATTCCTAATAAAGCCGTTTTTCCTGACGTTACTCAGAAGGACATGAACGATGTAGTTCCTACAGCAGAAAAAAAATGACAGCACCAATCGGGAATCCTTTTTATTCGCATAGTAGGGATTTTATAATTGGCGTGCTGCATTCAAAGGTCATTTTGTGGTAGAGATGATACATGTGTTGTTCAATTGAGTAAATTTAATGGTTTATTACTAGTTATTTTGCACCATTATTTTTTAGAGACTTCTATACTTCTCAGGTAAGCACATCATTTGTTT
The DNA here is from genome assembly GCA_032207245.1 of Pardosa pseudoannulata. Taxonomy (NCBI): domain Eukaryota; kingdom Metazoa; phylum Arthropoda; class Arachnida; order Araneae; family Lycosidae; genus Pardosa; species Pardosa pseudoannulata. Next base: position 26,203,676 of record CM063501.1, read on the forward strand.
TATTCATAATTTAATGTTTTATTTTCTATCATAGAGTCAAAAATATATGTTGGTACTAGAAAGTACCAGCTGCAAAATTAACTACTAAAATACAGTAAAAATTAATTTTCTTTTTTTCTATGATTATTCTCCATTAAAACTTATCTAATGATGGAAAAATGCAGTAAGAAAGTTGATGGTAAATTAATTCAGGATATAAAGGGTTAAAACGCCTTAGCATGACGTGAGTACTCTTTTCGGTTACTTCTGGAAATTGTTTTTACACTGAAACAAACATTCAATATCCCTCTATTTATAGTGACGCAAAGAAAAATGTTTCTACAGCATAACATTTTTCATTACGAATTTTTTAATTTTGCCAGAATTTATGATAGTTATAAACTTTTAATTGTTCTATTGTTATTTTATGAATAATAATAACAATAATGGATGAATTTCGATGTTTTATTTTTTCAATATATGAATAATGCAGCTTGACGAGAGTTTGGGGTTGGTCGGCTGAAACTGTAAATTATTATATCAATTATTTCCAGTGTTTTACTGGAGCAGATTCATTTAGCGATTCATTTGGATACAACAATAACCTTTCTGAGCATATTTGAGTTGATTTTATTTGAGAGATTCAGAAAATCAAAGATGTATATGTGGCGGATATGGTGATGGATTGCATTATCTTTTTTAGTACAACTTTCAAAAGAATTCCACTTAAAATGACCAATAGAAGGTAGAGAGGGATCATGGGAAGAACAAAATCATAAAAACAGGTTTCTCATAACTAATATAAAGCACCTATTTAGTAGGCTAATGGATAACTCCGAAATTCCCCCATCTCCTTACAACGGGTAACAGAAAAAATTTATATTTATAGGCTAATTTTATAATAAAACTCTCTAACTCCCATTCAATGTTGAGGGAATGACTGAGTCTAAATTTTAATAATATAAAATTTACTACTATGTATTTTGGATTACTTAAATATTTGAAAATAAATTAAATGGAAACTACATACTTACCCAACAACAATTGTAGAGAAAGAAATAACTTCACTTTACTGGTATTTTTTTCTCCTGTCCCTTTAAAGAGAAATTAATGTTTCCAGTTTGTATTAAGTCAGAAAAAAGGTTGTAGGTAAATTGATTTTTTTTTCAATGCGGGATGTTAAATACTAATACTAGCTTTCACCTTTTACAAAGTCGCAGATACAGTTGCGCATCATGTTGTCCTGAGAGTACCATATAGGAGGCCAACTTTTTTCCCATGAAAAAACAACACAAATGATAACCAATTCTTGCGATGGATTTGAACACCTGTTATATAGTAACTACTATATAACAGATATAAATGTATAACAGTAATAATGCATAAATGTAAAAAAAATATAACGCATATAAATGAAACGAAATACTGAAATTTAATAAATATTAAACTTTCATAAATATTCGTTTAATAAAAGCAGCAAATAAAGAAATTTTTGAAAAGCATATAATACGTTAATCGGCATAGTATAACTGAGTGTAAATTTTAATATTATAAAATTTACTTCTATATATTTTGGATTACTTAAATATTTGAAAATAAATTAAATGGAAACTACATACTTACCCAACAACAATTGTAGAGAAAGAAATAACTTCACTTTACTGGTATTTTTTTCTCCTGTCCCTTTAAAGAGAAATTAATGTTTCCAGTTTGTATTAAGTCAGAAAAAAGGTTGTAGGTAAATTGATTTTTTTTTCAATGCGGGATGTTAAATACTAATACTAGCTTTCACCATTTACAAAGTCGCAGATACTAGAGAGTCGAAGATACAGTTGAGCATCATGTTTTCCTGAGAGTACCATATAGGAGGCCAACTTTTTTCCCATGAAAAAACAACACAAATGATAACCAATTCTTGCGATGGATTTGAACACCTGTTATATAGTAACTACTATATAACAGATATAAATGTATAACAGTAATAATGCATAAATTAAAAAAATATATATCACATATAAATGAAACGAAACACTGAAATTTAATAAATATCAAACTTTCATAAAGATTCGTTTGATAAAAGCAGCAAATAAAGAAATTTTGAAAAGCATATAATACGTTAATCGGCATAGTATAACTGAGTGTGAGTTTTAATATTATAAAATTTACTTCTATATATTTTGGATTACTTAAATATCTGAAAATAAATTAAATGAAAACTGCATACTTACCCAACAATAATTGTAGAAAAAGAAATAACTTCACTTTACTGGTATTTTTTTCTGCTGGCCCTTTAAAGAGAAATTAATGTTCCCAGTTTGTATTAAGTCAGTAAATAAAGTTGTAGATAAATTGATATTTTTCAATGAGGGATGTTAAATACTAATACTAGCTTTCACCATTTACAAAGTCGCAGATACTAGAGAGTCGAAGATACAGTTGAGCATCGTGTTTTCCTGAGAGTACCATTTAGGAGGCTAACTTTTTTCCCATGAAGAAACAACACAAATGATAGCCAATTCTTGCGATGGATTTGAACACCTGTTATATAGTAACTACTATATAACAGATATAAATGTATAACAGTAATAATGCATAAATTAAAAAAATATATAAAACACATATAAATGAAAACGAAATACTGAAATTTAGTAAATATTAAACTTTCATAAAGATTCGTTTAATAAAAGCAGCAAATAAAGAAATTTTGAAAAGCATATAATACGTTAATCGGCATAGTATAACTGAGTGTAAATTTTAATATTATAAAATTTATTTCTATATATTTTGGATTACTTAAATATTTGAAAATAAATTAAATGGAAACTACATACTTACCCAACAACAATTGTAGAGAAAGAAATAACTTCACTTTACTGGTATTTTTTTCTCCTGTCCCTTTAAAGAGAAATTAATGTTTCCAGTTTGTATTAAGTCAGAAAAAAGGTTGTAGGTAAATTGATTTTTTTTCAATGCGGGATGTTAAATACTAATACTAGCTTTTACCATTTACAAAGTCGCAGATACTAGATAGTCGAAGATACAGTTGAGCATCATGTTTTCCTGAGAGTACCATTTAGGAGGCCAACTTTTTTCCCATGAAGAAATAACACAAATGACAGCCAATTCTTGCGATGGATTTGAACACCTGTTATATAGTAACTACTATATAACAGATATAAATGTATAACAGTAATAATGCATAAATTAAAAAATATATATCACATATAAATGAAACGAAACACTGAAATTTAATAAATATTAAACTTTCATAAATATTCGTTTAATAAAAGCAGCAAATAAAGAAATTTTGAAAAGCATATAATACGTTAATCGGCATAGTATAAACTGAGTGTAAATTTTTAATATTATAAAATTTATTTCTATATATTTTGGATTACTTAAATATTTGAAAATAAATTAAATGGAAACTACATACTTACCCAACAACAATTGTAGAGAAAGAAATAACTTCACTTTACTGGTATTTTTTTCTCCTGTCCCTTTAAAAGAGAAATTAATGTTTCCAGTTTGTATTAAGTCAGAAAAAAGGTTGTAGGTAAATTGATTTTTTTTTTCAATGCGGGATGATGTTAAATACTAATACTAGCTTTCATCATTTACAAAGTCGCAGATACTAGAGAGTCGAAGATACAGTTGAGCATCGTGTTTTCCTGAGAGTACCATTTAGGAGGCCAACTTTTTTCCCATGAAGAAACAACACAAATGATAGCCAATTCTTGCGATGGATTTGAACACCTGTTATATAGTAACTACTATATAACAGATATAAATGTATAACAGTAATAATGCATAAATGTAAAAAAAATATAACACATATAAATGAAACGAAATACTGAAATTTAATAAATATTAAACTTTCATAAAGATTCGTTTAATAAAAGCAGCAAATAAAGAAATTTTGAAAAGCATATAATACGTTAATCGGCATAGTATAACTGAGTGTAAATTTTAATATTATAAAATTTACTTCTATATATTTTGGATTACTTAAATATCTGAAAATAAATTAAATGAAAACTGCATACTTACCCAACAATAATTGTAGAAAAAGAAATAACTTCACTTTACTGGTATTTTTTTCTGCTGGCCCTTTAAAGAGAAATTAATGTTCCCAGTTTGTATTAAGTCAGTAAATAAAGTTGCAGATAAATTGATATTTTTCAATGAGGGATGTTAAATACTAATACTAGCTTTCACCATTTACAAAGTCGCAGATACTAGAGAGTCGAAGATACAGTTGAGCATCGTGTTTTCCTGAGAGTACCATTTAGGAGGCCAACTTTTTTCCCATGAAGAAACAACACAAATGATAGCCAATTCTTGCGATGGATTTGAACACCTGTTATATAGTAACTACTATATAACAGATATAAATGTATAACAGTAATAATGCATAAATGTAAAAAAAATATAAAACACATATAAATGAAACGAAATACTGAAATTTAATAAATATTAAACTTTCATAAAGATTCGTTTAATAAAAGCAGCAAATAAAGAAATTTTGAAAAGCATATAATACGTTAATCGGCATAGTATAACTGAGTGTAAATTTTAATATTATAAAATTTATTTCTATATATTTTGGATTACTTAAATATTTGAAAATAAATTAAATGGAAACTACATACTTACCCAACAACAATTGTAGAGAAAGAAATAACTTCACTTTACTGGTACTTTTTTCTCCTGGCCCTTTAAAGAGAAATTAATGTTCCCAGTTTGTATTAAGTCAGAAAAAAGGTTGTAGGTAAATTGATTTTTTTTTCAATGCGGGATGTTTAAATACTAATACTAGCTTTCACCATTTACAAAGTCGCAGATACTAGAGAGTCGAAGATACAGTTGAGCATCGTGTTTTCCTGAGAGTACCATTTAGGAGGCTAACTTTTTTCCCATGAAGAAACAACACAAATGATAGCCAATTCTTGCGATGGATTTGAACACCTGTTATATAGTAACCACTATATAACAGATATAAATGTATAACAGTAATAATGCATAAATGTAAAAAATATATAACACATATAAATGAAACGAAATACTGAAATTTAATAAATATTAAACTTTCATAAAGATTCGTTTAATAAAAGCAGCAAATAAAGAAATTTTGAAAAGCATATAATACGTTAATCGGCATAGTATAACTGAGTGTAAATTTTAATATTATAAAATTTATTTCTATATATTTTGGATTACTTAAATATTTGAAAATAAATTAAATGGAAACTACATACTTACCCAACAACAATTGTAGAGAAAGAAATAACTTCACTTTACTGGTATTTTTTTTCTCCTGTCCCTTTAAAGAGAAATTAATGTTTCCAGTTTGTATTAAGTCAGAAAAAAGGTTGTAGGTAAATTGATTTTTTTCAATGCGGGATGTTAAATACTAATACTAGCTTTCACCATTTACAAAGTCGCAGATACTAGAGAGTCGAAGATACAGTTGAGCATCGTGTTTTCCTGAGAGTACCATTTAGGAGGCCAACTTTTTTCCCATGAAGAAACAACACAAATGATAGCCAATTCTTGCGATGGATTTGAACACCTGTTATATAGTAACTACTATATAACAGATATAAATGTATAACAGTAATAATGCATAAATGTAAAAAATATAAAAACACATATAAATGAAACGAAATACTGAAATTTAATAAATATTAAACTTTCATAAATATTCGTTTAATAAAAGCAGCAAATAAAGAAATTTTGAAAAGCATATAATTCGTTAATCGGCATAGTATAACTGAGTGTAAATTTAATATTATAAATTTATTTCTATATATTTTGGATTACTTAAATATTTGAAAATAAATTAAATGGAAACTACATACTTACCCAACAATAATTGTAGAGAAAGAAATAACAACACCTTACTGGTATTTTTTTCTCTTGGTCCTTTTAAAGAGAAATTAATGTTCCCAGTTTGTATTAAGTCAGAAAAAAAGTTGTAGATAAATTGATTTTTTTTTTCAATGCGGGATGTTAAATACTAATACTAGCTTTCACCATTTACAAAGTCGCAGATACTAGATAGTCGAAGATACAGTTCAGCATCATGTTTTCCTGAGAGTACCATTTAGGAGGCCAACTTTTTTCCCATGAAGAAATACCACAAATGACAGCCAATTCTTGCGATGGATTTGAACACCTGTTATATAGTAACTATTATATAACAGATATAAATGTATAACAGTAATAATGCATAAATGTAAAAAAATATAAAACACATATAAATGAAACGAAATACTGAAATTTAATAAATATTAAACTTTCATAAAGATTCGTTTAATAAAAGCAGCAAATAAAGAAATTTTGAAAAGCATATAATACGTTAATCGGCATAGTATAACTGAGTGTAAATTTTAATATTATAAAATTTATTTCTATATATTTTGGATTACTTAAATATTTGAAAATAAATTAAATGGAAACTACATACTTACCCAACAACAATTGTAGAGAAAGAAATAACTTCACTTTACTGGTATTTTTTTCTCCTGTCCCTTTAAAGAGAAATTAATGTTTCCAGTTTGTATTAAGTCAGAAAAAAGGTTGTAGGTAAATTGATTTTTTTTCAATGCGGGATGTTAAATACTAATACTAGCTTTTACCATTTACAAAGTCGCAGATAATAGAGAGTCGAAGATAACAGTTGAGCATCGTGTTTTCCTGAGAGTACCATTTAGGAGGCCAACTTTTTTCCCATGAAGAAACAACACAAATGATAGCCAATTCTTGCAATGGATTTGAACACCTGTTATTATAGTAACCACTATATAACAGATATAAATGTATAAACAGTAATAATGCATAAATGTAAAAAATATATAAACGCATATAAATGAAACGAAATACTGAAATTTAATAAATATTAAACTTTCATAAATATTCGTTTAATAAAAGCAGCAAATAAAGAAATTTTGAAAAGCATTTAATACGTTAATCGGCATAGTATAACTGAGTGTAAAATGTAATATTATAAATTTATTTCTATATATTTTGGATTACTTAAATATTTGAAAATAAATTAAATGGAAACTACATACTTACCCAACAACAATTGTAGAGAAAGAAATAACTTCACTTTACTGGTATTTTTTTCTCCTGTCACTTTAAAGAGAAATTAATGTTTCCAATTTGTATTAAGTCAGAAAAAAGGTTGTAGGTAAATTGATTTTTTTTTCAATGCGGGATGTTAAATACTAATACTAGCTTTCACCTTTTACAAAGTCGCAGATACAGTTGCGCATCATGTTGTCCTGAGAGTACCATTTAGGAGGCTAACTTTTTTCCCATGAAGAAACAACACAAATGATAGCCAATTCTTGCGATGGATTTGAACACCTGTTATATAGTAACTACTATATAACAGATATAAATGTATAACAGTAATAATGCATAAATGTAAAAAAAATATAAAACACATATAAATGAAACGAAATACTGAAATTTAATAAATATTAAAACTTTCATAAAGATTCGTTTAATAAAAGCAGCAAATAAAGAAATTTTGAAAAGCATATAATACGTTAATCGGCATAGTATAACTGAGTGTAAATTTTAATATTATAAAATTTATTTCTATATATTTTGGATTACTTAAATATTTGAAAATAAATTAAATGGAAACTACATACTTACCCAACAACAATTGTAGAGAAAGAAATAACTTCACTTTACTGGTATTTTTTTCTCCTGTCCCTTTAAAGAGAAATTAATGTTTCCAGTTTGTATTAAGTCAGAAAAAAGGTTGTAGATAAATTGATTTTTTTCAATGAGGGATGTTAAATACTAATACTAGCTTTCACCATTTACAAAGTCGCAGATACTAGAGAGTCGAAGATACAGTTGAGCATCGTGTTTTCCTGAGAGTACCATTTAGGAGGCTAACTTTTTTCCCATGAAGAAACAACACAAATGATAGCCAATTCTTGCGATGGATTTGAACACCTGTTATATAGTAACTACTATATAACAGATATAAATGTATAACAGTAATAATGCATAAATGTAAAAAATATAAAACACATATAAATGAAACGAAATACTGAAATTTAATAAATATTAAAACTTTCATAAATATTCGTTTAATAAAAGCAGCAAATAAAGAAATTTTGAAAAGCATATAATTCGTTAATCGGCATAGTATAACTGAGTGTAAATTTAATATTATAAATTTATTTCTATATATTTTGGATTACTTAAATATTTGAAAATAAATTAAATGGAAACTACATACTTACCCAACAATAATTGTAGAGAAAGAAATAACAACACCTTACTGGTATTTTTTTCTCTTGGTCCTTTAAAAGAGAAATTAATGTTCCCAGTTTGTATTAAGTCAGAAAAAAAGTTGTAGATAAATTGATTTTTTTTTTTCAATGCGGGATGTTAAATACTAATACTAGCTTTCACCATTTACAAAGTCGCAGATACTAGATAGTCGAAGATACAGTTCAGCATCATGTTTTCCTGAGAGTACCATTTAGGAGGCCAACTTTTTTCCCATGAAGAAATACCACAAATGACAGCCAATTCTTGCGATGGATTTGAACACCTGTTATATAGTAACCACTATATAACAGATATAAATGTATAACAGTAATAATGCATAAATGTAAAAAATATATAACGCATATAAATGAAACGAAATACTGAAATTTAATAAATATTAAACTTTCATAAATATTCGTTTAATAAAAGCAGCAAATAAAGAAATTTTGAAAAGCATATAATACGTTAATCCGCATAGTATAACTGAGTGTAAATTTTAATATTATAAAATTTATTTCTATATATTTTGGATTACTTAAATATTTGAAAATAAATTAAATGGAAACTACATACTTACCCAACAACAATTGTAGAGAAAGAAATAACTTCACTTTACTGGTACTTTTTTCTCCTGTCCTTTAAAGAGAAATTAATGTTTCCAGTTTGTATTAAGTCAGAAAAAAGTTGTAGGTAAATTGATTTTTTTTTCAATGCGGGATGTTAAATACTAATACTAGCTTTCATCATTTACAAAGTCGCAGATAATAGAGAGTCGAAGATACAGTTGAGCATCGTGTTTTCCTGAGAGTACCATTTAGGAGGCCAACTTTTTTCCCATGAAGAAACAACACAAATGATAGCCAATTCTTGCAATGGATTTGAACACCTGTTATATAGTAACCACCATATAACAGATATAAATGTATAACAGTAATAATGCATAAATGTAAAAAATATATAACGCATATAAATGAAACGAAATACTGAAATTTAATAAATATTAAACTTTCATAAATATTCGTTTAATAAAAGCAGCAAATAAAGAAATTTTGAAAAGCATATAATACGTTAATCGGCATAGTATAACTGAGTGTAAATGTAATATTATAAATTATTTCTATATATTTTGGATTACTTAAATATTTGAAAATAAATTAAATGGAAACTACATACTTACCCAACAACAATTGTAGAGAAAGAAATAACTTCACTTTACTGGTATTTTTTTCTCCTGTCACTTTAAAGAGAAATTAATGTTTCCAGTTTGTATTAAGTCAGAAAAAAGGTTGTAGGTAAATTGATTTTTTTTTCAATGAGGGATGTTAAATACTAATACTAGCTTTCACCATTTACAAAGTCGCAGATACTAGAGAGTCGAAGATACAGTTGAGCATCGTGTTTTCCTGAGAGTACCATTTAGGAGGCTAACTTTTTTCCCATGAAGAAACAACACAAATGATAGCCAATTCTTGCGATGGATTTGAACACCTGTTATATAGTAACTATTATATAACAGATATAAATGTATAACAGTAATAATGCATAAATGTAAAAAAATATAAAACACATATAAATGAAACGAAATACTGAAATTTAATAAATATTAAACTTTCATAAAGATTCGTTTAATAAAAGCAGCAAATAAAGAAATTTTGAAAAGCATATAATACGTTAATCGGCATAGTATAACTGAGTGTAAATTTTAATATTATAAAATTTATTTCTATATATTTTGGATTACTTAAATATTTGAAAATAAATTAAATGGAAACTACATACTTACCCAACAACAATTGTAGAGAAAGAAATAACTTCACTTTACTGGTACTTTTTTCTCCTGGCCCTTTAAAGAGAAATTAATGTTCCCAGTTTGTATTAAGTCAGTAAATAAAGTTGTAGATAAATTGATATTTTTCAATGAGGGATGTTAAATACTAATACTAGCTTTCACCATTTACAAAGTCGCAGATACTAGAGAGTCGAAGATACAGTTGAGCATCGTGTTTTCCTGAGAGTACCATTTAGGAGGCCAACTTTTTTCCCATGAAGAAACAACACAAATGATAGCCAATTCTTGCGATGGATTTGAACACCTGTTATATAGTAACTACTATATAACAGATATAAATGTATAACAGTAATAATGCATAAATGTAAAAAAAATATAAAACACATATAAATGAAACGAAATACTGAAATTTAATAAATATTAAACTTTCATAAAGATTCGTTTAATAAAAGCAGCAAATAAAGAAATTTTGAAAAGCATATAATACGTTAATCGGCATAGTATAACTGAGTGTAAATTTTAATATTATAAAATTTATTTCTATATATTTTGGATTACTTAAATATTTGAAAATAAATTAAATGGAAACTGCATACTTACCCAACAATAATTGTAGAGAAAGAAATAACTTCACTTTACTGGTACTTTTTTCTCCTGGCCCTTTAAAGAGAAATTAATGTTCCCAGTTTGTATTAAGTCAGAAAAAAGGTTGTAGGTAAATTGATTTTTTTTCAATGCGGGATGTTAAATACTAATACTAGCTTTTACCATTTACAAAGTCGCAGATACTAGATAGTCGAAGATACAGTTGAGCATCATGTTTTCCTGAGAGTACCATTTAGGAGGCCAACTTTTTTCCCATGAAGAAATAACACAAATGACAGCCAATTCTTGCGATGGATTTGAACACCTGTTATATAGTAACTACTATACAACAGATATAAATGTATAACAGTAGTAATGCATAAATGTAAAAAAATATATATAACACATATAAATGAAATGAAATACTGAAATTTAATAAATATCAAACTTACATAAAGATTCGTTTGTTAAAATCAGCAAATAAAGAAATTTTGAAAAACAAACAATACGTTAATCGACAAAGTATTCATTTAAGATCTATTAATTATTTACTTAAATCATATTAAAACATTTTTAATTTTTGTAAAATTTATTTGAAAACAAATTTTTACATACAGTGCGAAACAAAATAAACATTTAAAATTTTGCTAAAACGTTGCAATTCTGAAAATAAAATAAGTGTGTTAATAATATATAATTACAAAAGTGTGTGTTAATAAATTTCTTTTAAGTATTTAAAATTATTTTGCAAATAATTTTACTCAAAAATGAATTTTCTTTCATTTTTAATAATTATTTTAAAATATGTTTCCCGCATAAGCACTTTACTGAGGTTTTGTTTCTTTTCCAAATGTTTCATAAATATTTATTTTCATCTTCTGTTCATTTTTAAAAGCTATTTTATCTTATTTATTTAAACAATAGTTCTATGAATTTAGTTTTTCTTTCTGCACAAGATAGTAACTATACTTAAGCCACAGACAAATTAATTTTTATTAAAGATTGAATTGTCGAAATCATAAATTTTGATACGATGAATAGCATACCGAATATAAGTCAAGTACCACACATTTAGTATTTTAAAAGAACTTGCTGTCTCTAAAGTCATATAAAATCCTTATCCGGTAATAAATATTTATTAGAATGACATAAAAGAATTCATATGTATTTTAAAAATAAATTTAGTTAATATAAATGATAGTAATACAGAAAGATTAATTTAAAACTCAAACATCATTTAATGATAAAAGTTTATTTTTCATGTGGGCGATTTCAGACAAGTAAAAATACTCATTCAATTTCATTTTCTAAGAATTTAAAGAAAGAACTGGGAGGTTTTGTCAGTTTATAAGAAAAGATCTCATCTAAGGAAATGATGAAATTTCGTTAAGGCTCAAAGAACACATTGATTGTTCCAAGTATAAAAATACCTATGAAATAACCTCGTAATGTTGATAAATGTATGACGCTATATAGAGTTACACAACTCGAAAGATACAAGAAACATGACATACCTCTATACCGTTTACCTGCAGTGTTCAAATAATGGAACATGATTTAAAAATAAAAAATTTACATATAAAAAAATCTTATCAATAAATCGTTTATGTACAATTAAACATGATATTATAAAGTAATTTTTATTATTTAATATTTATTTAAGTTTTATTTTGTTTAGATATTTATTTATTTTTTATCATCTTTTAAATTTTACTGTATTTTGTCAATTTTACTCTCCTTTACAATTGAATTTACCAAAATTCAAGTTTAAATGGAAAAAACGCTATACTTTAAAATATATCATTAGACAACATACCCTAAGGGAGTACAACCAAAGCAAAATTTTACTTTTAAATTTTAAATATAAAAATTACGGTTTTATGTCTCTATTCCATTATTGGAACATTGGCGTTTCAAGGTTTCATTTTTCATTTATGTCAAAGCATTGTATGATATTGCAAACATTATTGTCTTTTGCATTCAGATAAGAATAGCAACTTTTCTAAAGAAAACAAATAGATAAAGCTTCAATATTTCGAAAGGATTATAATATAGGCACTTCACATTGGTGTTCACTTTAGTAAAGTCATAATAATAGAAATAATTTTTTTGGATAAGGTGGCTGAACATGTGTGTGTGTGGGAGGGGGACTTTGGACACAAGTCCAATTTCACATAAAAGGTGTGTTATTGCATATGTTTGTAGGTAGAAAGTATTTTCTGGATATTTTAGTCAAGTTTTCTTTTTCTGATTAGTATTAGTTTGTATGACATTAAAAAGAATGTACCTTTGTGGAGTATTTATATTAATTTATAAATTAGAATACTGTTGCCATTCGATTGGTGTGATGTAGATGAATGATTAAAAACGATGTAAGACAAGAAAAGAGAATAAGTTTGAGACAATAAAATATGAAAAATCAAAAAGGAGAAAAAAAAAAATTTGGTTAGAAACCCAGAGAGTTTGGATTAGGAACCCCACGGTGGTCTGCACGTGGATTAGAAGACCCCTAGAGAGATTTAGGGCCCCAATTGTTCACGTCAAGTGTAGGTCCCAAAAAGGAAGTTGCTCGGAATGGCAGAGTACGCCAAGTTTCGCACAAAGTGTAGCGAGAGGGCTAAAAAGTAATTCCCTGATGATATCTGTAAAAAAGGATGACTTTAATGATTCCCACCTCACTTCACCGAAGGGGGAACACTTTAGACCCACAAAGGTGAGCATTACAGAAATATTTAGTCTACTTACAAAGATTTTTCTAAGTGAAAAAATTTGTCAGAAAGTAATTTGGAATAGAGACTAAGTCGAACTTATTAATTACGTAAGAAGTGGACAATGATCCACTAGCACCAGCTCGTCTCGTGCCGGACCGATAGAGCCCGCTCAGATTCTTCAAATGTCGTAGTTGATGAAAGCCTGTGGTTAAATTTTAGTAAAATATTTAACACAACGCAATTTATAAAATATATATTTACAGACATTATACGAGGTCTGACATACACAAGTCCAATTTCACATAAAAGGTGTGTTATCGCATATGTTTGTTGAAATAGTTATCAGTTTTCTTTGACATAGTTTTTCTTATGAGTTCTGTTTGATGGTAGTGTAAAAAGTGCATGTGTGCTTTATGTGCTTCATATAAGTTAATGTATTAGAATATTAATTCATGTGTGTGTAATGGAATCATTTTAAAAAAGATGTATACTCAGATAAGAGAAATTTCAGAACCTCCAAGGTCCAAGAAGAACTTGAAAACCCTGTAGTAAAATTGAAAAAAAATGAAATTCGATAATCCAACAGAATTGAAAAAACCGGTACCAGTATTGCATAAAGTCTGTAGTGTCATAATATTTATCAATTGTACACTATTTAAATATAAATAAACAAAATAGTTAATATTAAGAAGATTTTATAATTATTAGACTGTAAATTAACTATTTTCATGAGCTGTTAAAAATATGCAAAAAATAATCATGTAACAAGCCAATGTTCCAATAATGGAACGAGGCTTCAATAATGGAAAACACCCTCAAATTGTTTTTTCACCTACTTTTAAAACTTAATTGTATTTATATACCCTTAATTAATATAATAACCAAATTTCAAGTCATTGGGACTATTCTTTCTTAATTAACGGTTAACACTCCGATATTTGCACCAGATCTCTCGCATACACCTCCTCTTAATTGTGAGATAGGCTGATAATAATATTAATCTGAAAGCATGAATTCATTTCTTTTACTTAATATAAAGTAAATTTTGAAATCTTTGTCTTTTAGACGCAACAATAGTAATAATGCTCAAAAGCAGTAGATTAGAGTTTGAGGGTTAAAAATATTTTCTTACTAATAATTTTAATACGTAAATGTTCCTTTTTGAGTTTTGAATATTTATTTACCTCAACATCCGGAATGAGTTATAATTCTGAATAGCCAGTCATGCACCTCACTGATATAAATCGAACATCATGAGTTTTCTCTGGAGTTTTCGTAGAGTTTTGGAGTGTTAAAAAGGGAAAATATAGTGATAGGTAAAGAATAAAATGAACGGAATATGATTTCATATTCTATATTCTAACTTCTAGACAGAATTGTTTTAATGTAAAAACATTATTGGGTTAAATAAATGTTTCATTACTAATAATTTAAATACGTAAATGTTCTTATTTAGTTTTCAATATTTATTTACCTTAACATCCGGAATGATTTATATATAATTCTAAAGAGCCAGTCGTGTGCCTCACAGATATAAGATGAACATCGAGTGTTTTCTCTAGAGTTCTCATAGTGTTTTGGAGTGTTAAAAAGGGAAAAATATATTAGTGATAGGTAAAGAATTAAAATATATGGAATATGATTTCAAACTCTGTATTCTAACTTCTAGACAGGATATTGTTTAATGTAAATAACATTATGAGGTTTAAATAAATGTATCATTACTAATAACTTAAATAAGTAAATGTTCTTTTGGAGTTTTGAATATTTATTTATCTTAACATCCGGAATGAGTTATATATAATTCTGAATAGCCAGTCACCGGTAAAAAATTAAAATATATGGAATATGATTTCAAACTCTGTATTCTAACTTCTAGACAGGATATTTTTATGTAACAAAACATTATGAGGTTAAATAAATGTTTCATTACTAATAATTTAAATATGTAAATGTTCTTTGGGAGTTTTGAATACTTATTTGCCTCAACAACCGGAATGAGTTATATATAATTCTGAATAGCGAGTCATGTACCTCACATATATAAAGCTAACAGCAAGAGTTTTCTCTAGAGATCTCATAGAGATTTCGAGTGTCGAAAAAGGATAAATATATTAGTGGTATGTAAAGGATCAAAATCTATGGAATATGATTTCAAACTCTGTATTATAACTTGTAGTAGATATTTTTTAATGTAAAGAACATTATGGGATTAAATAAATGTTTAATTACTAATAATTTAAATACATAAATGTTCTTTTGGCGTTTTGAATATTTGTTTACCTTAACATCCGGAATGAGTTATATATAATTCTGAATAGAAACATTCTCCGAAAAATTTTCATTATGTGTCTTCTTCAGCCTTTATATATATATATTTCATAAGATTTGTTCATTACTACATTAAAGTTTTATTTTGAAAGTTTTTAATGACATGAATTTTGAAATCTAAATTTTGTACATTCTTTTGAAAAAGAAGTTTTATTTATATATCTTAAGTTACCTCTTTTAAACTCATGAAGTAATCACATTAATTTATTTTGAAATGGCAAATACTCGATTTCAAAACCTAAAGAATCATGGACTTATTATATGCATTGTAAGAGTTTATTTCATAATATTCTAATAAAATGAGTACAGGAGGTTTTGGTATTAAGATTTGAAAGTTTCTTTAAGAACCTTTTGATTTCCTATTTTTCTCAAATGCCTCTTATTAAAATATAAATAGCCATTATATAAACTTGAGAAAATCCTTTTTGAAATGTTATTGTTTTCTTGAAGTTGAAATAAATGTAAGTATAACTACTATAAGAAATAAAGAGCTATAAATGTACGCTGCAATTATCTTTAAAAATGTGTATTAGTAAATAAAGAAAAGGTTGTTGATATTCTTAACAGACCTCGAGTAATTTTGATAAAATTGGTTTGAAAGTATTGTGTATTTGGAAACTACTGTAATGCTATTTACTCTTCAGAAATGTTTTAAGAGAATTTGAAAAGATGTCTTATTACAAAGAAAGAAATTTTCTTTTCTCGTCGGTAAAAACTTGATTTGATTCAAAATCGCAGAATTTTTTAGACCTTCTGACACAATAAATTCTGACTGCAATTTCACGGCAACTTACTTTGTCTGAAATACTTCAGTTTCACGAGAGTCTTCTTCAAAATCTGCGCTAACTTAATTTCCGTCACTGCAGACTGATGACAAAATTAAATCAGGCATCATTCATGTCTTCAAGCAAATCTCCATAAAAAAGCTTTCAATTCGGATTTTCTTGATTAAGTATCCAAAAGAGTGTGTTTTGTTTAACTAAACGACGTAGAATAACATCAAGTGAAATCTAATTTTAGACCTGAAAAAGGTATAACCCTATACAAACTGACAAAAAAAAATGTTTGAAAGCTTTTAAACATGCTATTAGCTTTCATAAAATTTGTGTGGATGACTAGCACTTCTTTAACACTTTGTTTTCGTGTTTGAAATCCCGTTCGTTTTTAAATTATTGTTTTTAATATTATCTAGTTTGTGTTTTTATTTTCGAGGTCTCCTTTTATATTCCCTTTTAGTTCGTGTCTATATATTTTAATGGTACGATTCAATACGCATATTTACATTTGTTGTATAAATACATAATTATTGTTTATTAAAGGATGCTTTATCAGTATTTTATATTTTTCCAAATAATGTTATTTACAAATATAAACAAATTTTAGGGTCAAAGGATATCTATGATTAACATTCTTAATTAGAATAGTTTTAACAGTCATTTCCGTTTACGCGTCAATATATGTATACAGAATAGTTGAATAAATAAACATTTAATATTTTCCGATTGATACTGATATCGGTAATTTATGGTTTGACAAATAACCTTATTCGAAGCCGAGTGGCTTTGGGGTGGGTAGCGCTTCGCTCTCCCACGGCACAGGTCCGAGGTTCGATCCCCGGGCTGGGCAAGGTTGACTTAGCCATTCATCTCTCCAGCGGGTAGACGAACTGAGGACCAAGCGCGCTCGTGAACTAAACACTGGGGGTTCCGTGTAAGACTGACCAAACCTGAACATATGCTTCTCACCCCAGGGCCTTTGTTCACGTAAATGGAGATTGTAACCGTAGGCTCTGGTCCCCTAGAGGCTGTTGCGCCGAGGAGTAGTGAATAACCTTATTTAAAGATATAAACAAAGTTTGCAGTCAAATTATATTATTAAATAGAATAGCTGCAATCTATATATAGAAAAATATCTAATGAATGTATGAAAATCTTCTTATTAAAATAAAAGTATAAACTACCAATGATCAAACTGACAATCTTAGAGTCACACGCAGATCTTCGTTGAGTACAATGTAGCTGTCATACTTTATTTCAATTCACTTATTTGCGATATTATTATGGTTGGATAATAGAGTTGTGAAACAATGCTTATTTAAAAAACGGTTGGGGAACAAAAATCAGAAGTGAAAGATTCATTGTAAGTTGAGCAGAGATCTACTTCAAGGAATGAGTTTTGGAAATTCTGACCTGAATCAAAATATGCACAAGTCAGTTAAGTTCCGTTTAATTTTAATAATTTATCTAACTTACATTTACTGTGGTGAACCTTTGTATACCACGATGAATTTCATAAAATCAAAATACTGTTATAAGTTGACTAATTATCTTGTTACAGAAATTTTGCTGTTGACTTTAACATATTTTGCAAAAACTTCAAATTATTAAACGTAAGACTTAGTTATAAATTTTACATTTTGCATATACATTTTTATTATACTTTATAAATAAAGCTTTGAAGCAATTATTCTGCATATGTCATACTTTTATTTACTATATATTTGTTTACGTAATTTATATAGCACTTAAGACTTGTGTACCATTTTAAATAAGCAAAATATACATATATGCACATAATTCTATGTAAATGTTATGTGGCTCTTTATAAGGCATATAAAACCGAAACGTGAGCAATGATGCATCTGTAAATTATCCTACGTTATAGGTTTTATTGATATTAAATTTTCATGATGAAAAGCATTATAGTTAAAGAAAATTTACTCTTACTTGGTGTATTATCATTTATTATCTAGACTAAGATTTGTTTTGTTAATCTTTCAATAATCTCCGAATAAATGTTATTTTTATCTGTACATAAACGCATACTTCCAACCAAACATGCTTGTTGGTTGGTTTTATAAAATGTAATGGAAATAATTTCTAAAAAAGTACATATTATGCCATTTATGAGTAGTTGGTTGGTTGGTTGGAGCGATACGATCTACGGTTTTGCTACACGACGATTACTGAGACTGGGACCTGTATATGTTATTTTTATATGTATATAAATGCATAAGACCAAAAAAACATGCTTGTTGGTTGGTTTTATAAAATGTAAGGGAAATTATTTCTAAAAAACAACATATTAGGCCATATATGAGTGGTTGGTTGCTTGGAGCGATACGATGTACAGTTTTGCTACACGAGGATTACTGAGACTGGGTCATACACATGCTCTTTTTATAGTTATATAAATGCATAAGACCGGACAAAGATGCTTGTTTGTTGGTTTTATAAAATGTAATGGAAATCATTTCTAAAAAAGAAAGTATTATGACTTTTATGAATGTTTGGTTGATTGGAGCAATGCGATCTACGGTTTTGCTACAGGATGATTACTCAGACCGGGACCTACACATGTTATTTTTCTACGCATATAAATACATAAAACCGAACAAACATGCTTGTTGGTTGGTTTTATAAAATGTAATGGAAATTATTTCTAAAAAAGAACATATTATGCCATTTATGAATGGTTGGTTGTTTGGTTATTGAGATACGATCTACGGTTTTGCTATACCAGGATTATTGAGACCGGGACCTACACATGTTATTTTTATATGTATATAAATGCATTTGATAGAACAAACATGCTTGTTTGTTGGCTTTATAAAATTAAATGGCAGTCATTTCTAAAAAAAGAGCTTATTGTACACATTGTATTTGTACAATGTTTGGTTGGTTGGAGAGCTATGATGTATTATTTTGCTAATGAGACTGAGGCCTACAAATGCAACTCATGAATATTAAAATTTTTTACCTACTAATGTTGCTTCAGAAGTTTCAGTTTATTTTAACCAAGTAATAGCAACTTTTTATTTCTGCCAAAAAGAGAAAAACGTCATTTGGATAAATGACCAATTCTTACTAGAGTTATAACAAAATTTTGTTACAGATGCTTCAATGTAAAAAAAATTAAAAATATAGTTAATGGATTGGATAGGGTTTAAACACAATCTCAATAAGACAAATTTAAAAATATGGTGAATCAGTGAATTGATTTATCTGCATAAAGTGATGAGAAAATGCATATTGACTGTGCAGCATGCAAGGAAAACCAGGAAGGAATTAAATTTACACATGCTTCATACACCATTTTTTACCTGTTAGCATCGATTTTCTTGTATATTAAATGAAGCTAAGAATACTAGGTGTGTACTTTATGATCATATGAGACGTGGTGATATTTTAATGCTCCAACATTATAATTTCAAGTGTATAGCTTTCTTTATGGTCTAGGTTAGTATTTAATATTAAATAGTCTGTATAAATGTATATAGAATTACTTTCACCTCCATTTCAATGTCACCTCTGGTAGTTTAAAATTTCTATCTTTAAGGTTACTATTGATAATACTAGAATACTTCTATTTGATTACATGTACCACAGGTGAATTTGATGACATTAATTGAACGCTGATTAAGCGTACAGACGTTTCACTTATATAATACACAAATATAACGTCCTTTACAAACTCACTAATTGCACGACGTTTTGCAAGTCGAAGATAATTTTCTTTTATCTATATGCATTGCTTTTTCATACTTATAGATTAACCTTCTAAGAATGCTGATTGCAGAAAACAGCAGTGAGGCGTAGTTAGCTGTGTGTACAAAATTACTATTTGATAAAGCATATAATCATCATTTGATCGTATCGTAAAGTAATTCATGGAATCTAAAGTGTAACAGATATATCAAATTAAAGCATTTGAATCCATAATTTTATCATACAATACAGCTTTGGTAACTATATTTTCTTATTAAAGGGGATAGTTTATAAAATAGATAATAATTTTTTAAAAATGAAAATGAGGTTTACACAGATATTTCAAAAATAAAATGGTGCTTCATTTATTTTATTAAAATAATTAGCTGAACGGTGGCCGGTTGGTTAGGGTGCTGGTATGCGGTACCGGAGTTCGTGGGTTCGAATCCCACGGTGGCATGGATCGTAATCGGCTTTAAGCTGTAGGTCCCGGTCTCATTAGCCCTCATGTTGCAAGGAGTAGATCGTAGCACTCCGAATCAAACCAAACTAAAATAATTAGTAATAAAATTTGCTCGTTTTTTACTTAACCTTAAATTTTACCTCAAATAAATCATAAAACACTAAAAATCACACTGAAGTTAAAAAAGTTAATCACACTAAAGGAGTCTAAACAAACAAGGAGAAATATAGTTTTGAAACCATAAATATTACTTTTAAAGTTATTTCTAAAACTGGAGACCTGTTTTATATAATTGAATTTTAGCGTGTATACTTTCATGAAAACCCTTTTATGAGAAATAACAGTAAAATAACATAATCGGATTGTATTTTATAAAGCTATCTTTTGAATTTAATAAGATTGCTTTAAAAAAATGTTACGTTTTATTACAAATCCCCTTTCAATATTGTTCTTAAAGATGTTCTCTAACCCTTTAAAAATTTAATATTCGAAAGTGCATTTAAATTACAATTTCAGTAAAATATTTCTTGAAACCTTAGTAAAGAAGAATCTTATATAATTCGAACAAGTTTGGATGGAGAAAGGTATTTCAGGAACTCTAAGAATTTCGCGTAAATCATATGAATAATACTCCCATTATGTATTTTTAGAAGCACTGTGTGTACGGAGATAGTTTTGTCTTTTGGAAGAAAGATATGACGAGAAAAATAGGAGCAAAGTATTACGATTTTATCGAAAGATAACAAACAGTAGATATGTACAAAAGTAAGCTAAGCAGTTTAATCTGGTAATTCTCAAGCTTTTGAAAGAGGTAGGATTCTAAACATATCTCTTTGGCATATATGACATAGTTTAATTTAGATATAATGCAATGCTCCTTATCAAGAACATGTGACTCCTTAATTAAACTTCAGATTATTACTAAGCTTAAGGCATGGTAGTCTAATTATGAAATGATTCATAATCAGAAACATTGTGACTCAAATTGGCAATTACCAAATATCATAGATTTTAATTGTTAGTAGATAGAAAAAATGTATTATTTTTATATGCTAATTGAGAGTACCATCTATAATGTTCCACTATTCTTCAGTTTAAAAATACTTAAACCATATAAACTACAACTTTGACTAAATGTAACCTCAAAGATAAATTGTCTAAATACATTTGAATATATAACGTAAAGAAATATAATTTTTTATTAGAAGAGATGCATATCCCCTACTTTTATTTATTTTTTAACAACTAATACAACCTTTTAAAATATAATTAGTAGCTCTTGTTAATTGACCGTATTATGAAATTTATATCAGACAAACAGTTATCCATAAAGATGTATCACAATCCGTATGTAAACTGTCGTAATTTATGTTCAGAAATTTTACTGGATGATTATTGAGTATATGAGTAACACAATACTTCAGAAATGAGTAACATATTATATATTATAACCGAACTGAGAAAACTATATTAACTGCTCACTTCTTTTCCTCGATTATATATCTAATCTTTTACCATAGTTAATTGCAATATTCTAAGAAACAAATGGGTTCAAGTATTTATGCTGTTGTTGTTTCTCATACCACTTGAACATACCAAGCACGATTGAGCCTGCAGGCTCTTTTATTAAGGCCAAGGGGTGTACCTTTCGTTTTTAATGAGCACCATTAAGGTGAAAAAACGACTTTACTCATGTAGGTCCTCGTAATTTTGAAGCAATGACCAAGCAGATGACCCATAGACTTGGCCTGCATCCCCCAGAGGTATTAATTGAGAACTTGGAGGACAGCGCTACCACGAACATATTTTACGTGCTCCAGTACATGGCGGATCTTAGGCGGCTCAGGTTCCCAACCCGCAACATCTCAGTTAATAGAGCGTTGCCTTTGCCGACTGAGATACCGCAGCTGTCAAGCATTTATTCTAATATGAAACTAGGAGGGATATTTTCCTCGAGTAGAAAGTCGTCGGTTGCTACAAAAGAAAAATTTGTACCTCACCCTGCATCGTCTGACATAAATCTTCTTCCCCGTAAAAGCTTTTTGAGCTCTCCAGACAGATGGAAATCGGGTGGGTGACTGGTTACGATTGTAGGGGAGTGGTTGAAATCCTCCCACTCCAATTTCAGTAGCTGATCTTTGAATCGGCATTTGCTTCAAGTGGAAAGGCATTATAATGTAGCAGAAAAATGCTGGGAAACAAGTTTGCTAGGTCTTGATGATTTGATTGTTATTACAAATTAATCAGTATCATTTGATACCGGGCTATGCTAACTATGGCACCTTTTGGAAATAATTCGAAGAATAGTAGTTCGAATTGGTAGAAAAAATGTTAACAGGACTTTTCTCGCACTCTTTCGACAGTCCTTATCTTTTGTTGCCCTGATGATGTGGTGATAATTTTGTGAATCTCTCCTAAAGTCTTTGAGATACTTTGATACCAATTTATAATTGTGGTTCCTCCCCCATAAATAGTAAAATTCACACTTTATTCACATAACTTTTGGAATTGTAAAGACATGTCATTGCAAAAGGATTCTTGTGTTTTTTCCAAATGATAAGGGACTTGTCTCTTGCACATCTTTCGGTACTGCAGAGTATTCATGATAATACCACGAAGTACACAGATATCATTAACATATTCAGCTATTTTAGAAACACTTCGACGTCGGTCTTAAAGAGTCAACCCATTATCTTTAACCACAATGAGCTTCAGTAGTTCAGTCGGCAGAGGTATCAATCTCATAACTGGAAGGTGTGTTAATTTAAGGCCCAAGTCGACCAAAGATCCGAAGTGTTCAGTAATGCCCGCTGTAGCTCGTAAAATAGGTTTGGCGTCAAAATATTCAGACAATACCTCTTCAGTTGGTAGCCCAAACCTAGGGATCTGCTGTTTGACCTTTACTTCTAAATTACGAGGATGAAGCAGAGATCTGCTATCTCTATATAATCCGCTTCCATAGCATTTCATAAGCTACTTGAGGTTATCAGTAATAAATGATTAAAAGCTTTGGAGGCGTGCTATACTTACATATATCAATATGTATTAACAGCTGCATTAAGAAAATACTTTAACCATAATTGCATGAGTAATTGGCATTGAAGCAACCTGTCGATTGTCCTCTGTTAGAGATAGACGAGATCCGCAAAATAGGTTGAATTTCATCTTACTTTAGGAAAGGAAAATGCAATATTAATAATACAATAGACTTTCGCATGTGAATATCATGTCTCCCCACAACCTTCTTCTGAAAGGAATCACACTATGCCTCGTTGTTCTTATTTTGAGGATTCTATTTCAAAGTCCAAACATGGAATACATTTCAAATCATAACTTATAAAACTTTATGAAATCATACAATTTCTTCTAGGTTGTAGTTTCATACAACCGATTTGGTGGAGCAGGCTTCTATAATTTATTGAATGCACCTTTATAGTACAGGAGATCTAATTTTAGTCACCCATCATTACCAGATAAAACGCAACAAAATATTAAATGGAATTTATAAATAAGGTTGATTTCAGTTGCTTCTTGTCTCAGATATTTTTATTACATTTAAAGCTTATCGGATAGTCAGTAAAAGGAATCGAGCAATGAATCAAACTCAAAGTTTTCTTAAAAGTTTCTCTTGATCCTGTTGACAACTTCAAGTCACGTACAGTAACCATTTATATTCCCAAGTAATGTTGACTCGAATTTGGAAGTTTTGTGAGTCTTTTTGCTGCATGTGTTGATTTAGAATATTTAGTTTACAACAAAAAAATTGAGTTGGGTGTTTCTGGTGGTCTACTAGTGGAATTTGGAGAATTAAGAAGGGATTAAACAGTTCAGACTTCCTCTCAGTACGCATACTGTCCTTATAACGATAAAAGCCAGAAACTGAAAATCATTTTAAATTTGAAATAGAAGTACTACTAATTAGCTTGTAACATAAAAAGAAATAATTGTAATTTTTTATTTTAAATTTTGAAACAATGAAACTTTGAAAACAATAGAAGTACTACTAATTAGCTTGTAACATAGAAGGAAATAATTGTAATTTTTTTATCTTAAAATTTGAAAACAATAGAAGTACTACTAATTAGCTTGTAACATAAAAGGAAATAATTGTAATTTTTTATCTTAAATTTGGAAACAAAGAAATTTTGAAAACAATAGAAGTACCACTAATTAGCTTGTAACAAAGAAGGAAATAATTGTAATTTTGTATCTTAAATTTTGAAACAATGAAATTTTGAAAACAATAGTAGTACTACTAATTACCTTGCAACATAGAAGGAAATAATTGTAATTTTTATCTTGAATTTTGAAACAATGGAATTTTGAAGGCAATAGAAGTACTACTAATTAGCTTGTAACATAGAAGGAAATAAATATAATTTTTTATCTTAAATTTTGAAACAATCTAATTTTGAAAACAATAGAAGTACTACTAATTAGCTTGTATCATAGAAGGAAATAAATGTAATTTTTTATGTTGAATTTTGAAACAATGCAATTTTGAAAACAATAGAAGTACTATTAATTAGCTTGTAACATAGAAGGAAATAAATGTAATTTTTTATTTTAAATTTTGAAACAATGAAATTTTAAAAACAATAGAAGTACTACTAATTAGCTTGTAACATAGAAGGAAATAAATATATTTTTTATCTTAAATTTTGAAACAATCTAATTTTGAAAACAATAGAAGTACTACTAATTAGCTTGTAACACAGAAGAAAATTATAGTAATTATTTATATTAAACTTTGATTTCTTGCATTGATATTAACAATATTATTAAGTAATTTTATTCTCATTCGTATTACAAAAAGCGATTTTTTGTAAAGTGTTTTAAAAGCAGGAAACGTTTTTAATTTATAACGGGGTTATGTCCATTAGATGAAACTTGAGTGTATATTAAAAACAAAATTATATAATTTTGTTCTTACATATTTTTCTCAGTACTGTCATACTATATAATGTTTTTTAAAACTGTTTCTTTTGTATTGGATTGACATTTTACATTTCACAGTTCTTAATAAAAATAACAGATTCCAAAGTATATAACGAAAAAACATTATTACATATCATTTG
>CM063501.1:26234402-26251902 GCA_032207245.1 Pardosa pseudoannulata
AGTGGGAAATTTTTTTCTGTTTTTGCTCTTGGCTGCACCTCTGTTCAATCAGAGTGATTTTTGTGTCTCTTTTGTGTCTGTCTTTGACTAGTAAAGATGTCCGTTTGAGCAGCTCTGAAATAGAGTTTTAATTAGACTTGTGCCTTCTCTTCAATGTAGGCTGATTGCATTGTTATTACTGCTAGCTGTTTAGCTTTCTTCATGTCCAGTAGTTTTATAATTATTGGATTACATATATTTATATATGTAGGTAATAGAGGTATACCTTTTTTCCAACCTAATATGTACGCCACAGAACTATAAAATCAATCATTTATAGAACTATATACAAATCATTTACCAATTACCATTATTTCTAACCAATCATTTTATAGAACTATAAAATTTTTGGTTTCTTTTTCATAAAAATGCCGTTTTGAAGGGGATATGATGAACAATGTTTCTATAAAGAATTAACTAAAATGTTAGACGTATATGATATCTGTAAATCCTCACGAATAGAAAAAATATTACTCGAATAAAAAACCCCCTACCTATTTCCTCAGACTATAATAGGTGTATGAAATTCTTCGGTTTTATAGGAAGTTCCACAAACATTACATAAAATTAAATATTTTTTTTTCAAGGCTGTTGAAATTTATTTATTATTTCTACATCAAAGCTCATTTCAGACAAATAGAAAAGATATTCAATTTTCTTTATAAGAGAGTTTAAAACTTGGTTGAAATTATTAAATGGAGATTACATAATACAATTTATTAGTCACGTAAATTTATTTCTAAATACTCTTCAACAGCTCTGCTGAATACTTTATCTGGTATAAATTTACACTGTTAAGAACAGTAAATACAAACTTATAATATCTCTTCAGATCAGAACATCATTATTTTATAAAATATTTAAGCAGTCATTATTATTGTCAAATTTTTGTAATTTTCTTTATATCAAATTTAAAAGAAGGATATAACAGATTAAAAAATAAGAATTCCGAGATTATGATTAATATGATAAATTAAAAAACGTATTTTAACTTCACTTTCAAAATTATTAAAAAATTAAATTATCTTTTGTTATCAAAATACGTTTTATAGTTTTATCTAAACACCAATATAAAATTTCCCAATAGTAAAAATTAAGTTACTTGAATTAAAATTATAACATGTTATATACGAACATTTATATACATATTTCCCAGTTCAAAAAGTTAAAATGTATTTACATATGAGTAAGTTTTATTAATTCTAAGAAATCTAACTTTTAGATATTTTATAATGCCAAAAGGAACAATTCGAAATTTTTTTCTCTATGCAATTATTTAAAAAAATTAGAAGAAATTTAAAATGTCTGTTTGTATAAATGCTTATTGCTTTGTAGAGTATTAGTAAAAATATGACAGTCCAATGCAAATGTCCCTTTTGCTTTTATCTATTAAAATTATTTTAACTTTTGCATTTTAAAACAATTTTCCTTATATCAGTTTGATTTGATGTAGTTGAAAAATGACAAAACTATGCAACGTGTCTCTTCTTTTGCTTTTATCTACTAAAATTATTTTAACTTTTGCATTTTAAAACAATTTTCCTTATATCAGTTTGATTTGATGTAGTTGCAAAATGACAATCTAATGCAACATGGGTTTTCTTTTGTTTTTATCTACTAAAATTATTTTAACTTTTGTCTTTTAAAACAATTTTCCTTATATAAGTTTTGTTTGATGTAATTGCAAAATGACAAAACAATGCAACATGTCTCTTCTTTTGTTTTTATCTACTAAAATTATTTTAACTTTTGTCTTTTAAAACAATTTTCCTTATATAAGTTTTGTTTGATGTAATTGCAAAATGACAAAACAATGCAACATGTGTTTTCTTTTGTTTTTATCTGCTAAAGGTAATTTAACCTTTGCATTTTAAAACAATTTTCCTTATATCAGTTTGATTTGATGTAATTGCAAAATGTCAATACAATGCAATATGTCTCTTCTTTTGCTTTTATCTACTAAAGTTATTTTAACTTTTGCATTTTAAAACAATTTTCCTTATATCAGTTTGATTTGAAGTAATTGTGAAACGCAACCTTTAACTATATAAATGTTTTAAATTATATACTGCGTAAAATTTTATTCTAGAACTTTCAACACTTAATTAAGGATATACCACTAAACAATCATGCAATTAAGTTACCAGAACTCATTCCTATTAAGGATTAAAAAGAATTATTAGATAAAGTTAGATTTTAACGATATATTATCTATAGAAGCAAGTTATTTCCTCCAACTATGAAGACTGGCTTTATCGGTAAACTTCAAGAACATTTTCTAGACAAATTCTTTCCAAGGAAAATTCGAGTTCTTATCGGCGTAATAAATCTTCAGTATTATTCTAGATTTTTCAAGAGTTTATGATTATGTATAAGAGCCCGGAAGAATTTCTTTAAAGAAAACTTTCAAGATGTGACTTACAAAATGTCTGAACTTTACTTTCACTGCATGCTCCTATACAGGCATTATGGGAATAGCTTACATTTAAAATTTATGTACCATAATTTTATGATTGTTATGTGGAAATAGCGCTAGGTACTAATCTCAATATATTGCGAAAAACGTGCTTGTTAAGCTATTATTTTGTTTAGATAGCCATTTTGATTCGTGTGTTTTCGTACATGTGTTTATTTTTGTTGTGTCTATTGTGTCTATTGTGTTTAATGTTTATTTAAACACAATTATTTTTCTTATGCACATTTCAGTTATTCATAGTAGTAATTTAATTTGACGTATCACACATATTTAACATAAGATATATATTTTAAGATATACTAAGTTAATAAATGTTATGTTTTAATTTCTATATTATATATTAAGACAGTTTAAATACCTCCAAGAAAATTAATAATTTCATATTAATTGTTGTCATGATTTAAAATAAAAATGTATTATTAGTTTATATATCACAGTTTTCATTAACTAAAGTAACAAGTATTCATGTGTATGATAACTGACGTATGATAATAGCCCGTAAAATCATTGTCGTTATTCTTATGAGACAATTTTAAATTCCTTAACTAAGGTTCAAGAGTTTATTATATTACTATTAACATTTACATAATACTTTTTCCTACTCATATGCTTACTTTTTGATACTATAAATTTAATCAACATGGCATTTGTAACTGTTGTATAATAATAGCCAGTAAAATGATTGTTGTTATTCTTATAAAAAATTTTAAATTCTTTAACTGAGATTCAATAGTTTACTATAATATGGCTATTAACATTTGGATAATACCTTTTCCTACTCATATGCATACTTTTTGATAATATAAATTTAATCAACATGGCATTTGTAACTGATGTATAATAGTAGCCAGTAAAATGATTGTTGTTATTCTTATGAGAAAATTTTAAATTCTTTAACTGAGATTTACTATAACTTATTACTTATAATATATTTTACTTATAATATTATTACTTATAAAATATTATTACTTTATTACTTATAATATATTTATTTTATTACTTATAATATATTTTACTGAGTTTGCTATAATATTGCTATTTACATTTGGATAATACCCTTTTCCTACTCACATGCTTACTTTTTCTAACAATAAATTTAATCAACATGTTATTTGTGGTACCTAAAAAAACATATCAATAAGAAACTAAATTCATTGTTTAGAGCCTAAGAAAATCAAATTAGAAAATTAACTGTACTACATTTTAAAACAATTTTGTAATGGTACAAAATATAATTTTAGGTACAATAAGTAATTAGGACTAAGCTGTTTAGCAGTGCAAATTGAAAGTTTTATACCCTCTAATACTAATGAGGCCTTACCTTGCTGCTTAAAGCCAATTTTAATGCAGTCCTGTGGAATGTTACTAACAACTAAAATAAAGGAGGAACTCAAGCCACCCACGATAGCTGTTAGCTTCTCACTAAGTACAAAGGTGTGCAATCGATAGATGATAATCACCAAAATAAAAGTTAAAATATAAGTGGAACTCTCTCTTGCTAATTAGAAGTTGTCTAGTTAATAGACAAACATAGTTAAGAATATGAGAACCTTTATTAACCCTCCTAGTGGAACACATCTAGAAAAAAATTCTCCAAAATACGCTAATGTCAGTGGCCAAATAGTTCTATGATTTTTACCTTCACCCTTTGTCGACTAAAATGGAATATGGAAAACCCACCCTCGTTATTCTCCCTTTACTTCCGGTTATATATAGATATATAAATAGATATTATAGATTGTTAATTTTTAATACACATAAAGCTCGTCAAGTCTCGAATATTTTCCATAAGAAATAATGGATTCTAAAAGTACAAATAAAAATATTCTTTGAGAGGCTTGTTTATATTTTTTTACGAAAGTCATCCAAGATATTTAAGGGGTGCAATTAGAGATACATCTGTTACCACAAACGAAATACTTCGAAATAGAGATTTACAAAGCCATGAAAAGCTATCAGCATCTTTGTGTCTCACGGGGTAGGGTTGCATCCCTCAAGAAATGTCAGTGAAAGAGGCGTGCAGTTCCTAAACAATAGACCTGACCCTCCTACCTCAAAACTCCATGGGGGAAAGCACTGGCAAAAATGTACATTACATCCATTTTCGGAGGTCGAAAATTGTACGTTTTGAAGTCATCATCGATTTGGCGTAATTGTACGTGCTAACCGCTTAGAGGGTTAAAATGTAGGCATGAACACTTCAAATAAGCAGATGAAAGTAAAACTGAATCACAGTCTGTATCGGTTATATGGTCAGCTCAGTGGTCCAGAAAAATCAGATCATATAAGCGGGGGTGACCATATATGCGGAACAATACAACCCTATTGAATTATGGCAGGATTATATTCACCTAATAAACAAATAATTATACTTTTAAGAACATTTTAAAAATTTATTCGAGAAGTAAAAACTACATTAAAAATATGATATATATATTTTTTTCGGGGGGGGGGGGTAATTTATTAGTTTACATTACTAATGAAATTACAGCACACGTACATACTTACATTCCTGTTCAATGTATTTAAAAATAATGAGGTATATAAGTTTGTTTCCTTTTGGTGGTTGTTAATACAA
Source organism: Pardosa pseudoannulata (assembly GCA_032207245.1). NCBI lineage: Eukaryota > Metazoa > Arthropoda > Arachnida > Araneae > Lycosidae > Pardosa > Pardosa pseudoannulata. The sequence goes on from CM063501.1 coordinate 26,239,496, forward strand.
TTTTTATAAGTCCCTAATAAATCTTAAATGCTTATCTGCTGCTTCAGAATTAGTAAAATAACACCTCAGGTCATGTATGAGAGAGATAACTTCAACCAATAAACAACCATATGTCCACTTGTTATCAGATGGGATGAGAACTGAAAGAGGTGGAAAACTCAGACGATGAGTCCTACACAAGCAAGAAAGGGGGAAAGGGAAGAAAATAAAGGCTTCAATTCAAGTCCTCTCCGATTTCTCACTGATTTCTTTAAAAAAAGGAAACTCGTTGAAAACATGAAACTGACCATATAACCGGCATCAAGAATAAGAAAATGACTGAATAGGCTGTGCGCTTTAACACATGTTCCCTATTAAGTTAGACGGGACTTTGGAAAACTGACCATATAAGCGATGTGTCCTTATAAGCGGGTGACCATATATCCAGTACTCACTGTATAAAGTTCATACAACATTCAGGAGGATGGTTTGTTTTATGGATTTTAACGACACTGCAACTTCTTGGGATATAGTGTATCAAACAAATTGTTAAAACAGAAAGCAAAGTTATAAAGTATAAGTAAAAAGACCAAGAATAAAACGTCTAAACTGATTCTGAAAGATAAGAGATAACAACAAGTGAATATGAGTTAAAAGGTTCACATAAATGTGACTACCCAATAGGCTTAAATATAAGCATAAACCTAGTATGTTTTGAGAAATTAATAAAATGTGGTTGATCAGGAAGTAACCAGCAAAAAGAAATGGAATAAGAGATATAATTGTTATTGAGATAAAGTTGATGACTTAAGCTAAAACAACTCTTAACACACATGTAACTGATGGAAGAATAGCTTCATTATTATTCATCAAGAAAATGAAACACCCGTAGTGTACCGGTATGGTATCTGTGTTTGAATATGCCATTTCGAATGAATGTCAATCATATTGATAAAGAATGTGATAAGATACTAAGATTAACAAATAGAATATGCTGATAGCTAAATCACAAAATGCTAAATTTCGATGGAGTTAGTATATCACTGATATATATTTGACACATGCAACATAAGGAAAAGATATACGGATTCAACGGAGGAGGTAACCAAGCATAAATAAAAAAGACTTTAGAAACGAATAAAACATCGGTAAATGCTTTTAGAAAGTTTATAAATTAATCCTTTTTATTGCAAATGGACACCAGATCCCCTTTATAACATAATATTTATAAGAATGTTCTTATCTTCTGCACAATTTAGATACTAAAATTCAAAGAAAGCTTTATAATAAATTTAGATAATTTTTAAACTCACATTTAAACATTTTCACATAAATTCAACTTAATTTTTAAAATTTTAATCTTGACAGCTTTTTTTTTAAATTATTGATCAATTAGAATAAAATGCTAAAAGGGAAAATTTCTTGATATACTCAATATCACTTTTCTTACGGAAAATCCCCTTTTCGTAGAAGTCTTGAAACGTATGCTTTTAATATTGTTTTTTTTCTGAAATGTAAGATCTTAATATACTGTTTTATTGATGTTATAAATTATATCTAAACATAAGTCATTCCTTGGTGTCACAATTCAATAACTGATATTTTAAATCCGAAATCTCGTTCTTCAAGTGATTTAGCCTTTCTTTGAGAGAGATATTTATAAGCTTTATTGATTTAAAAAAGTAGTAGCCAGAATTTGCGTTTCTTTGAAGAAAGTAATGTCAATATTTTATTCAAAAAGTAATTTGCTTCGTTTAAAAGCTCCAGGATTGAATATCTGAGCTTTACTGCATAACGTAGCCAAAGAAGAAAGTTTTAAAAGGGAATAATATGCTATAATTAAATATTTTATTTTCAATACTCCTTACATATTTAAAGAGAAATTTTGAATGCAGAGTTTTACGATTTAATATCTAGAACTTTTATCCTGCACATTTTTAAACTGATAATTTACTCCACTTAGAACTGTACTTCACTAACAGTAATTGTGAAATTTCTATCTCTAACGTATATAAATTCCCACTTTTAAAGAAATCATAAAATCAGATAATATTGAAAGATAAATCAGTAGAAACTAAGTAAAGAACATTTAAATATGTGTTTTACTTGATAATTTTATGCATTTTTTGACCTGGAATAAAGTATAAAGCACATAAAATATTGCTTTCTTCCAAGAGTTAGAATGTGTACCTTTTATCAATGGAAAATTAGACCACGGTTGTTTTATGCTATTCTGTACAGAATATTTTGTTTTACTAGTACATAAATATTTACTTTAATATTTTATAACAGGGTAATCTATGTGCTCGTACTAGTACATTTGTAGAATTTTTTACTGTGCAATTAAATGTCCTAAATTGTGTTTTAGCAGGATTAAAAGAAAAATATATTTTCACGCATATAAATGGTTGGTGTAATTATATTTTACTATTGGATCGCATCATTGAAGTTCAATATATTTACCGAACGTAAATTCGTTCTTTTATTGTTGTTGTCTTATGCCACTTGGTCAAACAAAGCACGATTTGAGCCGGATACAATTCGTATTAAGGCAAAGGGTTGCGACTTTTGTTTTAACGAGTGACACAAAGGGGAAAGTACGACTTATGCTGCAAGGGGTTCTCATAATTTTGAAGCAGGTACCAAGCAGAAGACGCATAGGCTTGGCCTGCCACCCCAGAGGTATTTATTGAGAACTTGGAGGACATTGTTACAAGAACGTATTTTACGAGTCCCAGTCACCTTTAACGATCACGGCGGTACTTATGCCGATCAGGCGCCGAACCCGTAACCCTGCAGTTACGAGAACGTTGCCTGAGCCGACTGAGCTACCGCATCTCCCCGAACGATAGCCGATTGGTTAGGGTGCTGGCCTTCAGTACCGGAGTTCGAATGCCGCTGTATCAGGGATGTATGTAACCTTTTCGGAATCGGTTTTAAACTGTAGGCCCCGGTCTCATTTGCCTTCGTGTTGCAAAAAAAGTAGACGGTAGCACTCCAAACCATAATCTTCCCATAATACCGCAGACCGTAAATTTCTTCTTGATTTTGTCGATGCAAATTCAGTTTCATTTTGCAGAACTTATTGAAATAAATGTTGCCAAGAATCCTTTATTGTCAAAGGAGTTTTAAATTATTATATTTTTAATCCCGACGATTTTAAAAGTAAACTCCTATATCCAGTTCCAGTTCTTGGCCAGAAAATAAAAGACAGTGATCAGAATAAACGTTTATCCACATATTGCCAATATTGCCAAGATTCCTTTATTGTAAAAGGAGTTTGAAATTCATTATGTTTTGAAATTTGACGTTTTTAAAAGCAAACTCACTCCTCCAATTTCAGTTCTCTACCAGAAAATAAAACAAATTGATCAGAATAAGCGTTTATCCACATAAAGCTTTTTCTTTCTATAACTTATGAGCACCAAATTAATAAATATTTCTAGGTCCAATTCTATGTAATGCTTGGGCACTAAGCACAAATTGTTTTTACATGGAAAATTTCAAAAGCTAAGTTTTCACTGTTTACTTTCGATTAGTTCATAAACAATTGCAAGTCCTCTACATTTACCATATTCTTTCTCTTTAGGACATGTAACATTTCTTTTGTCCCCAAGTAAATTATAATAGTCCCTGAAAATCACAAGTTACGCAGATAAAATAAATTGAGAATGAAATATGTTTAATAGAAGACCTGAAGATCGTCAATGGCCTCAACATTTATTTTACAATATCTTATAAGAGACATTTTTGGGACAAATACGTATAAGAGGAAACATTCTTAAAAATGTAAAAAGATTAAATATTTAATCTGTTACGAACTCTTCTTTTATTCATCCGAGTATTTGCTATTTTAGCATAAGCTCTTTAAAGTATATTAATTCCGTCTTATTTAACTTTCTTTAAGGGTTTGAGGATAGAAAGAATTTCTTTTGAAATAAATAGTTTACTTCTAATATATTTATGGATTTTAAATTCGTGTAAGGAAATATGCCTTTGTTGAAATGAAGGTTTCTTGAGCTATTGTGAACAATATAAAAGTAAAAATTGAATACAATTTGTTGCACAATCTTCAAACACTGGAAATTCTTCTACAAATTATCAAGCAGTCTTACTGCAAATAAACATACAAAGGCATTCAGGAGAAGTTGATGACAACAATTTGGTAAAACCTAGCAATGAATTGCAAGTACTTAAATCTTTTACCTACAAAAGCCCAAAACTTCCAGACACAAAAGATATTTTAAGTATTTGAGCTGAATAATTTATGCCTTAAACTTGTTTTCATTGTGGAACATTTAAGTACTTCTAAATTTCAACGGGAAAATGTAGAATTGTATGAAAAATATAAAGACAATTTAAGAACTTATAATTTCCTCATTATAAAAACTTTTACACATATAGCAGTATAACTAACGATACACTGAAATATAACAATTAAATTTTAAAAATTAAAAATCACATAGCTTCCTTTAAAAGTTCATTTTTTTAACTTTTAAAATAGTTTTAAACTGCTATTTGGGCATTACCTTTCATCTGTTTATTTTCACTCTATTGTTGCTTAGATAAATATTTAACTTTTTGTGTATTATTTTGTTGATTGATTTAAGCGTCAGTTTATAAAAAAATAGTTTTATATTATTATTATTTTCTTAAGCAATGTGTTGAAATTAAATAATTTATGAAACTTTTCTAAGTATATATATTAATCACTTTCAAATAAATTTGCGAAGCTGTCAGATATATCAGATTTAAACATTTTTTATACAGATTTAAACATCAGTTTATAAAAAAATATTTTTTTTTTTGTCAACGTTGAATGTTTTTCTAAAACTGTTGACCTCTCTACATTAAAATGGATTTAAATAATCCAAATAAAGTCAAAATTTGAAATGTGTTTCTAGATTTACCTTAGTGTTAATTAGGAATAACCTTAGGTTAGTTAATTAGGTTAGTTAATTAGGTAAGCCTTTTGTAAAAATATACAAAATATTAAGTAGAAAGGATCGTTTTGAATATCTAGAAATATTTTCATAAAAAATAATTTTTTTAAAAATATTACATGATTTTACAAAATATATAATATAATAACATTACTTATGCTTAAGTTTGTATGCTTATAAATTTTCATAATTCTAAGTTAAAATTTAATAAAAATGCTTTGTAACATCCAACAATCTCGTGGGGCTAACAATATAGCTACTTGCATGTACCATTTGCAACATTTCGAAGGGATTAAAAGAGTATCTCACTAAGTTCATTTACGCATTTGTAAGATGGGACACTTTTAATCTTGCCAGGCTCAGGAAGAGTTGAAATTTTCATTTCTAGGGGCCATTCCATTTATAGGGGCTTACTTTAGTAAGCCCCTATTAAATGAAATCGAAAACTCAAATAATTCTTGAAATATGAGCTAGAGATACATGTTTTCATGCATGTTTAGAACGATTAGAATAATAATTAGACCCATTAAAAATTGATATTTTCATCATATTTGGGGTAAAACGTGTTCTTAATTGTATTTTAAAATTTTCCTTTGTGATAATAAAATGCCATGATTATTTTCTTAAGCAATGTGTTGAAATTAAATGGTTTATGAAACTTTTCTAAGGCTATATATTAATCCCTTTCAAATAAATTTGCGAAGTTTTCAGATGCTAATTTCATGAATGAATATTGGAATGGAAATAAGAGAACGCCTTTGTATAAATACGAATGAGCTCTTCTAGATAATGTAGAATAATTAAGCATCGACAAGCTATTGGGAACTACTTTAAAAGTTTATTCGCATTTAGTTTTAAAGATACACAATTAATTAGTCAAAATATTAAAGTTGTTTGCAAATGTGCTAATATCTTTAATTCTCAAATACTTGAAAGTTTAATTTCTTCAACACAAAGCGTATATCTATTCTCAGCATTTAAAGAAAATTTTAACTAATACAGCTGAGCACTAATTAATACAATTAGAGTGTACATTCCAGAGACCAAAAATATCTTCTTAAATATATTTTTACATAAACTTTTAAATGGTGCTAAAATGATTTTATTTAATTAAGATTAAATTGTGCTTCATAAATTTTAGAATTTACAATTACAACAATTAAAATTTATCGTATATTCAGCAAAAATCTTATACTTTTGGGATTTTTTTATAATATGCATTAATTATGTCTTGTATTTCTATTCTTTAAACGATAGAGGATATTACGTGTTTGATAAAATAATTTCGAATTGGTGTTTCAAGAAAGATTCTAAAGCTTATATACAGATTTAATGTTTGCTAACACATTAAACTTAAATTTCAATATATGCTGATTAATCTTAATAAAAATATAAATAACTACACAGTTAAAGCTTTTATATTAATATACATCAGAAGAAATGTAAAAAGAGTAAAGTCAATATATCTAAAAGAAAAAAATTTAATTTTTAGCATTTTATATATATTGTTGAACTATAAGATAGTTGGCTAAATGAGGTTACATTTTTACATAAACTTTTAAATGGTGCTAAAAGGATTTTTTTTACTTAATATTAAATTGTGCTTCATAAATTTGAGAATTTACAATTAATAAATTAAAGTTTATTTTAATATTGCTCAAAAATCCCAAATTTTTGTGATTTTTTTTAATATGAATTAATTACATCTTGTGATTCTATCGTTTAAACGATAGAGGATAGTACATGTTTGATAAAATAATTTCGAATAGGTGTTTCAAGAAAGATTCTAGAGCTTATATACAGATTTTATGTTTGCTAACACATTAAACATAAATTTCAATATATGCTAATTAATTTTAATAAAAATATAAATAACAACAGATAATTCTTTTGTATTAAGATACATAAGAAGAAATATAAAGATTGTAAAATCAATAAACCTAAAAGAAAAAAAATTCAATTTTTAGCATTTTATATATATTCTTGAACTATAAGATAGTTGGCTAAATGAGGCTACATTTTTCATAAACTTTTAAAGGGTGATAAAAGGATTTTACGGATAGTACGGGTTTGATAAAATAATTTCTAATTCATGTTTCAAGAACGATTTTAAATCTTATATAAAAATTTAATGTTTGCTAACACATTAAATTTAAATTTCAGTGTATGTTGATTAATTTTAATAAAATATAAACAACCACAGATAATGCTTTTGTATTAAGATACATCAAAAGAAATAAAGAGTGTAAAGTCATTAAACCTAAAAGAAAAAAAGATTTTCAATTTTTAGCAGTTTATATATTTTTGAACTATAAGATGGTTGCCTAAATGAGGTTACATTTTTACATAAACTTTTAAATGGTGCTAAAATGATTTTATTTAATTAATATTAAATGGCGCTTCATAAATTTGAGAATTTTCAATTTAAAAAATGAAAATTTATTTTATATTGCACAAAAATCCCATACTTTTGTGTGTTTTTATACTATGCATTAATTACGTTTTGCATTTTTATCCTATAAACGATAGAGGATTGTACGTTTTTGATAACATAATTTCGAATTCTCTTTTCAAGAAAGATTCTAAAGCTTTATATGAAAATTTATTTTATATTTCACAAAAATCCCATACTTGTGTACTTTCTTTTATAATATGCATTAATTACGTCTTGTATTTCTATCCTTTAAACGATAGAGACTATTACGTGTTTGATAAAACAATTTCGAATTCTCGTTTCAAGAAAGATTCTAAGACTCATATAAAAATTTAATGTTTGCTAGCACATTAAACTTAAATTTCAATGTATATTGATTAATCATAATAAAAATATAAATAACTACAAAGATAAAGCTTTTATATTAAAATACATCAGAAAATTGTTTTTCGACCAGATATTCACGGATACATACGCTCCACCCGTTCACCCGATGCAGGGGCCGAAGCAATATGGGGAGGGATTCTCAATCACCAAGATTGCCATTTCTGGGGACATCGGTACTACAAACAGCAAACATGTGGAGGATTTACTCACCAAGAGAATGCAGAAGCAAAAGATCATCGACGACTTCTCATAGCTAGTCTTCAGCTCTGATAAGGAAACCAAAGTAAGGATAATGAGAAAGTAGAAAGTAAGAGAAGTCGAAAGGAAAAAGTTTTCTTCAATCACCAGGATTTCTCTTTTAAGGGATATTAGTCTTTACACACAGCTAACAGGTGGAGGATTTACCCATCAAAAGAAGGAAGAAGCAATAGATACTCGACTACCTCTCATAGCTAGTTTAAATATGCTATTTGCATGGCCAAGTTAGAGAATGAATCACCAAGTATTTTGCTTAAGAATGTTAATTGAATTTAACCTCTTGATAGGAGGGTTGCATGATAGAAGCTCGCTCTGGCCCAAGTTCATAAATGACGGCTAGAGGTCAGAAAATAAATTTGTGGAGCAATGTTCTTTAAGTCCTCAAACGATACCATACCCAGTCTGAGGGTATTCTGATCAGGCCCTGCTTCGATATTAAGAAGAACCTCTCTAAGAAATCCAACCTTTCGAGGCGCTATCAACCATATTTCAATAAAATCTTAAAAGTGGTCATAATGTTTTGGCTTTTCTATTAGATTTTTAAAGTTTTATTTGGAGTTACCAATTTAATAAACAATATAATGTTATTAGCTCACTTTTTTAAACTACGTCTTTTAAACCTGTTTTTACATGTTTTGTTCCTCGTAAATTTACGGTCATAAAACAACGTCCAACTAACCTTTTGACTAAAATATTGAAAAATATGTCTAAGAATTCTCTTTTTACAAGTAATAAAAAATTTTTATATTTTAAGTTTTATTTTATTTGCAAAAAATTCTAGAAGTACTTTGAAATCATAAAAGACATTGAAGAAAGCAATAAAAATGCAGTAATGCAGTAAATGCTATTGGATTTTCAAAATGATATGCATATTTCACACAAAGTGTCAGCACTTAAATATTGATCTTTTATGTTTCTGAAACTGCAATTCTTATGCTACGATTATAAAAAAATACGTTATTTAAAACTGTTTATGACTGATCCTGTTACAGAATTTCATGCAACTTTCTATCTCCTCTTACGTACATATTTAAAATTTAACGAGGTAGAAAAACGGAGGTATAAATTTAACTGCACGTAAATAATTGCGTAATGAATTTTACAATGTTACATATTCGTTTGCGTAACTTGATTCAAAATATGACTTCCATAAACTATTAAATAAATTCACGGGTTTTTTAGAATGTCTCTTTAATGTTCGAAAATGGTACATACATTAACTAACAATTTTAATGTTTTTAAATCAATGAAAGTATCTTAAATAAAAATACAATTTTCATAAGATTGTCAGATGCTCTTAAATTGCAGCTTTTCCCATCAAAAAGTATCGAAATAATGATAGACTCCGAACAGAAAATTCTCGTTGTTACAAAAACCCAAATTATTCATTTTTCCGTATGTGGAGATGCGCATTAATCCTTAACAAACTAAACAAGCCTGAAGAAAGATAAGACATAATATATTAATGGAGAATTTTTTTAAGCAACCGTCCTAAGAGACTTTCTGGTGGATAAACATCCATTAGAGAATTATGCATATTTTTGAGATAATATTATAAAAAAGTTATATTTTCCTCATTAACTTTAGTGATGTATCTAAAAGTAAAGTTTAAAGCTTTTTTCATCAACACAGCTAAATTCATGCTCTAACTTCCTTTTTCTTCTTATTAACAGGTTCAGTATTTTTCATGGATATTTTTTATTTTTGTTTAATATGTTTTTAAAGAGACTGACATTATGTTTTTGTAGAAAGAACTTGTTAAAATTGTTTAATAGAAAGAATTTTATAGAAAAATGAATTTTCATCATTTTATTCAATAGGCTCATCTTATAACTTTTAATATTTTAAGTCAAAAACTTATTTTTTATATTACATCACTCATATAGATAGCTCGTTCTTTATATTAAAATTTATAGTTAGTGTAAATTATATTACATAGCGTACTAACTATATTATTTTTAAGAACATTACATTCAATGATATTCTGAAATTTTGTATTCATAATTTTATTAAAAGTTTAAGTATTTTTCATGAATATTTTGATTTTAGCTATAATTTTATATAACTATATTTTTTTATATTCATCACTCATATAGATAACTTACTCTTTATATTAACAATTTTCAGTTAGTGTAAATTATATTACATAGCGTACTAACTATATTATTTTTAAGAACATTACATTTGATGATATTCTGAAACTTTTTGTTCATATTTTTATTAAAAGGTTCAGTATTTTTCATGGATATTTTAATTTTAGTTATATCATTTTTTAAGAGACTAACGTTATGTTTTTTTCAGAAAGAACTTGTATTAAATATTGTTTAATAGAAAAGTTTTGATAGTAGCATTAATTTTCATCATTTTATTCAATAGGCTCATCTTATAACTTTTAATATTTTAAGTCAAAAATTATTTTTTTATATTACATCACTCATATAGATAACTTACTCTTTATATTAGCAATTTATAGTTAGTGTAAATTATATTACATAGTGCACTAACTATATTATTTTTAAGAACATTACATTCTATGATATTCTGAAATTTATCATTCATATTTTTATTAAAAAAGTTCAGTATTTTTCATGGATATTTGAATTTTAATTATAATTTGGTTATGCTTTTGAAAAAAACACTTGTTCAAATTTGTTTAATAAAAATTTTTTTATAGCAAAATTAATTTTCATAATTTTATTCTATAGGCTCATTTTATAACTTTTAATATTTTAAGTCAAAAATCTGTTTTTTATATTACATCACTCATATAGATAACTTATTCTTTATATTAACAATTGATAAGTTTAAATTATATTACATAGCGTACTAACTATTTTTTATTCTGAAATTTTCATAAGATTACAAAATGCTCTTAAAATGTAACTTTTACCATCAAAAAGTATGGAAATAATGATAGACTCTGAACAGAAAAATTCTCGTTGTTACAAAAACCCAAATTATTCATTTTTCCGTATGTGGAGATGCGCATTAATTCTTAACAAACTAAACAAGCCTGAAGAAAGATAAGACATAATATATTAATGGAGAATTTTTTTCTTTATTTAAGCAACCATCCTAAGAGTCTTTCTGGTGGATAAACATCCATTAGAGAATTATGCATATTTTTGAGATAATATTCTAAAAAAGTTATATTTTTCTCGTTAACTTTAGTGATGCATCTAAAAGTAAAGTTTAAAACTTTTTTCATCAACACGGCTAAATTCATGCTCTAATTTCCTTTTTCTTCTTATTAACAGGTTCAGTATTTTTCATGGATATTTTTTATTTTAGTTATAATATGTTTTTTAAGAGATTGACGTTATGTTTTTGCAGAAAGAACTTGTGTTAAAAATTATTTCATAGAAAAATTTTTATTGCAAAATTTATTTTCATCTTTTTATTCAATAGGCTCATCTTATAACTTTTAATACTTTAAGTCAACAATCTTATTTTTTATATTACATCCCTCATATAGGTAACTTACTCTCTAAATTAACAATTTATAGTGTAAATTGTATTATATAGCGTACTAAATATATTATTTTTAAAAACATTACATTCAGTGATATTCTGAAATTTTTTATTCAAATTTTTATTAAAAGGTTCAGTATTTTTCATGGATATTTTGATTTTAGTTATAATTTTGTTTTTAATAGACTGACGTTATTCTTTTGGAGAAGGAAATTGTGTTTAAAAATTGTTTAATAGGAAAAATTTTATAGCAAAATTAATTTTAATAATTTTATTTAATAAGCTCATTTTATAAATTTTAATATTTTAAGTCAAAAACCTATTTTCTTATATTATATCACGATTATTAGTTATTTTCTGCATAATTTTCATGAGCATTTCATTGAACAATATACTGAAAATTTTAATTTATCTTTCAAAATCCCCAATTATCATAAAATTCTTAAACATTCATTTCCAATTATTTTAGTTAAATTAATGTAAAGTACTTCCCAATGAATATTCATAGTTAATTGTTTGGAAATTTCCTATCATGTTTTATACATTGAGTGGTTAAACTATTTACTTAATTTAACAATTTAAATATAACTGCTTTGTAGTTAACCCAGTTATTTGCCATCAATATAGCAGAAGAATGTAGCTGAACAACCCCTATATAATAATAGCCTAAGTTATCTGTCGGTCTGACTTGAATTTATGAAAACCTAGAAGGAAGTGAGGAATTCATATTGGATTCTTGATGAGTTAGAGTTAGCAAAATTCAAAGCGAGTAAAATTTTTCTTATCCTAAACTATAGTTCCGATTCTAAAATAAATTGATATAAATATGCTTCATATCACAGCGAAAAACATTGTCGTCTTTCAAACGTCCGATATCCACCCCTTCCCTTCTTTTTGAAGTTTATTTAATGCCAATATTTCAAGCCTTATTTTCC
>CM063501.1:26256902-26269402 GCA_032207245.1 Pardosa pseudoannulata
TCTTGTCAAACGGCGATATACAGCAAGTAGTCAGTTGAGTTTAGGATTGTGCATAGATTAGCAGTTTGCTAACCTTGAGCGTATCTAATAACACGCACTTACTTTTTGTTAGTGTGTGATCGTATTTCGAATAGACCACGCATAGACCGTGCATTTAAAACTACCAAGTAATCCGAAATAATTCTTTTCTTTCAAAACCCTTCATGGATAAATGTAAAAGAAAAATAACATTATTTTAACGATGAATGGGAACATCTATATTGTTTCGCTGATTACAAAGGGAAGTGTATTTGTTTGTTGTGTAATAATAGTGTTGCGATTCCCAAGAAAAGTAATAATGAATGACATTTTAAGACCGTTCATACCAATTTTGATAGTGACTATCCAAAGAACTGTGAAATTAGAAGAAAAAAAAACCATTTCTTTAAAATGTTCAATAACTAACCAGCAAAGTTTTTTTTACTAAACCACTGCAACAACATAAAGCAGCAACGATCGCGTCATATAAAATATCGCATTTGCTAGCTAAGAATAAAAAAACATTTACAGATGGAGAAATAGTGAAAGAAGCCATGTTAGAAGCTGCTGATTCACTTTTTGAAGAATTTAAAAATAAAAAAGAAATAATTTCAGCTATAAATACGTTGCAAGACACTCAAGTCTCATACTGAGTTATATGTATCATTAGGTATGACACCAACAAAAAAAAGTTATAAAAAATCAGTTTTTTTTAATGCCTATTTATACCTGTTGATTATCTGTAAAATATGTGCCCTCGGTGATTTTCAAATTTAGTATTGCGCCTTTAAGGACAAACAGGTTGCCGACCTCTGCTAGCGATGCTCGTTAAGATGGAAATCGCACTCATCTGACTTAATACGAGTAGTATATGACTCAAACGTGCTTGGTTTGACCAAGTCTCATCAGAAACAACAACAACACAAATAATTTAGGTTTATTGAACATATTATCAATATTTTGCTTATGTATTACAATTATTATTTATTATTTTATTATTATCATTACTTTGTTATTTAGTTTTCTTATTATTTATTATTTCTTTATTTCTTATTATTTCTTATTCTCTTTGTTATTTCTTATTTTGTTCAAAGATTTATCCACTTCGTTTATTATTTCATGCAAATAAACATTAAGTCTTCAAAAAGGGTGAAAGATTTTTATAAAAGCACTTGCTGTTTGCATGTAATCTCATTTATATTTTGATTTATACGACTTTCAAGAAAGTTTGGGAAATATAATTAAAAGTTGAGAGGTCATTATTCTCAAAATATGAAAAGCATTTTATTCAGAATCCCGACAGCAATCTGTTTAAATAATTCAAAACTTCATAGTTTAATCGCTAAATATATTTTAAGTGCATTCCTTTATTTTTCGACATAGGAAAAAAAATAGTACTTTCACTCAAATTACATCGTATATCGCTTCTCAAAGTTCTTGACTATTATGTCTAAGCTTGCTTATTAATGCTAACTTAATTCCATGTATTTAAAGACATAATGTTAATATTTTCTTTTATGTTAAGTTTAAATAAACATGCTTTTTTTCTCATGAACAGTAGTTTGCGAGATTGATTGAAATAGTTAGAGATTTTTTATTAAACATTTTCTAATAAATATTTAATATATTGTTCATTAACCAACAAACGCACATAAATATTATATATCATTCAGTGATTTTGTTAAATTTCTGCAGAAAATATTTAAAGTTTTTTTTTCATAAATCTTTTAATATTTTCTACAGACATTTAGCGAGAAGAGGATTTATATATTTAACTTTTATATCACTGAGGTAAAGATTCCATGCACTATCTATAAACATTTAAAATGTCTAGTGATCAATAATATTAAATGTCTTAAATTCCCTACAGCTCTGTGAACTACTTTGTAAAGAATGTTGTTCAGCATGCTTTAAGAAATCACTATTACACTCTGTATTCACTATTATACTCTGTATATGGGAAAGAACTAGTGTTTAGACAAGTCACAATCTACACTTGTAAATTAAGTTTTAAATAAGTACTTTATATCATTTTTATACAACCTACGAATGATCAGTCCTTTATTACTAGTCAATCAGTATATATTTTTACTATAAGTACTTATTTAAAACTTTTGTCAGTTGATTAGTTCTTCATTACATTTTTTGTGTCCGAGAAGCAGAAAGCATCATTACCGTCTTCAGATATTATCAAATAGTGGTTAAAATAAAATAGTCTTAATTAATTGTTTACATTACATTAACATTTGAGTTAAGTTCATATCATGTAAAACTAGCACATCAGGCCAAATGTACACTATCAAAAAGGACTTTTATATTACTGAGGTGAAAAAAACCATGCACTATCTATAAACTTTTAAAATGTCTAGTGATCAATAATATTAACTGTCTTAAGAGCAATACAGCTTTGTGAACTACTTTGTAAAGAATGTTGTTTGGCATACTTTAAGAAATCACTATTACACTCTGTATTCACTATTATACTCTGTATATGGGAAAGAACTAGTGTTTAGACAGGTCACAGTCTACATTTGTAAATTAAGATTCAAATAAGTACCTTATTCCCATTTTATACATCCTACGAATGATCAATCTTTTATTACTAGTCATTTAGTATATAACTTTGGCAGTTGATTCATTACATTTATTGTGTCGGAGCATCAGAAAGCATCATTACTGTCTTCAGAAGTTAGCAAATAGTGGTTAACGTAGAATAGTCTTAATTAATTGTTTGCATTATATTAACCATTGAGTTAAGTTCATATCATGTAAAACTGGCCATAAGACCAAATGTACACTCCCAAAAAGGACTTTTATATCACTGAGGTGAAAAAACAATGCACTATCTGAAAACTTTTAAAATGTCTCGTGATCAATAATATTAACTGTATTAACATCAATACAGCTTTATGAACGACTTTCTAAAGAATGTTGTTCAGCATACTTAAAGAAATCACTATTGCACTCTATGAAAGAACTAGTGCTTAGGCAAGTCACAATCTACACTTGTCAATTAAGTTTCAAATAAGTACTTTACATAATTTTTATACAACCTACAAATGATTAATCATTTATTGCTAGTCAGTCAGTATTTATTTTTGCCAGTTGATTAGTTTTTCATTACATTTATTGTATCCACCGAGCACCAGAAAGCATGATTACTGTCTCCAGACTTTAGCAAATATTGGATAGCGTAGAATAGTCTTAATTATACGTTTCCATTACATTAACCGTTGAGTTAAGTTCATATCATGTAAAACTGGCCATTAGATCAAATGTACACTCCCAAACAGGATTTGTAATCAGCAACATCGCAATAATCTTTCATTACGTATGCCTATTTTCCAAGCACTGGATAGTTATCCGTATGAAAACACTTATTAATCCTGTTTATTAGCGGAAGGTCTAGATTACGGCAATCCATTCTAGTTAGACTTGCAGTGAGCAACATCACAATAAACTTTCATTCAGTATTCCTCTTATCCAATCACCGGATGGTTAGCCACATGAAGCAATAACCTTTTGAGGGAGTTTATTAGAGGAAAGTCTAGAGTAGGGTAATCTATATTAGTTAGATAAGCATAAAATAAGGGAGTCTATGATAAATGATAATTTTTTTAAAGTTTGAAATATAACATCCATAGTTTTAGTTAGCTTCAAAATCTAACTTGTTACATACATTTTCTTTGCCGTGAGGTTTATTATTAGCTGTTTAAGCATCACTTGTTTATTTGGTCTATAATTCTAGAAAACCATTACATCTGGTTTCTATATAAATTTTAAAAAATATAGTATTATTTCAGACAGTATCCTGAAAAAAAAAAGTTCTTTCTGCCATTTTCTGCTGATTTTCTTCAATAACGGTTTTCTTGTTTTACGGTATTTATTAGAATCCACAGACATAAATTTGATATTTTTCTTTTTATTTATAATTTGTAAGAGGAAAAAATTATAAGTAATATACAATAAAAGAAAATTGACTCATTATTAGTGAAACAATGTGAAAATATGATTATAAAAATATTAATATATAAAAATTAAAATATTAATGGGATAGTGAACTCTTTTACTATCACAATATCACATTAATATTTTCTTAAAAATTTATCATGTTAGGATTTTCATTTATTTAAACACACGATGTATGTGTTATAGACCATCTTTGATAACAGTTGAAAAAGCATAATTTTTTAATAGAAACGTTTTTCATTCAAATGAACTTTTAAATATTAATTTATAAATGCTGCTTTATTTTCTATAATTGCAACAGTATTCAAATTTATACTTTTCTAAAAGTGTAATCCACTTTCTTTGTTCTTCAGGTTCTACATCATGTTTTTAACAAAATAAAAATAATGTGAAATATTATGTGCATTATTTGATTGAAAAACAGATGCAGTAATAGATAAATGCCCTGTTTTTGTTAGGTGAAATTACCTATAAATGAAAGAGTGTCCAATCAAGTATAAAAATTAATTTGAGAGAGTTAAACGTTTTTTATTGAGACTTCAAGAATTTAAATTTGTGTATTTGTAAGATTAATTATTTAATTGCAACACTTGAAACCAACAAAAGAATAATTTACCTTATAACTATAACATTAAAGTTATTTTCAAAATCTATTATAGTGAAGCTTTGTTTTTAGCTAGATTAAAAGGAGAAGAATCAAGAATTTACTTATGAAATATTTGTAAAATGCTGTTGATTTGCAACATTAATTTTGACTTACGTACTGAAATATGAAAGATAAAATGGACCAAAAAAAACAAAGAATGACATGAAGAATGTTTAAAATTCCTCTCAATTTTCTTTTATAATTTTTTTATTTATGAACAAATCTGATGAAAATATATATGAACAAACTATATTTTAAATGTATTTCGTTGTTTTACTTAGAATTTCATATGTTTCTATATCATCAGTTTTGAAACATTTAAGTTCTATCAAGTAAGCACTTCATGGACAGTTTATGAAATAATTCTTTTGCTTTATTTCTTTTTCATATATTTTTGAAAAAATATTCTCCAAAGAAAGAAAATAGCTTAACGTTTTGTAAAGTAAGAACAAAATTGAATAGACAACATTATATTTCAAATATTTCTGTTTTGGTTCGACACACACACACACACACACACACACACACACACACATATATATATATATATATATATATATATATATATATATTAAATTTTAAGAAATCTTCCATTACTTGTAGTACGTATCAAATTCAGAATCATCTTTAAAAAACGAAGTGTTATTACTCTAGAAAACTCATTTATAAAACGAAGTTGCTTGTGTCCTCTTGAAATCGAAAGCATCAAATGATATAATGCCACATGCTTTCTCAGACGTAAGTTGAAGAGCAAAATAAAAACGACACTCAAAAGTTTTGCAGGAGAAATGAGAAAATACATTTTTCTCTAAAGTTATTAAATACACGACAGATTGCTCGACCGTAGAAAAATATTGATATCAAATGTCACTCAAATGTAGCTTTTGCAAGGCGGAATCAATAGTTGACTTTTAACAAAGATAAATATTGACCAATAGGTAAACTAAAAGAATGTCCAAAGATAAACGTAAAAAGAGTTTAAATATGTCTTTTGAAATACAGTTTAGATTTGAAATATTAAGCTATAGTACGAACATAGGTTAAATACCAAGTCTATCATACGTGCACATACAACATTTTAATTATATATATTTATTTTATTGAATAACACTTTTAAGGTACAAACATTTAAATAAATATTGTGAAAAGCATACACTTGCTTAGCTTAAAGCAATGAACTACTTAAATTGGTTATTCAATATTTAAGTATTAATATTTAATATTTAAGTATAAAAATTCAATATTTAATTATTAATATTTAATATTAAAGTATAAAAATCCAATATTTAATTATTGATATTTAATATTTAAGTATAAAAATTCAATATTTAATTATTAAGTATTAAGTATTTAAGTATTAAGTGTTAAGTATTATAGTATTAGGTATTTAAGTATTAAGTATTTAAGTATTATGTATAAAGTATTAAGTATTTAAGTATTGAGTATATAAGTATTAAGTATTGAGTATTTAAGTATTAAGTATTAAGTATTACAGCATTAAGTATTTAAGTATTAAGTATTAAGTATTAAAGTATTAAGTATTTAAGCATTAAGTATTCAATATTTAAGTATTAAGTTTATTTACTTATTTCAATAGGTTAAATCTGTTATGCTTTTAAGTTCGTATAAATTCGTATGGTTATAAGAAATTATCAAGAAAGGGAAAAACAGTTTAGTCTGAACTAGAAAGAGTAAACGTTAGAACAATATTTTAATATTTATTCAAGTTTAGGAAGTCAGAAAAACGACCGAGGCTTAAATATCATAAAAAAGTTGGGTAGTTTACCCACCATAAAAATACAACGTGAAAGTTTAATATTTTCTCTTATTTTTTTTAAAACGAAAGTAAACACCAAATTTTCTCCTCATTTTAGTAAGTATTTTAAATATCAAGTATTTTAAGTATTAAATATTAATATAATAATTAAGTATTAAGTAATGAGTATTAAGTATTGAAGTATTAAGTATTAAGTATTGTAGTATTAAGTATTAAGTATTATAGTATTAAGTATTTAAGTTTAAGTATTAAGTATTTAAGTATTAAATATTCAATATTTAAGTATTAAGTTTATTTACCTATTTCAATAGGTTAAATTTGTAATGCTATTAAGTCCTTATAACTTCGTATGGTTATAAGAAATTATCAAGAAAGGGAAAAACAGTTTAGTCTGAACTAGAAACAGAGTAAACTTTAGAACAATATTTTAATATTTATTCAAGTTTTGAAAGTTAGTAAAATGACCGAGGCTTAAATATCATAAAAAAAGTTGGGTAGTTTACCCACTATAAAAATGCAACGTGAAAGTTTAATATTTTCTCTAATTTTTTTTTTTAAACGAAAGTGAAGACCAAATTTTCTCCTCATTTTATTTGATATCCCATTAAGCTGTCTTCATCGTTTTATAACGCACAATGACACCATACAATCATATTTTTATTCACTTTATAGAGAATAGTCCAAAGTAATATAAAAGCAAATTCATCTAAGAATATTTTATTAATTTATTTAAATATATTAATGTTTTATATATTTACCTGCAGAATATACTCTTGGAAAAGTGATATATAAAAGTTTTTATTCTTGTTTAATTTGAATTAGATATCCAATTTGATGTAAATATTTTATGTAAGTTTTTCAAAAGTGATATTTTAAATATTTTTATGAAAGTTTTGAATTAACATTTTTAGCTGCAGATGTATAAATTAATATAATATCAAAATAAAACAAAAACAAAATGAAATAGCAGTGTATGGTTTTTACCTTCCCAAGCATTATTAAACATTGTTATAATTCATTTTTTATCCCTTCCCCTTAAAATTATTTTTGTTACCTTTCTTATGTTTTTGAAGATTATAAGTTTCAGAAGGAATTGCTCATTTAGACGATATATTGAAATGTGGTCATGCATTGAAATATTATATTTTTAAAAGTTTAAGAATATTTTAGATGCTTTGTATCATTAAGTTTAAAATGTGAATGTTGTAAAGCAAAGTATTTACCTTTGTTCGTTTTAAAAGTATATTTAATGCATTCTAAAATTATCCCCAGTAAAGTTTTTAGTTTAATCAAAGCCAATGGACAAATTATGATTTAAGACTTGTATTTCTTTATAGCTTTCCTTATAAAAACTACTGAAATTTGAAAACTTCTGAAACTTTTATTGTAAATACAGGAATAGAAGAAAGAATTTAAACTAAAAAACGCTGAAAAATATAGTTTAAAAAATTTAACATCTTTAAGGAATTATTTGTATGTTGATAGTTTATCAATAGAAAATGCAGGGTGTCCATAATTAAACTTCGATACTTTAAAGTATGATAGGAGATGTTTAGAAAGTTATGGTATGTTGAATATGACATAATAAAGGGATTAGAAATTGTTTGAGCAAAGAAAAAATTCAAAGTTTCACCATTAGAATGAGGACTAGAACCACGGAAACTGATGGATGGTTGGAATTTAGTGGAGCTAATTCCTCATGGAACAAACTGCGAAAACTGAAAGCCCGCGAAGTGGGATTTGGTCTTGAGAAATTTTCTTGTATGCGGGTACACGAATGTTTTAAATATGTAAACAGTATTTATACTTTACACATTTAAGACGAAAATTACAACAGTATACGTATTTACTTAAAAGTGCCGGTGCTAATTAATAAGATTAATTATAAAACCTTATAGAGTAATAAATATTAATTGACATTACTTTCTGAGAGAGGCTGTCACTTGACTCGTAGAAGTTTTAGGCTCACTTGGAGACTCTTCTGCTGAAAGCTCTTAAGGTAGAGACAGGGGGCTTTACTTTGGAGAGAAACATGGTGATGAGTAGTTGCTGTTTTTGTTTTTCCTTTTCCATCAAAATTCTCCTGTACAAGGTTTCACCAAGGTTTCAAGGTTTGTACAATTCCCCTGTACCCCGTCAACGCGATTACCAAACTCGACAGCTCGAACCATGTTGTCGCCAATGTCTTGCTCAAATTCTTGCCATGTTGCACAATTGTTGAAGATTCTCCAGGGTAAGGCCAGGATTTTCAGTTTGTTCTTCGTTTTTCTCTTCATTTTCTTGCTCACTTGCAGACTTTGCTATCTCCATTTCAACAGCTCGTGGTACGTACTCTGAATTAACTCATGTATTTGTCTGACTTGCAGGATAACTCTCTCTCGCGCACCAACACGAAACAAAGCTCCTTTTCTCAATGTGGCTGCCAACATGGTTGTATTTTTCATTTTTATTTTTTGATGAATATTTTGAAAAAAAAAACCCGCGAAGCACTGAAGCCGCAAAATTAACTCATGTATTAGTTTGACATGCATTAACTCATGTATTAGTTTGACATATTAACTCATGTATTAGTTTGACATGCAGGATAACTCTCTCTCGCGCACCAACACGAAACAAAGCTCCTTTTCTCAATGTGGCTGCCAACATGGTTGTATTTTTCATTTTTATTTTTTGATGAATATTTTGAAAAAAAAACCCGCGAAGCACTGAAGCCGCAAAATATGAAGCGGGGAGTGGTGAGGGAACACTGCAGTTCTTGGTTTATCAAGACTGACTATATACTTCAAATACTTTCAAAGCTTTTCTGTCAAGATCTTTCTAAAAAACTCACTTCACAATTGTCACCAGCCATCACTTTCCTTATGCTTGGGCTCAACAAATCCCAAGAACTGCATCTTACAACATGTTCTCGGCATTTTCTCGGACATAATGCAGTCAGCTGTAGAACCTACTATCTAAAAACTTTCAGGGGTAGCTGGAAATTTATGGTCGTCATATTGAACATATGTTGTTGTAATATTTTTTTTTAACTAGAGTAAATGTTGGCTAAATGTGTTATTCATCAAAAATACCATCTGGTGGGGAAAGCTTGAACATTTTTTTTTCTCTTAAACAAATTCCCATCTCTTCATTATGTCCTGCACATCATTTCTTAGCCTTCTGAAGACAACTTTGAAGATGGAAAGTTTAATTATAGCTACGCTTTATATATATATATATATATATATATATATATATATATATAATGTATATATATATATATGTATATGTTATATGTATATGTATATATATATATAAATATATAATATATATATATATGTATATGTATATATATATGTATATGTATATACATATGTATATGTATATATATATATGTATATGTATATGTATATATATATGTATATGTATATATATATATATGTATATGTATATATAATATATATATATATATATATATATATATATATATATATATATATATATATATATATATATATATATATATATATATATATATATATATATATATATATATATATATATATATATATATATATATATATATATATATATATATATATATATATATATATATATATATATATATATATATATATATATATATATATATATATATATATATATATATATATATATATATATATATATATATATATATATATATATATATATGAAATAAGATACATCCGAAAGCACAACACATTTTATTTCTAGTGACGATACATCAAAACCATATAACGGGCAAGCTTTTAGACCATCGTGCACACACACTTTTTAAGTAGGGATTTCTCAGGTAAAAAGAGCACGAATAATCTCTAAGCACATTTGATCACGTGATAAAAAATACACATGTATAAAGAAAACGCTTTTACTATTGGCTAAATAAGTATAGACATACGCTGAATTAAGTCTATAGTGTGTCTGGACGGAAAAATCAGAATTACCGCTCTAAATCCTAACTTAATTTATGAACAGAAGTTATTAAATTTATATTAAAATTTGTAAATAAGGTATTTTAATATTACATATATATATATATATATATATATATATATATATATATATATATATATATATATATATATATTTATTTATATTTATATATCCATTTATTTATATATAAACAAGAAAGTACTAAAGCTACTTACTGCATACGTTAGTATTTATTCATTATTTAATTTCCTACAATGGCAGGCCTAAAATAATTTTCTTAAACTCAACTTCAGTGCTCAAAAATAGATATTTTGTGGGTACGAAGTCCTATAATATGATTTGCTTACAGTTCTATAAGTGGATTTTTAAAGTCTAGAAGTTATTAATCCAACAATAAATATATTCAACATTTTTATTAAATATTAACAATTTCCTCTGTAAAATTACCATATGATTTATCTAGAGAGACTATAAATAGTTTTGAATGTTTACTTTCCTATTATGCTCAATAAATAAGACAGAATTCAAAATCTTTGAATAATGATGAAAAAATCACTGAATATCTATCTTGTTTAAAATCCAAAGACTGTTTCCATGTTAAATTTTCAGAAGGAAGATAAAATGCATTCAAAACTGTAATTAACATAGGATTTTCTGAAAAGTTTTAGAAATAACACAAATTACAGTTCATTGGGATTTCTCCTAATCCATCAGAAAACATATTGTAAAGTTGTTTTGTCAAACTAGATTCAAAAATAGTTTTCATATTTTACTTCTTTCGTGGTAAAGAACATTATTCTTTATTTGTGGTGATTTTAGACGTAGACTGAAAGAAATACATTTTGAGAATTATCCAAACGTGACGACAGAATATGTTGAAGCGTGAGAAAAATTTATGTTGTTAGAATTTAAATATAGGACGGATAAAGACTTAATTTTTTTTGTTAGATATAGACGTCATTACTTTATTTGCTTATTTTCATATTATCTTGAAAGAATTTCATTCAGAATAAATCTTGCTAGAATTTCGTAGAAAATACTTTTAAAACAAATAAAGAATACAAATGTATTTATTTCTTTTTTTAACAATATTTTTACTTTATCCATTTTGAAGCTCCATTGCAAAAAGTAACTGGAACAATGTCTGATTATATAAAAAAACTGAGCTATTTTCTGATTACTTAAATATAGGGAATACTGTTATAACCATTTCCTAACAAAGAACATTACTAAATATTCTTTATAAAAAAGCATCTAAGTACATAAAAATTGCATAAAATACTGTCATACTTTTAATGTTCTAGAATTTCAACCATTACTTAAAAGATTAAGCAGTACATTATTTCCATTTTTTTAAGCTCGAATGTTATTTTTAAAAAAATACAGAATTTTAACTTGAAAATAAAAAGTTAAAAAAATATATATATATGATAAAAAAGTAACTTGAAAAATTTATTATACATATATTTATATATATATATATATATATATATATATATATATATATATATATATATATATATATATATATATATATATATATATATATATATATATATATATATATATATATATATATATATATATATATATATATATATACATATATATATATATATATATATATATATATATATATATATATATATATATATATATATATATATATATATATATATATATATATATATATATATATATATATATATATATAAAGAATACAAGTTTCTTTTTTTCTTTTTTTAACAATGTTTTTACTTTATCCATTTTGAAGCTCCATTGCAAAAAGTAACTGGAACAATGTCTGATTTTATAAAAAAAAAACTGAGCTATTTTCTGATTACTTAAATATAGGGAACACAATTATAACCATTTCCTAAAAAAGAATAGTACTAAATATTCTTTATAAAAAAGCATCTAAGTACATAAAATTTCATAAAATACTCCCATACTTCTAATATTCTAAAAACTCAACCATTACTGAAAAGATTAAGCAGTACATTATTTCCCTTTTTTTACTCTCTAATGTTCTAATTTTAAAAATACGGAATTTTAACTTGAAAATAAAAAGTTAAATATATATATTTTAAAAAATTGGCTTGAAAAAGTTTTTCAGTATCTTGTTATAAGTTTTAA
>CM063501.1:26274402-26276902 GCA_032207245.1 Pardosa pseudoannulata
TAATCTGAGCTATTTATCGAATGTTTAAGAGAAAATGTATTTTATAATACATTCCTTTTACAAACATCATAATTTTTTCTTTTGATGAGTGAGAGAGTGTTTTTGTTTATAAAAATTAGTAGTATTTGACTTCAACAGATATCGCTAAGTTTTAATTATTTCTAAAATAATCTTGATAGAAGTTCAATTTTAAGTGTTTTATTAAGACTTACCTTTCGAAGGTCATTATTGTGTAATCTCACTGTAATGACCTGTTTTCTACGTATTGCAGTTTGCTTCAATATATGACTTTGTGATGGCTGAATGTTTGAAACTTATTGACATCAGATACTTGAGGGATCGATTGTGCTATAAAACATTGAAATAGTAATACACAGCATGAAAATGAAAAATAAAGAACAAATGTAGAAACTGTAAATTAGATAACAAAAAGTAGAAAAAATAGAATGAATGATTTGTAAAAATAGTAAAATGAAATAGAAAAACGTGCAGCAAAATATACTAAGAAATCCAGCATAAAACTCAATATGAGACTAAAAACCAAGATGATTTTGAAATCTAAAAATGTTAGTAAGCTGAGGATGAATAAGTAAGTCTTTCAAAGTTAAATAGAGTCTGTTCCATAAGAGCTTGGGCCGAACGCTGGCCGATTGGTTTAGGGCTCTGATCGTCGGGTAACCGGAGTTCGTGGGTTCGAATCCCACTACGGCATTGATGTTCGTAGCCGTTCGGAATCGGCTCTTAGCAGTAGGTCCCGGTCACATTAGCCCTCGTGTGCAAAACAGTAGACCGTAGTTCTACCAACCAAAACCAAATCCATAACAGCTTGTCGCTTATAACTATGTCAATAGATAGTGCTCAGATACCGGCTCAATTGCACGTGTTCTTCAAATATTAGAGAAGAATGATTTACAGTTATATTCTTTATTCGATTTGTTTTGCTGTGTTTAAATCAACAATTCCAAAATGAGTGCCACGTATGCGAGCCATTTTGAGGCAGTGTTTCTGAATAACCATTCAAAAGGACTAAAAATGTCTTGTGCAGTTGCAGTTCGGTACATGAGAAAGTCGGATTCGTCCGTCAAGAAGTGGGTAGAACGTTATAAAGCAGTATAAAATGTTGACGACTTACCGGAACGGGGTAAACGCTGCTCAATGTCAAAATCGAATGATAAAGGGATTTTTGCATAATCGATAGTAATGGGAACTGGACAACTTATTAGGTAAAATGCATTTCAGTTTAATATGTATACTACAAAGTACAAATTTATTTATCACTAATTCGTTTGTATTTTCAGAGGAATAGAAAACATTATCTTATGGAACAGACTGTAAATAGACTTAAAGTAATAAGCATGGTGATAATTAATTTTTTGACAACCTAAAATAATATGATGCATCGGCATCGTGACTTTGCAGAGCTGCCATATCGGCTAAAGTTTAATTAAAATGAAAAACTCGTGTGCCCTAGAGATACAGGACTAGATATTTAACAAGATATTTATAGCATAGAGCTTGTTCGACTGAAGTTTGTCCTAGGATTCTTGTCAGTGTTTATTGATTAAATTTTATTGCATATCTCGGACAAACTGATGGTACCTGCTAGCTGATTCAGCCGCTTTGTTAGCAAATTTCTTTCCATTGATATCTGAATGATAGGAAGCTTAGTAAAACGAATGGAAAAAACGGTTGTCCAAAGATATGAACAGTTTAAAAATTAGACGATGATTATAAATATTGGAGAAGGGCAAATAGTTTAAAGTACGTAGAGAATCATTATATAAAAGGATTCTTGTTATAACAAGTTTCAGAACATTGAAAATAGTTAAAACCTCGGCAGTAATTATAAAATCAGTAAGATGAGCCTTGTAGCTGAAGAACTTGTCACTAATTATATAAGGTAAAACCTATAAGTTCCTGAGATTTTGATCCGTTGGTAAAGACAAGATTATAACTGCAATAATATTGTGGATTTTGATTAAAATAATGCTTATAAATCATCAGCATTAGAAGTTATTATTAAGTACTGAAGTTTAGGCATTCGAAATACTACATGTTTGGGGCTATAAACACCAAATACAACCGTCTTTCAAAAGTAAGTTTTTAATCTCTAAGTGAGCATTAACAGGAATTTATCAGAATTTTACGATTTTGACCTTTTAATTGTTTTGAATTGTTCATAGTAATCGTTCATAGTAATTGTTCGTAGTAAGTTTGGCTGAAACATTGCATTATACTTCCATAAAAGGTTTTCGAATGAATTTTACGTTATTATTTATTCATATTCAGAGCTGCATTCATTTTTCAAGTGAGAAGAGAAACAAATTTAACGTGACTTTTAAAAGGTTGTCGGTGAGATAATAGGGAGAGAAGAAAAGATAGATGCCCATTGTGTGTGGTAAATGTTGTATTAAAAGGTTTATTTCATTTTAATATTTGAGCTTTTGTTCTAGTCATATATTAATAGCTGCTGGAATGGAAATAGACTTCACAACTCATT
>CM063501.1:26281902-26326902 GCA_032207245.1 Pardosa pseudoannulata
AATTATGGTGTAAATATAAGACATAAATAATTGATGATTATGATATATGATAACCAAGGATCTATTTGTAAATGAATGTATAGAATAGATGTCTGAATCTCAATATAAAGTAATATATTCATTCTGTGTTTCCCCCTTGTAACGAACACTGGTGTATAGGTTGTATGTACATTACAACATATGAAAATGACTGTTAGTTAAAAATATTTCTCAGAATTATGGTTTTCATATTAAAAAACTAAATTTCTATTATATTCCTTATATGTAGTCTACGTTTGGAATAAAATATCTTTTTGAGCTCCGAGGAAATAGTTTTCCTTCCCCATTTCTAAAGCAATTTATTTCAATATCGAAGTATCTGTCCCTCGTGAAATTTTCAATCAAAAAATTAATTTCTCATGACTGTGCAAGCTACATATTGAAACACTGAAAGTATATATTGTTTTTGATCTTATAAATTTTATTGTGAAGCTCAAAAATGTTGAAATTTTGAAAGAGGGATTTTTCGAAGGCTGAAAACAGATGTGTTCTGAAATATGTCTGCAGCTCTTTTATTTTGTTTTAATGTTACCAGAGTTTTAAATTATTTTTCATAAAGAGAGTTCCTAAATCTTAATTAAAAGGTATTGCATAACTACCTCACTGCTACGGGTTTTTTATTTACGAACTACTACACTGTAATATATACAGAGAAGTGTAAGTATATATTGCAGTCTAGTATTTCATGCAAACAAGCGTATCATTTGAATGAAAATGATCAAAATCTATCTATATAAACTTAGCATAAAACTTCTGAGCTAAAAATATAAAAATTGCTTGTGTAGTAGGTAATTATTTCATAAACATTTTATAGATTTAAAACACTTTATAATATTTAATATTATCTTAAAATATACCTATGAATACTAAAATGGGTACTAAAATTTGTTTACTACAAAATTTTCTGTTGTAGTATACCAGAGTTTTAAATTATTTTAAATAGAGAGAGTTCCTGAATCTTAATTAAAAGATATTGCATAACTACCTCACTACTACAGATTTTTTATTTACAAACTACTAGACTGTAATATATACACAGAAGTGTAAGTATATATTACAGTTTAGTATTTCATGCAAACAAGCGCATCATTTGAATGAAAATGATCCAAATCTATCTATATAAACTTAGCATAAAACTTCTGAGCTAAATATATAAAAATTACTTGTGTAGTAGGTAATTATTTCATTAACATTTTATAGATTTAAAACTCTTTATAACATTTAATATTATCTTAAAATATACCTATGAATATTGAAATGAGTACTAAAATTTGTTTACTACAAAATTTTCTGTTGTAGTATTATTCCTTTAAAATCCCTAACTGCACAGATAACGGTAAAATGAATATCATCACTGAGTTTAAATATTAAAAGAGAATTTAATGTTACCTTACAATATACCAATGAATACTGAAATGAGTACTAAAATTTGTTTACTGCAAAATGTTTTGTAGTAGTAATATTCCTTTAAAATCCCTAACTGAACAGCTAATTCTAAAATGAATATCGTCACTCAGTTTAAATTTTAAAAGAGAATTTAATATTATCTTAAAAATATACCTATGAATACTGAAATGAGTACTAAAATTTGTTTACTACAAAATTTTCTGTTGTAATATCATTTCTTTAAAATCCCTAACTACACAGATAAATATAAAATGACTATCATCACTGAGTTTAAATTTTAAAAGAGAATTTAATGTCCCATTAAAATATACCAATGAATACTGAAATGAGTACTAAAATTTGTTTACTGCAAAATTTTTTGTAGTAGTGTTATTCCTTTAAAATCCCTAACTAACCTAATTGTAAAATGAATATCGTCACTGAGTTTAAATTTTAAAAGAAAATTTAATATTATCTTAAACTATACCTATGAATACTAAAATGAGTACTAAAATTTGTTTACTATAAAATTTTTGTAGTAGTATCATTTCTTTAAAATCCCTAACTGCACAGCTAATTGTAAAATGAATATCGTCACGAATATCGTCACTGAGTTTAAATTTTAAAAGACAATTTAATATTATCATAAAAATATACCTATAAATACTGAAATGAGTACTAAAATTTTACTACAAAATTTTCTGTAGTAGTATCATTCCTTTAAAATCCTTAGCTGCCCAGCTAACGGTAAAATGAATATCATTACTGAGTTTTAATTTTAAAATAAATGTAGCAAATAATATATGGATGAAGAATCAATACTTTAAAAAATAACTAGGAGCTTTTAACTAAAACTATTTTAATGGATAATCCATTAAAGCAAAAACATGTTTTTAAGTTAAAGCATTTAACAATTTTAAGAAGTTTTCTTTTTATTGATCATCCTTTATTTTTATGCTCAGTATTTTATGTATTATAATCACAAATAAATCTCAAGTTTCTTTTGAAAGGAAATTTTTTTCTAACACTCTACAGAACTCTAAAAGACCTCAGAAGAAATAATCACGGTTTCTAAAAGAAAATTAAGTGACAACAATTTTTATTATCCCCCTCCACGTTTCTGCTAGATCTTCATTATAAATGAATTATAAATATTAAAACATAAAATCTTACAAAATACTGTCTTGTATTATTTTGAAATGCAGCATTTTGAAATGTGTAGTCGTAATTGTGATTAAGGTTAGATTTGTATATTGTAGTAAAATAACTAAATAGGTATTTCTTGTTTTTGTACAATAAATATTTCCTGCATCTCTAATAAGTTTCTTTAAAAATACAATAATTTATATTTATATCTTTCATGCAGTTGTGGTAATTTGTCTTCAAGTTCTCACATAGATGTTAAAACAGTTATTCAATTAGGTTATCTCAAATAAGCAAACAGTTATATATTTAACCTCAAATTCCTTAATTACACAGAGAAAATATTTCTGTGAACGTTACTGAAGTTATAGTATAATGAAAACAGTGCAATTATAAAACCATAATGTAATTTATATTTGCAATTAGCGTATTGCATTTTCAACAATAATTTTCAAATCAGCAATCAGATTATTAACACTTATGATGCTCATCTAAGGTATGTAAATAACATCGAATTCCTTAATTACAGAGAGAAAATATTTCTGTGAACGTTACTGAAGACATAGTATAATAAAAACAGTACAATTAAGTGAAAAGCTATCATTTTTTTAATCTTTCCCTCAAATATCTTACTTCCGCTAATTTAGTTTACTTTTACAGTTTTAAATCGTTTACAGTCTTGGACTTTCAGCTAAATCTAAGAGTTTACTGAGCCTAGAGTTAATGAGTTTCGTGAAAGTAAGCAGAAAACAAAGCTCTGAAAAGGGAGCAAAAACATTAAACATATAGAATTGCTATTTTATTTTCTCCTAAGTTTATATTTTTCATATATCGTTTTAATTTAGCTTTTATTTTAAATCTAAGAGTGACTGAGCCTTTTTTAATGAGTTTGTGAAAGTAAGCACTAAACAAGCTCTGAAAGGAACACAGTAAAAACATAAAATAAAATTGCTATTTTATTTTCATGGACCTTTATTTTGTTTATTTTCTGGATAATATATATATAAATTTAGTGTTTATTTATTTATATATATATTAAAAATAAATATTTATTTTTTATAATTTTTTTTTAATCCATACTTTTGAAATATAATGTTAATATAATACACAAAAAAAAATACATACATATAAAAAAATATATCATATATATATAATATATAATATATTTATATATATATATATATATATATATATATATATATATATATATATATATATCATTACTCGACGTTCATCATTCATTAACTACAATTCATTACAATCCTTTTTTGTTTGTATACGTTATTCCTTAATCAAAAGATTATGAGAATCAAGGTAATAATTATGAATAAAATCATATTCACCTCCAATAATTACATAGGCTGGGGCTGTTAATAGGCTGTACGTCGATCCAGGCGTTCGGGCGTACAGACAAGGGATTTCGATGACCAGCAACTTTTGAATTCCGACTTCGGTTTTTTCACTCTCTTTCATAACTCATCACCTCGGTTTTGCCAATCACTTGTTAGTGAAATTTTCCAAAATCTGCACCCCGTACAGGTGGGCTCATAAAAGCAGCCTCTTTTGTGAAAGCTGACATTATTTCTTAGCCCCTGACCCCATAACTGACCGCTACATCTATGTCTAGACTTGACCGTTACGCTTGTGCCATTCTATGATCTATAACTCATCCTCAGGGGTTCCCACTAAAACTCGAAGTCAACAGCTGCACCTAAATTCTACTTGGAAATTTATTCCACAGCTGTGTATGCACGTGCTGACTATGGTGGGAAAGTACATAGGTACACCACAAATGATTATTATAGTTTCAGTATTATATATATATTATAACGTATACTCTCTTACTTGAATTCGATAATTTAAAATTGGTATCAGAGCGTCAAATATGATTAAGAGAAGAATTATGATCTCTCACAAAATTTAGAAAAATATATTTTTATATAGAAAATGTTTAGTTTTTTAATAAATATGTAATATCCTAAAATAGTTAAGGCTTCAAATATTACCTGATTTATTTTTCTCACTAAAACAATATTTTATATCTCTAAAATGGCACCAACTATATGTATAGAATGTTTATTAAAGTATTAATTTTATTTTGTCTGTAAGCGTCATGTTTATTACATAATAATAATATCGTTTTCAAGAAAAAGTAAGCCAATAAAACCACTAAATGTTGAAGAGAAACTCTCTTTTAAACTCTTCAGATAGTTACCAAAACACGTATAAGTTATTTTTCTTTCAGAAGATTATAACCATAATAGAAAATTTCAATTCCCTAGATATTATAAATAGTTAGAGCTTATTTGGTGACATTCTGATAAAAATCAGAACAACAGATTAGACTTTTGATTAATTTTAAAGTAATCATTTTGATTAAGATGTTAACATTTTTAACAATAGTTTGAAAACAAATTTTTTTAAAAGTGTCTTAATTTATTAAATTCTAATTGAAAGCAACTATCACTGTTATAACAAATAAAACAGCTACAAACATAATATACACTGTAATTTCCTTCAAACATGTATTTTAAAAGAATATACAGAGTTTGTTTATATTCTTCTCGGAGCTTCGAGGAGTTTACCGAAATTGGTTTAAAACTACTGTATATTTAAAAACTATTTAAATGATATTTACCCTTCAGCTGTATTTCAAGAAAATCTGTCCAAAATCCAAAGCAGACATTTGTCGACGTAAATAGAAACTTGATTTGTTTCAAAATGAACAATTTTATAGACCTTTTGACACAATAATTTCTGACTCCTATTGCATGGAAATCTACTTAGTATGAAATACTTTAGTTACACGAGAGTCTTCTTGAAACTCTTCGCTAACTTAATTTCCCACTGCAGACTGATGACAAAATTAAATGATGCTTCTTTCATGTTTTGAAGAAAGTAAGCATAAAAAACTTTTGATTCAGATTTTCTTGAGTAAGTGTCCAAAAGAGTGTATTTTCTGTAACCAGACTACACAGGATAACATTATGTAAAATCTAATTTTAGATCTGAAAAAGGGATAACCGTATGCAAACTGACGAAAAAATTTGAAAGCTTTTAAACATGCTATTAGCTTTGATAAAATTTGTGTGGATGATCAGATTTTTTTACACTTTGCATCTTGCTTAAAATCATCGCTTAGTATTTAAATTCTTCTTTTTAATGTTTTGATGGTTGTGTTTTGAGCTTTGAGGAGTACATTTAAATTAACTTTCAGTTTCTTTTTATGATTAAATATTCGTAAACATAATAGATAAATAAATAATCACTTAATCTGTTTTGAATGTTGCAAGTGTGGGTAATTTATGGATTGCTAAATTATCTAGTAGAAATAAAAAATATCAACTTAAATATTATAATCAGATTACTTGAATCAATAATATTCTTTTGCTAAAGAGCAACCCAATTGCACCCAATTGCACCATAATTAATACATGCCTTTCTCACTATCTTCCTGCAATGTACTATTAAGATTACTGTTCAAGGTATATGCTATTTTAAAACTACACAAAATGAACTACTGGAGTCAGTTTTATCATAAACTAAGGCCTCAGCAGAATGTATGCTGATTTGACGTAGAATCAAATGATGGAGAATCTATGGAGAAAATAAATATGGATAAGTTTGCCTGTATAAGTTGTTTAGTAAAGTATAAGAAGCGATGTGGCGTGTGAGTAAATTTTTTGTAGATTTTGTATAACATTTTTTAACTGCTAGTGTCTACTTTCTTATGCTAACATCAACCATGATAATTTTTGGATGATCCAATTCAATACTAACCTAGTGTCACTTGTGACATATACAGATTATTACTTTAATCTCTCTTTAATGTCACCACAGTTTTCAGATTTTAACGATATTTGTGGGTTTATTTCTTTTTGATCCACATGTGAATATGAGACTGACTTGAATGCCAATCAGGTATATATTCACTTAACGATTCATTTCATTTATCCTCTTTTAAAACTTTCTTTCAAAATCAGTAA
The DNA here is from genome assembly GCA_032207245.1 of Pardosa pseudoannulata. Classification (NCBI taxonomy): domain Eukaryota; kingdom Metazoa; phylum Arthropoda; class Arachnida; order Araneae; family Lycosidae; genus Pardosa; species Pardosa pseudoannulata. The sequence continues at coordinate 26,288,457 of CM063501.1, forward strand.
TTGTATCATCTGTTATTTCATCTGTCATATTTAAGATAATAATTTAGATTAAAATAATAAGTTAGATTAAAATATAATTGATTGATAATAATTTAGGATTAAAATAATAATATAGATTATAATAATTATTTAGATTAAATGTAATAATATAGACTTAAAATTCAATAATTTAAACTAAAATAATAATATAGATTAAAATAATAATTTAGATTAAATATATAATATAGAATAAAATAATAATTTTGATTGAAATAATAATTAGATTAAAATAATAATTTATTGCTAAAATTAAGCTTACCTTTTTAGATTAGATTGATAAAATTAAACTTAAGGTTTGGAGGTCTAATTTTGACCTAATCCAAAAATGATGCTACTGAAATTAGCATTTCCCAAATGCTATGAATTTTAAGTATTGGTACAACGCAGACTTGTATTAATTTCATATGTTAATCGAGAGTATTATTCATAATTTTTCACCATTTTGTAGTTAAGGAGTACAAAAATACCATAGAACTACGGCTTTGACTAAATATAGTAAAAAAATGTAGTATATAAATAAGTTCAAAGTGTAAAATATAAAGAAATTATTTTTTATAAATCGAAATGTAATGGGGTTACACCATTTTTTACTAAATGTCACAACAAAAATAAACTAATTAATTGAAGTTAGCAGAATATTAAGTTTTGCTTGTTTCTCATATTATACACTGACCGAACATAGAGATATCTCATAACCATTATATAAATAGCGGTTAACCACCATTTAAAAGTTCTAATAGATGATTACTGAGTATGGGATTAACATTACTTCTGAGTTATTTATCAAAATATATATTATAACAAACTTAAACTAATTTAAATTTCCTCCACTAAATATCTAATCTTGTATATTAATAAATGGTATAATAACGTCTAATACAGGTGATCTAATTTTACTTACCAAGCATTTCTAGACAAATAAATAAAGTTAAACATCAAATGAAATTTATAAATAAAGTTGTTTTCAATTGTTTCTTGTCTAAGGCATTATTATTGAATTTAAAAAGCATCGAATAGTCAGCTGAAGCTTTAAATCAAATTTAGAAACTTACGAAGATGAGTAACTTAAAACTGTTTAAAATTTGACTCTTGATCCGAAGGAAAACTTCAAGTCACGCTCACTAACCATTTATATTCCCAAGTAATATTGATCTGACTTCGAAAGTTTTGTCAGTATTAGTATTTCTACTGCACGCGGTGAATTAATATATTTATTTTATACAAAAATAAATAAAGTCGGCTTTTACTGGTCTACGTGCTGAAATTGGAGAAATATGAACTCATGGTTCAGACTTTCTCTCAGTATTCAATATCTTGACCATAGTGTTACTATAGATATTAGGTCCAGAAACAGCATTTTATTCTGCACTTGAAATTCACAAATAATAGAATTATTATTTAGTTAATTTCTAACCTAGCAGAAACCTTTATATTTTAAAAAATTTGGTTTGTAGTATTTTCCCGATGTGGTTGACAATACAGACATACATCCTTATGCCAAACGTGGCTGAGAAGTTGTTACTCATTTAGAATCACCCGAGTAGCACGTTTAGTTTAAGAAATACTACTGACAGTAGTAAGATTGCCCCATCTGGGTCCACGCAGGGACCAAGCAGAAAACCCCTAGGCTTTGAACTTCCACCCCCAGAGGTATCATTTGAGAACTTGGAAGGCATTGTGACCATGGACATATGAACCCCACTTACCCCTATCAATCACTGCAGACATTAAGTCGGCTTGAGTTCTGAAATCCCAACTTATCAGTTACGAGCTCACTGCCTTTGCAGACTGATTGATTTGTAATATTTAGATTAAAATAATAATTTAGATTAAAATAATAATATAGATTAAAATAATAATTTGATTAAAATAATAGTATAGATTAAAATAATAATTTAAATTAAAATAATAATGCGACATTAAGTCGGCTTAGATTTAAAATAATAATATAGATTAAAATAATAATTTAGATTAAAATAATAATATCAGATTAAAATAATAATTTAGATTAAAATAATAATATAGATTAAACTAATATTTAGATTAAAATAATAATTTAGATTAAAATAATAATATAGATTAAAATAATAATTTGATTAAAATAATAGTATAGATTAAAATAATAATTTAAATTAAAATAATAATATAGATTAAAATAATAATTTAGATTAAAATAATAATATAGATTAAAATAATAATTTAGATTAAAATAATAATATAGATTAAAATAATAATTTAGATTAAAATAGTAATAAATATTAAATAACCATACTCTTACTCTTCAAAATACGGTAAAGGTGTTTCCAAAGAATTTTTACTTAAATCTAACTTTAAACTATTTAAGTTTCCAACGTGGTTCCTTTTGCTAGATTTATATGTCATATTTGCTAAAATTCATAATTTATAAGTAAAATTATAACCGTATGCAAGCTGAACCTTTGAGGCTCATTGAAGGGATAAATGGTTTTTAACTTTTCTCAACTTTATAATTCTATAATGTTTCCTTAAATACTTTATTTTTCCGTCATTTTTTCTTTCAGCATTTGTATGATATTTGATATTTAACCAGCATTAAATACAAGTGAAAGATGACAAATAATAGGACATTATTACATGATTAATACCATTCCAATAGGGTCATTATATATAAATAAATAAAAAACAAAACAAAATAAAAAAATAAGAGGCAATAACAGTCTAAAGTACATTATAATTCTTTTTATTTTAGAAAAGTCAGTTAGAATATTTAATAGCTATAGGACTTTTTACTACATTAATTTTATTTTAATTTATTTAATAATTGTACATTGTAAAAATTTTAAAAAATATTACAAAAACTTTGCCTAACGTAATTTATATTATTCCTAGTTGTTTAAATTCTTCAAAATACATTTGAAGAATTTTTTTTTTTTTACAAAAGAACAGAGATTGCAGAAATATGTTGTATTTTATATCTGATGTTAAGAAGTACGTAAGTGCTTTTTCTATCTGATCTCTAGAAATGTGATTTATTTAAATTTATTCGGATCACGCTTACATTTTATTTACACACCAAATTAAAAAATTACTCCCCAGGGAAAGTTACAATTCCAAGAAGAAAGTTTTACTAGTTCTTTTTATCTGATTGAATAAAAACTTTAAAGCGTTTACGGATCTCATTTAATATATTTCTTCTGAAAGAATAAACTTGTATTTGACCTAGATTATTTAAATAACTGCATTCACAGGAGAAAAGCAGTTCATTTTAAAACTGTTTAAATAATATTAGTCTATTTAACCCTCCGAGTGGAATACACCGAGGAAAAGAAGTCTCCAAAAAATACGTTTTATTGTGTCGGTGGCCAAAGAGTTCTATGATTTTTTACTTCACCCTTTGTCGACTAAATTGGAATACAGGAAACCCACCCTCGTTATTGTCCCTTTACTTCCTGTTATAAATAGATATATAAATAGACATTATAGATTGTTAATTTTTAATACACATAAAGCTCGTCAAGTCTCGAAGATCATCCCATAAGAAAGAATGGAATCTAAAAGTACAAATAAAAATATTCTTTAAGAGAATGATTTATATTTTTTACGAAAGTATTCCAAGATATTTAAGTGGTGCAATTAGAGCTACATCTGTTACCGCTAACGAAATACTTCGAGATTTACAAAACCATGAAAAGCTATCAGCGTCTACGTGCCTCAGGGAGTAGGAGTGCATCCCTCAATAAATGTCAGTCAAAGAGGGCTGCAGCTCCTAAACAATCGACCTGATCCTCCTACCTCAAAACTCCATCGGGGAAAACACTGGCAGAAATGTACAATACATCCATTTTCGGTACGTTTTTGGAGGTCGAAAATTGTACGTGACAACCGCTTTGAAGACATCATCTGTTTGGCGGAATTGTACGTGCGAACCGCTTAGAGGTCTAAAATCAATTCATTTGAGTTCTGTAAGATATGAAAGAAAGAAATTTCTTCCAAGTTATAATTCTTTGAAGTGCAATATTCTGACAAGACTGTGTGAAAATAACAATGCTGAGGTGTGAGCAGAGTGCCTAGTCTTGAATTTAAGTGCTCTTTGACCAGATTGAGTGACGTAATTTGTTCGAAAACATTAAGAGAGAATTTCCAGGAGGTTGAAGGAATAGATCTCAGGAGAAAACTGTAAGCTCTGAAGTAAATCTTATTATTACATGAAAACAAGTCAAATAGTTTTTACTCTAAATGCTTACTTAAAATATTGAGGGATGGGTATATATTGCAATAATTTAATCTTATATTTAATATTCTGACACAACTATCAATTCTTAGAGGAACAGATTTTTGTTTAAAAAAAATTTAACCCATATTGGACAGCTGTCCTATAAATAGGACAGCAAATAAAATTCCATTTAATAATAAAGTTATAAGTATTTTCTTAGTGGATTTAATTTTAACACCTTTAAAATAGACACACTTTAACAAAGTAACGAAAAGAACTGAGAAATCAAATTATATTCTATTGTAAAATTTATTTTCAGCAACCTCTTAAAAATTGTCATTTTTTAATCTTTAATTTTATATTTATTATTTTTTTAAACATTCTGAAGGTTACTTTTAGTTCAAAAACAGAGCTAATAATGTAGCTGAAAGTTTTTGTTGAAAAATATATTTTACACGTGTATTTTGTAAGTATAAAAAAAGTGCCCTAAAATTAAGACAACGGTCCAATCCCGATTATTTTTCCTGAATTCGATATTGCATTGATAGCGCACATTATTTTCTTATCTTTCAATAAAAACTAGTTCAAACACCTGTTCACACACCTCGACACAACAAGAGGTAAATAGATGTCTATTCTATTCAGAAAAACTGGAGATTGCAAGATAAACTTACTCTCTTACTGCCAGTTCAATAACTGCAAGGGAAAACCAACAACAGTATGCTTAAAATGTAATGTTGGACTTTGTTTTGACTATTTCCCCAAATTTGATCTATGAATCAGCCTAATGCAATGTAAGTGATATTTGTTAAGTTTTAGTAGTGTATTGGACAGTTCTGTTATTTATAAGACAGCCAATTGCATAAAAAATTAAAAATATTTTTTTTTTCAAAATTTTGGTTTTATATACTGAGTTACACCATATTAATGATATGGATTAAGTTTTAATAACTTACAGAAATATTTAGTTGGTGTGGTACAATATGGGTTAAACATATAATTTTAATTTTCTGTTTGATACAGTTTCATATAATGTGTACAGATTATTGTTTATAATCTAGGAATATTTCATCTGTTTATTGTAACTTTAAGTTATACATAGTTAATATTGTCCAGACATTTGTGCTTAAGGGATAGGTTTTGCAAGAATCGGAATAAAAAATACGTTATCAGCAATATAAAAAAGTAAATAAAGATTCTTTTAAACCAAAATGCAGAGCGTGGAAAGTTGCCTGGTTAAATACCATTTTGCAATAATGTGCGCAGTCAAAATTTGTCTCCTCTAAGTCAAAGATTACTCAAATAGTTATTTCCCATGTTGACACAATTACACATCATTTCAAAAATGGTATTTACAGAATTAAAAATGTTTAAAACGTCATAATTGTCCAAAACCCCGAGGGGAATTTGTGGACGATTGTACTATTCTCTCTATACTCTATACCGCCTATAGATAAGTAGGGTAAACCCTGTCTAGAGCATATTATTAAATCACCTTGCAACCTGATAGATCAATATTGAGGGATGGGTATATATTGCAATAATTTAATCTTATATATATATATATATATATATATAATATATATATATATATATATATATATATATATATATATATATATATATATATATATATATATATATATATATATATATATATATATATATATATATATATATATATATATATATATATGTATATATATATATATATATATATATATATATATATATATATATATACATATATATATATATATATATATATACATATATATATATATATATATATATATACATATATATATATATATATATATATATATATATATATATATATATATATATATATATATATATATATATATATATATATATATATATATATATATATATATATATACATATATATACATATATATATATATAATATATATATATATATATATATATATATATATATATATATATATATATATATATATATATATATATATATATATATATATATATATATATACATATATATATATATATACATATATATATATATATATATATATATATATATATATATATATATATATATATACATATATATATATATATATATATATATATATATATATATATATATATATATATATATACACATATATATATATATACATATATACATATACATATATATATATATATATATAACACAAAATTGCCAAAATATACCCCAAAAGCCTTCATTAATTCAGAGAAAAGTATTAGGGTGTTTGCAAATCTACAATCAATGGCAAAAGCAGTAAAGTCTCAGGTATGGATTATATCCAATTAAATTTTTATAGGGCTCTAGCTGTTAATTTAGAAGTTTCTAAACATAAAGGAGATGCACGCTATAGGAGACAGATTATATCTCAGATATTTTCTTAGATTTTAGGAGATTTTTTCATAGATTTTCCTTAGACACTTATTACTAACTATGGTAGTTACAAGAGTATTATAAAATTTTATTCGCTTTGATAATACTTTAAAATAAATGTGGATTATAGTTTAAATTTTTGTAGCATTTATAGCAATAATAATGCCTTTTGAGGAGTAGAAATTAAAAAAAAATTAAAGGGTTTAAACAATGTGTAAGTTGATACACGAATAAAATATGACATTAATTTAACGCCTAGAATGAATTTCACATTTATTAATATAAATAAAAGGTCAGTAATGAAAAAATATATGTATAAATTATACAATCGTACTTACAAAAATTAGCTAATAATATTTAAAATATGTTTCTTTTGTACAATACAACAAATCCAATGATGCTGATGCTATTTAAATTGACATTCTCTTTAACTTATTTTATTAGAAGTTGAGAAATCTTGCGATTATGGCCCTTTGGACATTGCATTATCCCTTTAAATATTCTGATTTGTTCAATAATAGGTTGTTAAATTTTCTAAGAATTATATCACGCCCAATGTAACTGCAAGTTTTTATCTTGCATTTTCCGTTCCATTAATTTTTCAAACTGTGACTATCTAATCACTAACGGAAAATTCTTAACTACCTCAAAAAAAGTGAAAACTGATTTGTTATTCACTGAAATGTCTGAAAAGCTAATCAATTATTTTAGAGATCACACTAAGTTTTATTTTATTTGTTGAAAGTGTTGCGTTATTTTCAGGTCTTCATCCCTTTTTCCTACATAGCGATGTTTTACAAAAAGAGATATTTTTCCAAACGTGGAATGCTGAAAATGTATATAAATTTAAAAAAACAAAAAAAAGAAAGATACTCTCTCATATTTCATCGAGTTGTAAAGTATGAAAAAAAAGAATAAATGGTATAGCCACCTGAGCCTTATTTTAAATATTTAAAAAATGAGAAATTTCTAAAAGGAATACAAAATGGGGATAAAAATTTAGTAGATATGTTTTAAAAATGTATATTCTTATAAATATAAATACAAAAAATTGGATTGGATTTCTTAAAAACGTCAAGAATACATACTTCTATAAATTATTCACAAGCATTCCATCCTGTAAAAATGTAAATGGGCTTTTCGTACGCAAACAAATTGAGCCTAATGGAGAAGAATAATTAGAAATAATGTTAGAAATAAAGGAGAATACCTCCAGAGGATGTAAAATAATGAATAGAATGATTATTTGTTAGGAAATCGCAAAATGATAATAAGAATACCTATTTAACAAAAGAATACCTATTTAACAATACCTGATAATCAGAATCGATTGACTGTATCGGTTGGAAATATTTAAATTATAATTTAATGGCTTCTAAGGAATCGCAAAAATATTGTTCTTTTTATAGTAAACATTAGTGCCTAATTAAAATGTTTTAATATTTGTACTTGTCCATTTTATTAAATATGTATGTAGGAATGTAGGTTTAAGATCAGGAATTTAATGTAGTTTCTAAACTAAGCTTAAATGAAACTTCCAGTTTTTAATTTAGTCCCTAATCTACTTAAAATAAATCGTAAAACCTGGATAACCAGTTAGCTCATTTTGAAATAGGTGAAAGTTGGTACTATTTAACACTATTAAATTATTTGTTATATTTATTTTTAGGATTTCTTTAACTCTATAAACATTACAGAAAACCATCCCAACCCATTTTTTAAATTAAAATCACTCGCTAGGAGAAGGAACATTCACGCAACTTTTCTCGTCATTGATCTAAATCTGTTTCCAAACTTCTACCGAATATTGAGAACCAGTAATTAAAGAATTATCCTTGCCTTAAAGATTTCGCATTTGAGAGTTTCTACTGTTACAATATTAAAATTCCGAATTATGATTACTTCTTATATGTTCACAGAATTAAAAAGACGACAATGAACCAACCCAATATCATAGTTCAAAAATTTTATAAATTAAAAAAAAAAATTGCAGCCAAAATGAAGTAAACTATCCATTTTAAAATGATAGAATGTTACAAATTTCTTTAATATTATATAGTAAAAAAGAAAAATTATATAACCTCTATCGTAAAATTCGTTACTAAAGTTTTTGAATTTTTTTATAGTAATAGAAAAAATTACAATCAATATCGAAGATTATTTAAAAAAAATAATGTTTAATAATTTTAATAAAATTCTTGAATTTTTTATAGTAATACGAAAAGAATTACAATAAAAACAAAATAACATATTTCTTGTAAAAAAAATTTGGTAGCATTATAAAATTCTTGAAATTTTTATAAAATTATGTTTTTTTAAACATCAGATAACATATTAAGGTTAATATACGGATAAGCTGAAATTTATTAAGTTTCATGCTAGAGTTCATTGCGAAACTTGCTATTTTGAAGATATGAATTCACAATTTCAGAGATTAATTCAAGGTATCTTGTTTCAAATTTTTATTAGATAATATTTTTAGAAAAGAATTACTAATTTAGAGTTGAAATCATTAAAAAATTTATTTGATAACGCACTTATTGCCAATCCTAGTAAAGTCCAGTTTCGTAGTAACAAAAAAGATATTTCTTTTACATGTTTCGAAGTCTATTCAAAGCATCTAGCAAAAACCTTATCCGGTGTAAATTTACACTAAAAAAACGGGAAATGTCACAAACTTTTAAAAGTTTTTTCGGTTCAGAATATCATTCTCTCATAAAGTTTCCAAACAGCCATTGATAATGTCAAAGTCTTGTAGGTACTTTAATAGGAAATGAAAGTAAAGAGGACTTTAAAAACAAATCAAATCAAAAAGTAAAGTCGAGAAAAAAGATTACGTGAAATATGAAAGATATTAGTTATCGTAATTGACAGAATATTATTTCTGATATAAATAATAAATTAATTGTATTTTGCAATCAAAGCATTTTATGGAATAATTTATTTAATGTCACTATAAAAATTTCAATAATTATAATTTATGTTAACGAAAATAAAATTATAGAATAACATATACAAATACCTGTAAACATCTCCCTAATTTAAAAACTGAAATGTACGATCATAGTAGTTTTTTAATACTGACATAGGATATTTAGCTATTTAATAAAGGTATGAAAAATAAATTCGACAAAAAAATAAAGTCGAGAAAAATACTGTGAAATATGTAAAATATAAATTATCATAGTTTGCGAAAGTTTTATATTTGAAATAATCCTTGAGTTATATATATTTTGTTTAATATATTTATAATTTTTTAGTAACACTCTAAAAATTACTCAATAATTAAATTTATGTTAACTGAAATGAATTTGTAACATGTATTATACAAATATTTGTGTAAACTCGCCAAGCGGTTTGCGATGTTTTTATTTCTTATTGTAAGTCATGCACTAATCATCTGGATATGATTTCGCATGTTTCTCGTATAAGGAGAGGGTATGGAGGCTAAATAATCAGCCGTAGATTATTGAAACTTAACAACTCTTCATTTATTTAAAAAAAAACTTTTTAAATAAAAACAAATGAATTTAATGTAGATGCAATCTATTGTCCAGAGAGGAGATCACTCTAGGCAACCTGCTCATCTCCAAGTTCAGCCGGGAGTTCCCTCCCGTTTCTTCTTTTCCAAACAGGAAACCTCGGTTTTAGGGGAGATCGACCCCCCCCTCTTTGACCTTTGTCCTTGGAGTAGCCGGAACGCCCTTTGGTGCCCAGCCGACGCGGTCACACAAAGCACAGTTAATTTTCTCTGTCGGTACGTTGACAAAACAGGCGCAATTGACACCTCTAATCATCTGTGCGTCAAAAGGACCATTACGGGTACAATACTGTCGTTTTTCAATTGTTCGGCGTTTTGAAATGTTCGGCGCCTTACAATGAACAAAAGTTCGCTTTAACCAACGCTCTTCTTGGCCCCCGACAGAGACGGACGCGATACTTACAATTTGTATATGCATATGTTGCCCAATTTTAAAAATTAAAATATACAAAGATAGAATTTAATTAATTAATACTAATTAATAAATAAATATTAGTTTAATTAAGAAGCTTCTTAATACTAATAAAGGATATTTATCTATTTATAAAGTCCTATTAAACGAAATATTAGAGTGCTGTATAATATAACAAATTTATTCAGCCATATATAGATTTATTATAACTATTATATTACAATAATTAATAATATAATATTTATTTTATAATATTATTATTCATTAAATTTATTATATTTATATTCTAATTATAAATAGCCAATACTTATAAAGACCTATTTTATAATGGCAAATATCAATTCAGAAATACAGTTAATATAAATTTTTCTCTCTTTTATCATAGAATTACTTTCAGAACGAATTTAAAGTATCTTTCCCTGATCTGGGGTATCAATAAATACTAATCAACATATAAAGTATGAGTTAAAAAATGACAATCAAATAAAATATGAGTCTTCGTTTACTGAATATTGCATGGAATTTTGACCCCAAATGAATAAATTTAATTATGTTCCTTTACTCAATACTCATTTTATTAGATGTAATAGTGAAAAGCAACCGAATTAGCTATAGACGAATTTTAAAACCATATAGAAAGTGTATAATTTTATTCTAAAACTTTTATTAATTCTTACAATCCTTTTCAGAGATTATTTTACTTAATTATTTTGCAATTAAAGTATGTAAAATTATTCCTATTTTAAATTCAAAAGAATTTAATAATAAAGTTTTATTTTAAAGATAATTTTTCATATATAAATGATATTCCCTGTATTTTACTATATGAAGTTACTTTTATCAGTAAACTTAGTGAACATTTTTTGGACAAATTCTTTTCCAGGAAATTTCGAGATTTTATCTGCGTAATAAATCTCCAGTATTAGTTTACAGTTTTCAACACTTTAGAACAATATATTAGAGCTTGGAGAAAATTCAAAGAAAGAAAACTTTTAACAAGTGATTATAAAAATATCTTCACTTTACTATCTTTATAGGATCTTTTATTGGCATAATGGGAATTAAATATGTACCATATTTTTCTTCCCTTCACAAAGTAGAAGAAAGTGTTGAGATCACGAAAGTTTCAGAGTTTAAATTTCATGGTCAAATACAATAAACCATGCCATAATGAAGTTTGACAAGTTTCAATATTACGACTATATATATATATATGTATTTTAATTAAGGATTCTTTACTGAGAGTGACGCGGCGTGAGGAGTTAGCCACATAAATACTAGTGATCTAGGGCAGAGAAAGGTGTGCACATTCCGCAGATAGGGCTGTGGCTACCTGAAGCAGCTAAGCCTGCCTTTGTTAAAAGTTGGGCGGCAATGTGCGAAGCCATTAAAGATGATTAATGATTAGCGTGCTCTGAGATTTGAATAAAGGATGAAAATGTACTCAGGACTCTAGTGTAGTTTAGTGGAACGTGTCATATATATATATATATATATATATATATATATATATATATATATATATTATATATATATATATATATATATATATATATATATATATATATATATATATATATATATATATATATTATATACATATATATATACATATATATATACATATATATACATACATATATATATATACATATATATTTATATATGCCCAGTGGCGTTGGGGTAGCGCTTCGAGCTCTATACACGATACAGGTCCGAGGTTCGATCCCCGGGCTGTGCAATCTTGACTCATCCTTTCATCCCTTCAGTGGGTAGAGAAATTGAAGACCAAGCATGCTTCGGAACTAAACACTGGGAGTTCCGAGTAAGATTGACCACCTGACCGGAACTTCGCACCCCAGGGCCTTTGGTCACGCAAACGGAGATTGGCACCTTAAGCCTTGGCCCCCTAGGGGCTGTTGCGCATTTAATATATATATATATATATATATATATATATATATATATATATATATATATATATATATATATATATATATATATATATATATATATGTATATATATATGTATATATATATATATATATGTATATATATATATATATATATATATATATATATATATATATATATATATATATATATATATATATATATATATATATATATATATATATATATATATATATATATATATATATATATATATATATATATATATATATATATATATATATATATATAAAGTAAACTTTTGAGCATGCCTGAACTAGTTTTTCTGAGTTTTCTGTTTACATATCTACTACGTACGTTTGTCTGTACGTAGGTAAGTATCTAACATGTCTAAAACCTTTATGTAGGACTGCTATAACGTTTAGCTGTGCACCTTTCCTTGTGGTGGAATTCTTAATTCTATGTAGTGAAAATTACAGTATAACAATGAATACTGCTGTGAGGCATAAATGAAAAAAGATTAGAAGTAGGAGATTGAAATCTTGTATTTAAGACAAATATAACATCTAGTTGTGTTTTATCTCAACTAATGCATTCTGAACTGTAGACAACAAAATATTCGATATAACGTACATTAACGCTCTAAGGCATAACTAAAAAATTGTTTGCTTTAGGAGGTCAAAATTTTATACTTAAGGCATTGTTAACATAGTTTTGCTCTCCTTATAACAAGGTGAGATTAAGAAACAAAATCTTCTCTCAACGCTAAATAGATTATGCAAATGGCAATTATAATATCGCATGATACAAAATAATTAAAAGAATGAATGATATAATAGGTATACAAAGAAGTCATGTGGTGTTCACATCAGATTTTTAGTATTTACTTTATTAAAATGGGGCTTGTATTTTATCTCGATATATCGAAAAATTGTGATTGTTAACCTATCATATTTTTCAGCTATCCCACTTCAGTGACCAGACAGACTTATATGTGTTTATAACTATTGAGTCTATTATATTTATTTTAATAGAATAATCTTTCATATGCTAAGTAATATATTCCATCTGGTATATCATGTATTTTAACATGAGAAGTTATTTTGATTTAAATTTTTATAAAAATAATAAATTCTACATTTTAATTTTGAAAAATGTATTAATATATGTACAATTTGTAAACAATTGATTAATAATTTTATATAAGTTGTTACTATAATTAAATATTAAAATGTATTAATAGTCTATATATTTAAATTTTTATTAATTTACTAGCATAACAAATTACGAATTGTCTATGATGACTGGGATTGGTTGGTTTTTAATAAAATTTTAAATTATTTTAAATAATATTTAACAGCCTGTTTTGAATAGTAATATTAATTTATTTTAATTGATTAATTATAATATCCAGTGAAAGGATTATCGTTAATCTTTTGACTCAATTTTAAAATCCCCCGCAATGGATTAATATTTTATGATAATAATAGCATTATCTTAATTTTTGATACAATAAATTTAATGTAAGTGGCATTTGCACTATCTAAACAATTATTTCACAAGGGAAATATATCCATTGCTTAGAAACTGAGAAAATGTATATTAGAAAATTACTTTACTGCAATGTATAACTATTTTGATACGCTTTGTTACAAAATATTATTTTAGATAAAATAAGTGATTAGAAGTAAATATTGTCTAGGATCCCCAAAGGGAATGCTTCACTTTCTCAGGTTCTAATGAGGTCCTGCCATTCTGCTTAAAGTCAATTTCCAGGCATTCTTTTGAAAGGTTACTAATAACCAACCCAAAAGAGGATTTAAACTCATGCTATCCATTAGGTTATCAGTTTTCTAAGTAGACAGATGTGCAATTGATTTTGGATAATCAGGATAAAAGTTAAAATATATAGAGAACACTAGGTAATTATTTAGAAGTCCTCTAGTTAATAAACAAGCAGGGTTAAGGAGATGTTAATTGATGCTTTTATTATAATTTGTACATGAGAACATCATATAAGTTATTGAACATAAAACTATGAACATAAAAGTTCATGCAGCATCTAGCACATGTTTCACTGATAGAAGAGTATGTACATTGTTATATATTAAGGATTGGAAAGATCGTAGGATACCCATATACACATGCTATAATGTGTCACCTCGCATTAATATTCATCATATTGATTAGATATGTGACAAAATACTAAGACTTATCAAACATGATATGCTTATACCTAAATGCAATATTTAACATTGATCAAAGTAAAAATAATGCATTAATATGCCATCTCGCCTGTTATCCATCATTTTGATTGGATAAATCAGAAGATACTAAGGCATATCAAATGGGATATGTTGATACATAAATGCATTATTTATCATTGATCACAGTAGAGTACATTATCAGTGTTATCATATAAGTACTCATATAAATATTCATATCCTCTGATATGATAACGAAATCAATGATACTGTTTGAAATATATCAAAGACTGATATACCGCTCAGATAATACACTGGTGGGCAAAACCTATGCAACAATTGTTTTTTTCTGTCGTAACTCCTCGAGAAATCATCTGAGAGACATGAAATTTAGGAATGAGGGAGAGTATTATGTACATAAAGGATGACGAAAGCATCGGAGCTGAAAAAGGAATACAATGCATACGGTATGGAATCAAACGAAAACAAGCTTTATTGAACGCAAGGATAGTAACTCATGATTGTCTATCCAAGATGAAGAACAACAAGCAAAGGTTCCTTAATATGAGATATGCTATCCCCTAACTAAATGGTTACTTCGCACCGTCTCCGCATACTCAGAACTAGCTGGTGCAGCATTTCTTAGTAGGAATACCCATTCCGGAATTAGCATCTGTTTGAGATGTTGGGTGTTCTCCGGAGGATGTAAGCGTGCTTCAATGTGTCGCCTCAAAGCATCCCACACATGCTCGGTGAGATTTAAATCAGAGAAGTACGCTGTTAGTTCCAAAACCAGTAGTCATCCAAAACTTTCCAATAGAAATGAGTTCTTACAAATAGTAGAACGAACAACATAAAAGATAAATAATAAAATGACAAGTATTAAACATTAGTTTATCATGTTAAAAGTCAATATGTTATAAAAAGTATGTTATAAAAGATGTTCACATGTGAAGCATCACTAGGTAAATCTTTAAAAGATTGAGGGAAGTTTTGTTTTATTGGTGTAAAATGTAAAAGTTGACAAGCAGTTATTTTAAGAGTGGTTAAACAGTGACTAAACATTGATTAAAAGTGTCAAATGAATTTTATTAAGAAATCAGTACCATGTACTAAAGCGTTAACTATAAGAAGTAAACTAAATTTAATATTTTTAACTGAATTTCAGACTTTATTCAAGAACAATAATAATTAATTCAGAATAAACATATAGGTTTTAGTTCTTGTATTAAAGAGTGTGGAATTTCCTAAAGCAACCACCAATATGTATGGAAGGCATAAGACGGCATGTATCACTGTGAAATATAATTTCTGTAACAGCAAAGTAGCAGTAAATCAAAAGTATTGCCACTATGACAAGAAACGTCTAATGGTATAGAAAACGAACATGATTTTTGTCACCGGTAAGACAACATTCCAGTAAAAAAAATATTTTGCTTTTGCAGCATCATTCATCCTCCAAGAGTTAATACCCATTAAAGAGTGCATAAGAAAAAAGCAAACAGGAAATAAAGCAGTAACAAAAGAATAGAATCAAACACAGAGTAAAATTTTGACGGTAAAAAACAATTTATAAAAACAATAAAATGAACCACCAAGTAGATAAATAGAGCAAAATAGTTTACAGATAGCATTACATATGAGAATAGATGGCAGTATGGTTTTAAAACCTAAATATGTTCACTTGTAAAGTGTCACTAGGCAAATACATAACCTAATATATCGAACAATGGCCGAATGGGCAGGACTCTTCTCTTTAAAACCAAAGTTCGAGGATTTAAGTCCCGTTTATAAAATAGGTGTTCTTAACCTTCTGGATTTGGCTTTTAGCTGTCAGTCTAAGTCTCACGAGCCGCCCTAACTCAGAAAAAAATGAAGCGCTGTAAACCAATCAACTAACTAAAGAAGCAATCAGTGAATCAAATAAAAGGAATCAAGCAGATTTTTTAGAGTCACCGGAAGAATCACTAAAACGTATATCACAGTTTGGGCATTTATAGAAAATGTTATACCGTAATAATGGATTTACAATGCTGAGTGACAAACTCGCAGGCATTTCTAATAGTAGATACCACTGAATCAACAATGTGTTTAGAAAAAAGAGCATGAGAAAATTTTGAGATGAACTGACTTTTTTTCTCTACAAAGGAGTGTACTTCAGTACACAAACAATGGTTTCAGAAGCCTGGTACAGTAAAAAGAAAAGCATTAAGAAAAACATTTTTGGTAGCTATAAGCACTATTTTAAAACAAAATATTTAAAATAATATTATCTTTTGAAAAATCATTTTTTTTTAATTTTCTGTTAACTGCAACTATATTACAACATTTCAAAATACAACAAATCAAAGCCTCCTGAGATATGATTACATCACTAAAATTCAAGAGACACACTATGTATTTGTTGTTGATTTTGTGAATACAGGTTGGATTTCCGATTAAAAATTGTGTTTAAATTGATTTTCCAAAAAGCCTTTATTGTAAAATTCTAAACTATTTTGACGTTCTATCTTTTTAAAATCTCACTCATCCATTTCAACAATCTCTAGGGATTTGAATAGACGTTTATCCAGGCTGACGAGTGTTCTTCTTTAGATAACTGATAAACATCAAATCAGTAGATAGTGTTTGACTTTTATTCATTGCACAGATATTACAAAAATGTCATTATATGGGATATTTTAAATGATAGGTTTACAATGTTTCCTTCTGAATAGTTAAAATGTAGGTGAAAGTCATATGTTTTTCTTTTTAGAAAATTTGACATTCCTTTCATTAACAACTGAATTGCAATTCACAATGACATCAAGAGTTACGCAGATAAAATAAATTGGACATGAAATATCTTTAATAGAATACCGGAAAATTGTCAAAGATTTTAACATTTATCTTGTAAGATCTTATGAGATTGATTTTTGTAACAAACACATATAACTTGTAAATTTGTTAAATATAATTAAATGTTTGATATGTTATGGACTCCTCTGCTATTCATACGAGTTTTCCTATTTTTAGAAAAAAATTTTTTAGCATCTAATTTAACTTTTTCTAAAATTTCAAGAATGGCAAGAATTTCTTTTGAAAGCTTTCCTCTAAAGCATTTATGGGTTTTAAATATGTGTGATGAAGCATTTCTTTGTTAAATTCAGGTAGTAAAAGATAGGAAAGTAAAAACTATGCATTTTATTGCATTATCCCCAACATAGGAAATTATTCTTGCAATAATTATGCAATCTAATAGCGAATAAACACCAAATACAGATCTGTTAAGGAGAGTAAGTAAGGAGAATCTGTTAACAGCAATTTGTTAAAACTTAGCACAGAGCTTCAAGTACTTAAATTTTGTAATTACAGAAACACCTTAACTTCTAGACACAAATGACACTTTGAATATCTGACCTATAGAACTTTCAGATAAATTCATTTTCAATGTGGAAATTAAAGTATTATTTTTCAAATCAATGTAGATGTGTAAATTCTGTGTGAAAGATAGATAATTACAACTGTAAATAATATAATTAGATTCTAATAACATGAGACGTTTTCATTGAATAAGAAAAATAAATTTAAACTAAAATCTAATTTTTAATATATTTGAAGCCGGACGAGGGATGCTATAGGTAGGACATAAAGTACCACTGAATGTAATCACTGAATATAGTCTTGAAATAACACTCTTGACATAGATTTTCGTAGCTCTTTAAAGTCAAGTAGGTTTCAGTTTTATTAGCCATTTAGTAGCGAAAACGTAAATTACAGCGATTTCAATTCAACCACTCATCTATTATAATCTAGAACATGTCTTCAGGGAATGGTGAGCGTTGCAAAGTGTTTTCAGACGATATTGATTTAGAGTTATGAGACTTTATACGCATATAAACTAAACTATGAGTAAACTAAAGTAAATTATTTCTTTTGTTTTTAAACAGTAAATATTTTTGAAAAATTTAACTTTAAATGAAAAATTTTGTGAAATAATGAATATTCATCTTAAAATTATACTTCATTTAAATCATTAAAAAACTTAATTTAATATTAGCAAAATACGGATTTAAAACAAAAAGGTAAAATCGTTTTCTGCAAATTGAGTATTATATCTATTTACAAAATAATAACCAAAAGTGAAATTAAAAAGTATTAATGTATAGTATTACTAGTAATTAACCCCAGTTAGGGTACCATGTACCAAAAAACTAAGTGTAAATAGACTGCATGTGATAAGAAGTATTTATATGTAAAATAGAGATATATAGTTAGACAAAGGTCAGTAGTCTTCTTTATACGGGCAGTCTCCTTTATAAGAGCAAGGTAAATTTGCGTACGCTAGAGTGTTTACTCGATAATTTGAGTTATAGTGGATGTTACAGGATATTCATTAAAATCCCTGTTTTCACTCTATAACTTATAAAAGAGGGGGGACATGGTCATAAGGTTAAAATATCCCCAAAACTTATAAATGTTTAGAGGATAGAAATTGGAATTTCTCTGAGGTGGTAACAGGCAATATCTCTTGAACAATATTAATATAATATGGAAGTCCAGAATTAATCTCTAAATTGGAGTGCAAAAGATTTATTTTCTCAGAAATAATTAAAAGTTTTTTAAAATTTCCCTTTAAAGTGATTAAATGTATTCTAACGCTTTCAATTTCATGCATTCTTATAAATAATCGAGCTCTGATTGCGCAATTCTATTCTCATAAAAAAGTAAAATTAATTTAAATAAAATAAAACAATTTCAAGGTATAAATGTTATTGATTGTATTCTTATGCAAAAACCTCAAAAGTACCTGGAAGCTTTGCAGTATTTGCATTTATTTTAAAGGAAAAATGTTGCATTTGGGTATTTTCCTTTTTTTTATGTTTCTTTTAATAATTGGGTTCTTTTTGATTTTCTTATTATTTGAAATTTAATCTGTTTGAACCAGTTAGAAACTAAGTAGTTCAACGACGAAAATGTGATTAATTTAAAGAAAACTGCACTCATTAAAGAGTAAAACCTTTTCCTTATATTTTAGTATGGTGATACATAACTCTTCAACCAGCAAATTTTAATCATCAAAACTACACAAGCATTATAAAGGAATAGATTTATGGTACCATTTTGATATATAGTACCATGTTTCTCAAACACAATCAACATTTTAAGATGATTTTGCACCTTGTAATTCGGAGTGAGTTTGGTTTCCATTGTTAAATTTATGTATACATGCTCAGGAGTAGTTATAATTCTGCAAGTGATCAATAAATTTTCCTCTTTAGGCTATATCGTATAAAAAATGTCTTCTGTTTAATATATACAGAAGCCAGGAGATAGATTAGATGGTAATTTCATCGGAATGTATGGTTTTTATTTGAAAAAAAAATTAAAACCTGAAACTTGTAACTTTTCTCGAAGTAGTAAAATTTTTTTGCTTTAATTGGATCAATAACATTTCTAAAATTTGTGTAAAATATGCGAGATAATTCTAAGCTGTTACTCATCAGATAAAGATGAAATAGCATAATCACAACTAATTGTTTAATAAAACAAGTTTTTATATCATGCATTAAATCATAACAGAATAATGAGATTCGTTTGTCATATTATTTTTAAAAATAATTTTAATTAGTTTATTAATAGGTATTTAGTAAGAAAGTAATAAAGGTAATAACAGAAAGGAAAATAAACATAATTATTTTTTTTCAAATATACAAGTTAAATAACTAAAAATTGTTAATAAATATATTTGTGAATAAAGGGCACCATTAAGTAAAGATATGCCTTGGAGCAATAAATCAACTTGAAATTATTCATAATTATAAACAAAAAGTCAGTTTATCTGCAGTGAAGCTTTTTTTATCCTTCAGTGTATCTGTTAAACTGATTCAGTTATATTTCTTCATATCTTTCTTAATCTCTTTAATTTATCTGGTCAAGAATTTAAATAATATTTGAATTTATAATTTTTATATATGTTGCTTAAATATTTACTTGATAAAAAATTGAATGTTAATAATTGTTTTCACTTGAAAATGTTTTACACTAAAAAACTTCCTTATTGTCCATACGAATTTGATTTTCTAAATAACCCTGCTAATGAAATGAGACTTTATTCCTGAACGTTTATGTCGAACAAGAGAATAAAATAATGCAGTCCTTTTCTGAAAACTACTTTTTACAAATTAAGTATTTAGAATAAAAATATAGTTATTGTCTGGTATGTATTTTCGTATATTTTTCTTTAAGTACTGAAACTTTTTCTCTAAAATTTCCTACAAAATTCATGTCTACATTTTAGTTTTAATCGTTTACGTCTTGATTCCTATTAAAATATTTCTTTTGAGTGTATATATGTGATGTGAATTAATGTAGTCATTTTCATTTCCAGAAGCGGAAATGTTCCCAGTTTCCTATCTGAAATCTTCAGCTTCCTATTGCCATTATAATGCTTCTCAATTCCAAAAAAAGACGATAGTATTCCAAAGCTCCAATTCCGGTGATTAAATAGGCCTTAGCAGTAAGAAGTAATATCAATTGCTTGTCGGATGTAGTTGTTTTGTGAACTTAGCGAGGTGTACCCACGGTGATTTGTGAATTGAACGTTATGACTCATTTTTTTGCTTTCATTGAATTAACAGAATTTTCTACAAATTTCTCTAGTAATATGTTTTTACAAGCTAGGTAATGAGTATTGATATTTTCATATACATATGATAGTATGGAACATTTTCTTAGCATTTTCTGAAAGTTTTCTGTTAAAACTGTAAGTTTTCGTGCTTTTGTAAGTTCATAAAACTGGGTAGTACTTGATAAAGATTAGTTTTTTACAGGTTTTATTGTGTAGCGTTTAATACTACCATATGAAACGTACTGTAACTGACATAAAGTTAAATCTAGTAAAGAATAAAACTTTCTACTAAAGATTAAAAACGAAAACTGTCCATTTTAGTTCCATAAAACTGGGTAATAGAGGATAAAGATTAGTTTTCTACAGGTTTTATTGTATAGCGTTTAATACTACCAAAATCATATGGAACGTACCAGACATAAAGTTAAATCTATTAAAGACTAAAACTTTCTCCTAAATGTTACAAACGAAAACTGTCCATTTTATTTCCATAAAACTGGGTAATAGTTCATAAATATTAGTTTCTACAGGTTTTATTGTACGGCGTTTAATACTAACAACATCATATGAAACGTACTGTAACAGACATAAAGTTAAATCTAGTAAAGACTAAAATTTTGCTACTAAAGTTTAAAAACAAAAACTGTCCATTTTAGTTCCATAAAACTGGGTAATAGGTTATATTTGATAACGTTTAGTTTTCTACAGGTTTTATTGTATGACGTTTAATACTACCAACATCATATGAATCGTACTGTTCCAGATATAAAGTTAAAACTAGTAAAGACTAAAATTTTCTACTATAGGTTATAAACGAAAACTCTCTATTTTAGTTCCACAAAATCCAAAGGAGGATAGGGCACAAATAACACATGTTAAAAGTACCAAATTGAATATGATCCGCATAAGACCTATAAAAGAAAACGCATCACACTAGTAGCAGTTATAAAATGTATGTAAAATAAATATGCATATAGGGTAAAAAAAAGTAAAAGGTTTAAAGAGTAAAAGTGTATAATAGTAAAATACAGCAAGGAAACTTAAGAAATAACAAACTGTTGGGAACTCCAATAGCCATTTAAAAGATAAGGAGACGAATTTACTAGACACTATTTTACCAACCAAATTTCCCAGGTTTAAAAGTCTATTGAAAAATGTAATAGTTTGTTTATTTAAATTTAGAAAATTAAAATGAGATAAACATTATAGTACTTTTTACAGCTGGTACCATTTGGAGCTGTTTCGTTACTGAAGAGATGCCAGTGAAAAATTAAGTGTGAGCTAAGGTGAATAAAAGTAAGATTTATTTGTAAGATATGATTGAACATTAGTTACTACAAGATTTGATGACACAAGAGTTAGTTGCCGTTCTTCTAATTCAGTTATTTTTACCAGACAGTACCAGGCACAAAAGTTAAAATCTGTATTCGGAATAGGCTGTTTAAACGAGACAGAAACTTTCACAGCGCAGTTTGCAAGGCCTTTTACCAACAATTCCTACATCAATTAGGAACGAACAAAATTTAATATCGTATCCTTCTCGAAATTGTTTGTTTTGAAATTCAACGATAACAATAAGTTTCCCGAGTCGTCATCTACATGACTTAATAACGAGATAAATCATTTTTAAAGAAAAGCATTGTTAGAATTAGTTTTCATTTGAATTTTACCAAATTTAGTTTATTAGAAAATAATGAAAATTTAAAAGTGGGAGTCATGCACGATAGAAAAACTAGCAGGGAAATATTGCGCCTTTGGTTTTCAAGGAAAGAAAAAATAACTTCTGATATAGATCATTTACTGCTTTACTGTACAATAAACATGCTTACTAGACATGCAAAAAGTGATGGGGGAAGTAAGAGAGCAGGAATCCTGCTGACTCCATCGTTTAAAATATTCCAAGCAATGGCATTCTGTAAAAACAACATAACTTCTCTTTGTTTTGGCAAGCATTAGCGCCGTTCCTGTTTCACCAAGGTTTTCTCAGCTTACAATTGGGTGGGATGATTTTAGGTATCATAGAATTAGTGGCATTCAAAATATCTTGATAAAAGAGTCTCAAAAGAGCAAGTTCAAACTTACTTAGTCAAATATGTATACATTTTAAACTTATTTTACAATAAAAAAAACATTTTTTACTAAAATTTTGCTTCCTGTTTCATATTTTGCATAGTAGGTTCAAATTAATTCATGATTTTTCTTCATGAATATCAATTAAGCAACCTTTCCTTACATTGGACATTGAATTTTTTCATTATTTTAAGATTTGTTCTTACTTTGAGTAAGTGCGTACTTTAGTATAGTAATAATTAGTATATTACTATTAGTATAATAATTAATTTCTATATATTTCGCAAAATTTTTAACCATGCATTTGCTCTGTATGCTATGTTTCATACGATAATTGTAAGCTTTTTTCTCCAATTCATACATATCAATTTAACTTACTTTTATTGCTTTTAAAATTCTATCTTTAAGTCATGGCTTTACTATGCAATAGCTAGTTTTTAGTTTACCTTCTTAATCGCATCGTTTTTTAAAAAAAAACATTTATATCTCCTGAATTTAGGGTCATAAAGCAGCAAAAAAAAAATCCCATCTACAAAAGTAATGACAAATATGTCAAAGCATTTTTGTAACACGACTTACAAAAATGCTTGGTTATTATTAAAATTTGTCTGATAATAGTTCTAGAAGTATTGTTAAAACCAAGAATCAATCTATGATAGCAATAACAATTCAATAAAGATTATTTGATTTACCGTAATTTTGACCATAGTCCACACCATCGTATATTTTATTTAAAAATACGACGGGCGTAATTTTTTATTTAAAAAATTCACAAATCCTCAGATAGTCCACACTACTAGATAATCCGAGTAAATAGGTTCAAAAATAGGTATTTTAATATGACAATATTAAATCATCTTAAAAACAAAAACTAAATACAGTAGAGTGCCGAAATGTCTGGATATTCGATAATTTTCTTTAAAGCTATGTATTACTTGGTTATACGGTATTCCAGTACAGAAACAACGGCTACAGAACGTAGCTATGTAAATCGTCTACTAATGCAGGTCATTGTGTTTTTCCACGACGATTAAATCACTTTCTTTCCATATTTTTTAATTTTTCCTTTTGGTTGCTCCGATTTCTTACTGTTTTCTTGTCGACCTTAAAATAATGGTTCGCTTCTCTATTTACATCCGATTCTACTTTCTGAATTACTTTCATCTTGAAATCAGCAGTAAATCTGAGAAGACGTTTTAGAGACATAATGAATGACTAATATTACCGCAAATCAAAACTTTGAAAACAAATCACTCTGTTAAGAGTGATCCTCGTGGTGCAATAGTCTTCGACCCTCAACCTTCGATCTTGAACCCATCCATTTTGTTGACAATCGTTTGTAAATTGTGACTATCGATATTTTCCAGTACTCCAGGACACAATTTCAGATTGTGCTGCTTGCTACTACTGATTCGTTCTGCTCGATGGGTTGTTTTTTTTTCCATAGTTTACTACAGATACGATACGATGATGTTTTCTTGGCGTCTCGTGAGTTCCTACTTTTGTTTACATTTGATCATTGGACTCACGTGCGACCTGCTTTTCTCTCCCTTCTTCTGAGTTTGATAATTTGAGCAATGAACAACCAGCAGATAGTCCGAGGCTATAGAAAATTGCTTTTTAAACACAGATAGTCCGCTGAGTATAAGAGCAAAATTACGGTAATTGAATTTGTTAAATGATGTGAATACTTCATTTACAATATTAGCACTTAAATATTTATTCTAAATATTAAGTTTCTTAAAATGAAAAACTTATGCCATGATTATGAGAAGAAACAACAATATTCTAAGCTGTGTTCCTGGCTGTTTGTGATTCTGAATTTCATGCTACTTTCTCCTATTTGTTGGCACATATATTTAAAAATTAACGAGTTAGAAACGGAGGTATGAGTTTAACTACACGTAAATAATTGCATAATGATTTTAACAATGTAATACATTGTTTACCTGACTTGATTCAAAATAATGACTTCCATAAATTATATTACATTCACGTATTATTTAGAAAGTATCTTTAACGTTCGGAAACGGTACACACATTAATTAACAGTTTTAATATTATTAAATAAATAGAATGATCTTAAATGGAAGAATACTTTTCATAAGATTTCAAAAGACTCTTATAGATTATGCCATAAAAAAGTATCGAAATAATGACAGACTGAGGACAGAAAATTATTGCTTTCACAAAAAGCCAAATTCTTAATGTTTTCCGTATGTATAGACATTAATCTATAACATACTTTAATCCTTAACATACTAAACAAGCCTGAAAAAAAATAAGACATATATAAACGGAAAGACTTTTCTTCATTTAAGTAACTATCTCAAGAGTCTTTCTGCTGGATAAACAGTCATTAGGGAAATCAAAGAATTTTTATAATAATATTTTTCTAAAAAAAGTTTTAAGAGTTTTATTTTTTCAAAACAGAATTCATATTTCAACTCGCATATCCTTTTTAGTTGAAAAATTTTAGTACTTTCTTCATGAATTTATTCATATTTTTTTATAATATCATCTGTAATGCTCATTTTATATTTTTATAGAAAATAATTTTAATAATAAATGTGGTTTAATAGAGAATTAATTATAACACCATCAACATTCATTTTTTTTTCAATAAGTCTCTTAGAGAAGTTTTAAAGTCATAAATGAAAAGTGTAATTTTTCTATGTGAGACTATTATTTCTTTTGCATTTGCTAAATTTTCATAGTATAATATATAATTTATAGCATACTAATTTTCCATTTTCTGAACGTACTCAATAAGCTGATACAGGTTTGAAATAAATTAGTAATTGTAAAATTTGTAAATATTATACTTTGATATTTGGCAATAAAGTTTTACTCATAAAGAACACTTTGTCTAATAATTAAAAGTATTAATATAGGAGTAACTCAGAAGACAATGTTGTCTGAGAAAAAACTACATAAATTAGTCAACAGTATTATGATTACAGATTATAAATTATGTGGTGTTAATAATTGAGACTTATACAGCATATTGTAATGATTTTGGTTTTTATGGATCTATTTAAAGTATTATTCACTTCATTTATAATTTCATTGAAAGTAACATGAAGTCTTTAAAAATTGCGAGATAAAATGTTAAAAACATATTGTTTGTGTACCTAGTCTTATTTATGATTTGCTTTATACGTGTTCTTAGAAATTTTGAAGATATGTAATTTGAGAAGAGTTGACATCATTTTAATATGAAAAACATTTTTATTCCCAATCACGGAATTTTTACTATTAAAATAAGTCAAAAATGGTTTCATTGCTCTAAGAAATGCTATAATAACTGGTAAATAAATTCTAATGAGCGTCTATAAAATTGCTTTTATTTATTTTCGACAAAAAGGAAAAATTTAAAATTATCATACTTAAACTTGTTTTATGAAAGCCACCTTAATTTCTAATATCCAAGGACTTAATGTGATGACTTCAATTTTTTCAAGTTGACACAAATCATGGGATGAATTCAAGATCCTATATTAAAGATCATTTTATGAATTCAAGATCATAGATTAAATTTAATTATTTACATATTTTTATTAAACTTTTTTTTGTAGTTTTTTAATATTTGACTCAACTACAAACAAACGTACATAAATGTTATACATCCTTTATAAACATTTCCTTAAATTTTGAAACAAAATTATTTTTTCTAAATCTACTAATTTACATACTTAAATTTTGAATCACTTCACTGAATATTATGAACTGTCTACAAAATATTTAGAATGTCTATAAATTACTATTGCTGTATAATTTACTACTTCATGGAGGAAGTTGTACAGAAATTTTCAATATCTGCATTTACATTCTATTAGCAAAAAAGAGTACTTGATTAGATAAGTCGAAATATATCAGACCTAGTCTATCATTGTGCATCCGTCTCCCTTCATTAGTTCGTACTTACATCTAATGTTAGTAACGGAAAACTAAGAAGTGATTATTGCAAAGAGAACTGAAGTCGGTACATTTTGGGAAATAGTATAACTCTTAAAATAACCTTAGTTGTTTAACTTATATTAAATAGATAATTTGATTGATTGATTAAAGTGAAAATCCCGTAAATATTCACCCCCAGCATGAGTATACTTTCCTCAACAGGATAGGCAGACAAGAACACTATGGCAACTTTTCATTCTCTACATCTATTATTCAACCACAGAAAAGGATAGCAACTTCATGCGATAACTGATTTATAGTGTTTAGGTGTAATATTAAAAATAGAATCTTCCATGATAAATAAGTATAAAACGAATGTAACCCATGATAAATGATAAAAATAGTAAAATTTTAAACAGGATGAAATGAAATATGCTTGCTTTTACTTAACTCTCATATCTGTCTTGTTACTTGGAGTTTCTTTAGATTTAAATTTTTAATTTAATTAAAACTGATTTGTTTCGATACCTAGATAAATTTCAAAGCTCTAACATAATTTAAAGTGGTACCCTGAAACTTATTAAAAATTCTTTATGTGAATTATTGTCTACCTTTCATGACGTCTATATTTTAGATAAGCATACAGTCATTTGATCGATCAATATTTTCCTACTTATTTATAAATTGTAAAATAGAATTAAGTCACAATTATCATAGTCATAGGGACTACAGGCCCTGGCCAAATTTAAGACTATTTTCCATTTCATCCGACTAGATGCCTTTAGTTTCCAGTTAGTAATTTCCCAACTCTTTAAATCTTTTTAAAAATGATTTGTTCCTCTTTGACATTCCTCTGCGTCTAGACTCGCTGTGGTTTTCTTTTAGGAGTTTCCTTAGGGTTCTGCTACACTCCATCCTCTCCACATGACTTAGCAATTGGACTCTCCTTCTCTGTATCTCAGTGATAATATGTACTTTTTTGTAGATTTCATAAATTTCTTTATTTCTTTTAGGTTTCATATTCGCCATTTTTACATAGCGATCCAGGAACTCTTCTCTGTATCTTACAATTAATGCCCAATGATAAAATTTTGACTCTGCACTCCAACTTTTTCCAATCACAATAACATCTTTCTAGTAATTCCTTGAAAGGAATTTCAATTGATACAGCACATGTATGTTTTATTACGTATATTTGGTAGTAGTTGAAAAATGTGAATTTTAAATAAATACAATTTTCATTCGAAAGATCATACAAAAAGGTAAAACTTGAAATTGTTAATTTATGAAAACTGCTTTTCCTCTATCAATCGATTTTAGGGCAATAGAACACCAATTAAGAAATTAGTACTTTTCTAAAAGTTTATTTTCTGTTTTTCTAGTTTTATGTAAAAACAGTATTATATTAGCATAAAAAGTATCGGAAAATTTTATATACATAATTAAACTAGAATATTAATAAAAAAAATAAATATCTTGATTTTGCTTGGTAAAATTACCTATAAAGGAAAGATGACACAACCAAGGTTAAAAATTTTTTTTTACTGATAAAAATTATTTTAGGAAATAATTTTAAAAATGTAAAATTGTGCATGTGTAACATTCAGCCTTTAATTAGTATATGATAAGCCATTAAAAGAAGAATTCAACTTATAATTAAAATATCTTCTGATATTTTATTTATAATTAGTTATTTATAAGATATTTAATTATAATATTAACAAAAAACATTAAATACCTCTGTAATGCTAGGTAAAATTAACTACAAAATAAAGAATACAAAACTGAATTCAAAAATTATTTTTACTCGTATAAGTTATTTATGGAATTTACTTCAAGAATGTATAATTGCACATGTGTAATATTAAAATCTTAGAAGGTAATTTATATGCACTATTTCATTAGAATATTAACAAAAAAATTAATTGCTCCCGATTTAGCTGTACAAAATTTACTATTATAGAAAGACTGCACAAACAAATATAGTGATATTTCAACTAATGTAAAAAGTTAAAATCAAGAATTTGTTTTAGAAATATTTGGGAAATTCTATTCTTTTCGAACATTAATCATTACCTACTTATAAAAATATGAAAGATAAAAACAAATAAGAAAAATGGTCTCAAGTGCAAAATTTCTTTCAAACATTTTATTTATAGGTTTTTATTTATGATCAAAACCGATAAATATGGGTATAAATGAACAATATTTTAAATGATTTCCATATGTTTTCGTAAAATTTTTTAGCTTTCTATATCATTAGTTATAATATATTTATGCGCTTACAAGAAATCGTTTCTTAGGCTGTTAATAAAACAAGCTTTCCTGCTGCTATATATTTTTGGTGAACATATCTTAAAAAATGAAATGATATCTTAGATTTAGTAAAATAAAAACAATAGTGAAAAATATTGAAGATATGGCATTATATTTCAAAACGTTCTGTTTCAGTTTGACATATATATTAAATTTTAGTGAATTTTACAGTGCAGTACGTCACAAATTCAGCATAATCTTTAAAAAATGATGTGTTGTTATTGTAGAAAACTCATTTATAAAACAAAGTTTCCTGTTTCTTCTTGAAATAGGAATCATGAACTGATATAATGCCATTTGCCTTCTCAGACATAAGTTATATAGGAAAGGAAAAAACATATTCAAATGTTTTGCGGAAGAGATGCATTTTTCTTTAAATTTATTAAATACTTGACAGATCGCTCGACTGTGGAAAATATTGGTATCAAATGTCATTCAAACGGAATTTGTGCAAGACAGAATCAATAGTTGACTTTTAACAGAGGCAAATATTGACGGATAGGTAAACTAAGAATATTCTAAAAGATAAACACTAAAAGATTTTAACTATCTCTTTAAAATAAAATTTGGAAAATTTAAATACAAAGTTATTATTACACACCTCTTTTTTTATGATACTCACGTCTACAACAAATTACTAAACATATTTTTTTATTATATGGAACAAATCCCCTATATAATAATAGCCTAAGTTATCTGTACGTCTGTCCTCGATTTTATGAAGCGGTTGGACCTGGAATGGATAGAGGCATCCAGAGTTAGCAAAATTCAAAGAGAGTAATGTTTATCTTCTCCTAAACTACAGATCCGATTCTAAAATAAATTGGAATAAATATGCTTCATATCACAGCAAAAAATACTGCATTCTTTAAAACGTTCGAAATCTACCCCTTCCCCTCTTTTCGAGCTTTTAATGTCATTATTTCAATTCCTATTTTCGCCGGTTAAGAGCAGGCGATTAAATTTATCAATTTATCCCACAGCAAGTAGGTAAAAATAACATTTTTCTAGCATTATGACGTCATTCCTTTAATCATCTCATTGAATCATTCCTTATTTTTAATTATTTAAATATCGTCTGCATTATTTTATTACGTTTTATCATTAAACTTAGATATAACATAAATAATTTTCTTTTATATTTGGCTTAAATAATAGTTTAAGTACATATGTGATACATTTAAATTTAATCATCGATTATTATTTGTTGCAATGAAACTTTTATCACCGGTATTAACGACTAATTCTTATCCTAAAAGTCTAGGAGTCTATTATACAGATTAATAAATATGTAGCGTTTTAGTTATATATCTTTGTATATTATGTATTTGTGTATTAGGTTATTGCTAATATCAAGAAGTTTGTTAATTTTTGTGTTTGATGGTTCCCACATGGTTTGCAATCGATTCACCAATTTTTGGGCATCTTTCGTATATACCGCCAAATAATCACTGTCAATATTAAAACCTCTGCTGTCCATCTATAATGTAATATGGCAAGATAAATTAAAGTTGGCAACTAACATCCTGCCAGTAGAGTATTTTATTGATCCCGTCATATGATGGGATATATGCTAGTTGATTAAGGTGTGAAAAGTTTAAGGAAAACTGAGAAACATGCAGCTCTTTCATACCTTCAAGCAATGATTTATTTCAGATATACCAATTAACACGTGTGCGGCGGAATTATACCAGGAGCGGGCGTTTTGCATGTAAATTTAATTATTCAGTTATATCTCAATAGATTGAAAATTATTTAAATTTTTAACCAACGTTTCCTATTTTATATTGAAATATATAGACAAATGTATGAAAAGAAATATATAAATAACAGGCGTAAGATTTTTGTAAACAAAAAAAAATATTTTTTACTGGCTATAACAGTATTGTAAATAGGAAAAATCAATAGTTTAATAGAAATAATAGTATATAGTTTTAAATTTTTCCCCTTCTTTCGTTCGGCATAGACTAATGTAAAAATTAGTTTTCATTAGATCTAAAATTATTTAATTTAACCAACTTTTCGTATTTTACATTGAAATATACAAATATATAAATAGACAAATAAATAAATATATATATAAAATATATATATGCACATATATAGTATCATTTTCGCAAAGGATAATTAAAAAGTTAATTTTAAATTCAAATTGATTTTTTTTAATCAACCCTCCCGTTCTGTGGTTCCACATCGACTGATGTAGAAACTAATTTTTATTTTTCTAAATTTTTCCAGAATCTATGTAGTAGACAAGAACATTCGGCTTCGTTTTTCTGTATATATCGTTATTTTTGTATCCGCAAACAAGCCATGATGTTACACTAACCCGTACTAGTACGTGACCCTACCTCAAATATCAATCGTCAGAAAACGCACTAGTACGTGTTCCGCATAAAATGTGTTAATAGATATTTCAAGTAGATTTTAAGTTTATTTTTAAAATATAAATGTTTATATAATTATTAAAAAAGCATTAGAAATGATTAGGCTTAACTAAAAGTTTGTTAACTATTAGAGTAATGTTTTAATACTATATTCCGTATTTAAAAGTCAGAAAAATGAGGTGAAAATTTAAAAAAGGTTGGTAGGTTTAAACACCATAAAAATGCGAAATAAAATATTAATATTTTCTTTTATCTTAAGAAAGACTTAGAATCACAATTTTTCTGTTCATTTTAATCAGTATCACATTTGAATTATTAAAATTTGAGATGTGGTTTTTTGTAAACCCAATAGTGCCCTATGTTCTACTGATATTCACTTCATAAAAGATTGACCAAAGAAATTTAGAAACCCATTTATCCCACACAAGATTTTTTTAAATTTTTTAAAATTTATTATTCTTTTACGTTTTCTCTCATGATACAAGATATACAAAAAATAATATATGGAAATTATTTTGCTTTTCAAATTTGATATAATACTACAGTTTTTTTCTAGCTTAAAGTAATAAATTTTTCAGTAGGAATATTTGAATTATATTTATTAAAGTTATACTAAAATTTTTAATTTCGAAAGTATAAAAATACAAAATATGAACATAAAGCCAAATAAAATATCAGTATGTGATTTTCAATAACTTTCCAATTTTTTAATTTTTTAATTTTCCGAAATTAACGTTTTTGTAGTTAAGTACGATTTTATACTGTAATATTTTACTTAAAAAATTTTTCCTTAGAAATTTTCTTTAATATTTTAGTTAGAAAACTTTTATATGTTTCTTATATATTAAACAATATTTTTTCCATTTACTTAATACATAAAAATGCTAGCATTCCACAAAATACAAGTTGAGAATATTTAAATCTCTATACAGTATTTTAGATAAATTTTTAAATTATTAAATTTAACATTTAAACTGAAATAATTGAAGGTATTTGGGCTTAATGATTTTAAAAGTGCATTCAATATATTCTTAAACGTATTACTAACAGATCTTACTAACAGGACTTACTTGAATGCGATAATGTAACTAAAAGAAATACAGCGATATATTAATTTCTTTCTTATAAACTGAAAAATATCAAAAAATAAAAATCCAAACCATTCCAATTTTTTTTTACTTAACACTACGAGTATTAGCCTGTGAATATCATAAAAACTATATTATGGTCAAATAAATACAAAAATTTTCCTATTTCCCAATTTTAAGGCGTTTGCAGTTCAGTAGGGTTATTCATAATTTACTGCATCGAACACAAAAACATAATAATTTGAATATAGTTATGTGTTTAAAAAGTTATTTTCTCTATATTTTTACAGAAAAGCTATAATTACAATGCTGGTAGATGACAATTTCTTTTATAGATTTGCAACATTTGTATTTGATAGAATTACTGGTAACTATACATCGTATTCAGTTTTGAATCAAGGCTTATTTTACTATGCATGAAGAGTTCTTTTGAAGTGCAAGACACTTGTAGATTTTGGTAGTTGTACTCAATAAAAGTTTTCGTTTAGAAAATTGAATATTTTATATATAATGATTTTATTTTTACAGTATTAATACTGATTAGACAGGTCTCTACCGCTTTAAGCCAATTCCAAATAGCTGCGAAGTTCATCCCAGAAGTATTGAACGAATCTATGAAATCTGATACAGAAAGTGCAGAACGATGGCCGAATGGCAGAGCGCTGATCTTCGGAACCGGAGTTTGCCAGTTCGAGTACCGTTGCGGGCATGGATATTTGTAACCCTTTGGAATCGACTTTAAGCTGTATGTCCCGGACACATTAGCCCTCGTGTGCAAAACAGTAGACCGTAGCTCTCCAAACCTGATACGGAAAGTAGGGTGCAATACCAATTGAGTTAATCTTTACTGGAATGTGTACCAGCTAGTAATGGCTGTTGCACTAATATAGAATGGATTTCACAATAAAAAAATGATTACTTTAATTATTGGCAGAGTTTGACAAAAGTTGCAACAAGTTGATGAGTGAAGGAAATGATTATTTAAAGGAAAACGATTTCAATGATAGTCTGTTCTACCAAATGATTTACAATTCTGAGCCTATTGATCATCGAAGACTCTTCGTAAGATTCGTCCCTTAATTTTGAGTGGTATAAACATTTATTTTTTATTATGACTTAAAATTATACATAGTGTTGTCAAAAATACTTCTTAACATTTTTAAACGTGATTGGTGTTTGTAAATGTTCAGTCTTCATAAAAGACTTACTATATTAATTGTAATTTTTAATTAATTTATAATAACTGTTTTACTTTTATTCTTTATTATCTGTGGTTTCTGTTCTAATTGTTTGTATTTCAAAAGATGGCATCATCCTGAAACAGCTTTTATTGTTGTTGTTTCTTATGTGTTTTCGTATTCAAGGCTAGGAAAAGATGGCTGTTAGTTTGGAATTCGATGTGTGCTTAATTCTGATAATTTAATCCTCATTTTATTATTATTCATCTATAAAACATGTATTGAAAACCTAACATAATTCTCAATTCATTTTGTGGACTGTAAATTCAGCGTGATGTGTTGCATAATTAAAAGAAAGTTGTGTTTCACAATATATTTCTGTTTTAATTCATAGGTTTCTACAGATCCTTCAGAGCAAATCACAAGGATTAAAAGAAGGTAAGCAATTACCTCATTCAATTGTTGATTACCATTACTGCTGGACATTTCAATTAATTAATTGACTTAAAACCAAAATTCAAGATTCATGTTTTATTCAAAGTAAAATTCTTTCTATTCATTACAGTAAATTTCTTTATTACCCTTCACACAAAACTCTATCCCCAAATGTATTTATCTATCATTATTAAAATGATGTAATAGCAAAACAGTTCAAAATTACGTTCACTATATCTACAGTTTATTGTCAAAAACCATTTAGTCTCACTAAACTACAAATGATTTATTAAAGGAAAGTAATTTAAACTTATATAATTACGATAATTTCTTGTCTTTTGAAGATAAGCATACATGCCAACATTTTAGAAAAAGTATTTTCACATTGTATCTTTCTTGAGATCTTTCTTGAATTTAAACAGTTTTATTACTGGGATAACGCACGGTCGACAATGTTTTACGCTTCTTTGTTAATGTACTAAGTAAAACTTCAAAAACTACATTTCAACCAGAATTCTCTTTTATTTTTAAATAGCTTTTTTGTGACACAGAATGTTTCCAATTTTAGCAGCTATTCAGTACTTATAATAAAAATTGAGTACCCAAGATTCTTACATTTTATGTATCAAGACATTTCGCTACATCGCTGAAAAAGGAGAGTAAAAGAATTCCCTCGTAAGAGGAAGAAAATTACTGCGATTAACAGGAGAAAAGATAAATATTTGCTTTGATTAAAAGTGTAGAAGTAATTTCCCCGGAGAAAGGAAAATAATGCTTCCTTAAATGTGGAAGAATATTTAATATTCTACCATTTTTTTTCGGAGATGGAAGCATTTGGGAATACCCTAATATTTCTATCGATGTTTTTAAGTTAAAATATAAATCAAGAGCTATTCGTCTTAAAATATATTAGACTCTTTTAATGAAAAAAAGTTTAATGATTAATGAAAAACCATAGAAAGGAAAGGGTTTAGCTCATAAAATGCACGAATAGAAATATAGTCATATATTAAAATTCTTCTTTGAAAAACTACTAAGTAATAAAAGGATTTTTATAAAGTGTTAAAAACTAATTAAAATATCTTGACTGAAAACAAGTGCCTTCTTTTATATATGGATGATCACAAAAATTATATATTTTGTTTAATATATTGCTCCTTAATTTCCATACCTGTTTAGTTTATATTAAAACTGTTTACGTTAATGTGTTTATAAATAAAAGTGGAACTAATATCACAAAAAGTATAATAATGTACTTCATAAAATTATATGTTAGGTAATGCTATACAACCACTACACAACTAAACTGACTGTATTCATAAGTTGTTACGACATAAATGTATGATATTCATACTAAATAATTTGTTGGGGATATTTACAAAGAGCATAATATGTAACAATGTTTCTTTATAAATGTATTCTAGAACTGAACATTTTACTTTAAGATTTTTTTTTATAAATTAAACTACTATTTATCTTTTTCTTTAGAATTAATGTAAAGCAATTTTCAAATAGCAATGTATATTATATATATACATTGCTATTTGATTTATTTTTGATTTATTTGATTTGTATATATACATTGCTATATATATTATATAGCAATGTATATTGCTATAGCAATGTAATAGCAATAGCAATTCAATAGCAATAGCAACAAAACGATTTCCTTTTCCGTAGGTATATCTATCATTGTTTTCATTGAAATCCTCCTTCATAGACAAACTTTTAATATTAATGGTTTTAGACTCTTTATGTAGTATTTTATTTCATAAAAATAATCTTTCTCCAACTTTCATTACATCTTTGTATTTTTATTCATTTAATTCTTGAGAAAGCATATTATTGAATCTATTACATATTGAAAATAAAAGTTTATGCTGAACAAAATTTTGGTTTAAACAGATTGATAAAAAAATATGCTTATTTTGAATGCCCACCTATTCCTTTAAATGTCTGGATATTGTTATAAAAATTCTCCTTTTTACACATACTTTTAATATCAATAGTTTTATATTAATTTTGTACACTCTGCTTTCATAAAAATAATCTTTCTCCATCTTTTATCAAATCTTTTTTTCTTTATTTCGTTTATTATTTAACCATATTACTATTACTAATAATAATATACTACACAATAATACAATACATACACAATATACAATACACAATAATACAATAATACAATACTATGGTTAAGTATTATTAATAACCATATTAATAATACTTAACTATATTACATATTACTGAATATATTATATACTGAAACATTAAGGTAATTACCTTATGCGGAAGAGAATTTGTCTTAAGGAAATCGATAAAAATAAAATGCATTTATTATGAAGGTCCCCTCCTTTCTTTAAAAGTCTAGATATAATTAAAAATTATTATCTTTATAAGCATACTTTTAATGTTTTCATACTAATTTTGTACACTTTTCTTTCGTAAAAATAAACTTTCTCGATCTTTCATTAAATCTTTCTCCTTTATTTCGTTTAATACTTAAAAAAGCATATTACTGAATCTACTATAATTGAAAAATTAAGGTAATTAGTTTATGCGGAACAGAATTTTGGCTTAAGCAAATCAAAAGCAAAATGCATTTATTCTGGAAAATCCACTCATTTCTATA
Organism: Pardosa pseudoannulata; assembly: GCA_032207245.1. Lineage (NCBI taxonomy): Eukaryota > Metazoa > Arthropoda > Arachnida > Araneae > Lycosidae > Pardosa > Pardosa pseudoannulata. The sequence continues at coordinate 26,325,788 of CM063501.1, forward strand.
AAAGCCTGGATATAATTAAAAAATTCTCCTTTATAAGCATACTTTTAATGTTAATGGTTTTGTACTAATTTTGTACACTTTTCTTTCGTAAAAATAATCTTTCTCAAACTTTCATTAAATCTTTCTTCTTTATTTCGTTTAATACTTAAAAAAAGCATATTACTGAATATATTAAATACTGAAACATTAAGGTAATTAGTATATGCGGAACAGAATTTTGGCTTAAGCAAATCAATCAAAAATTAAAATGCATTTATTCTGAAAGTCCACTCATTTCTTTAAAAGTCTGGATATAATTAAAAAATATTATTCTTATAAGCATACTTTTAATATTAATGGTTTTGTACTAATTTTTCACACTTTTCTGTCGTAAAAATAATCTTTCTCCTTTATTTCGATTAATACTTAAAAAAAGCATATTACTGAATATATTAAATACTGAAAAATTAGGGTAATTAGTTTATGCGGAACAGAATTTTGGTTTAAGCAAATAGATCAAAAACAAAATGCATTTATTCTGAAAGTCCACTCATTTCTTTAAAAGTCTGGATATAATTAAAAAATTCTCCTTTTTAAGCATACTTTTAATATCAATGGTTTTACACTAATTTTGTACACTTTTCTTCCATGCAAATAGTCTTTCTCCATCATTCCTTAAATCTTTCTCCTTTATTTCGTTTAATACTTAAAAAAGCATATTACTGAATCTATTACAATTAAAATATTAAGGTTATTACATTATGCGGAACAGAATTTTGGCTTATGCAAATTGATCAAAACAAAATGCATATAATCTGAAAGTCCACTCATTTCTTTAAATGTATCGATATAATTAAAAAATTCTCCTTCATACCCATACTTTTAATGTTAATGGTTTTACACTATCAATGTACACTTTTATTTCATTAAAATAATATTTTTCTATATTACATTAAATAATTCAATTCATTATTTCATTTAATACTTGAAAAAGCTTATAATTGAATATATTATATATTGAAACATTAAAGGAATTAGTTTAAGCTGAGAAGAAATTTGGTACATGGAGTATGGTCAAAAGCAAAATACATTTATTTTGAATACATTTATTTTAATCCCTTTAAACTACTAGATAA
>CM063501.1:26331902-26334402 GCA_032207245.1 Pardosa pseudoannulata
TTAAACAGTGATGACCTGAAAGATACAATAATGCATTTAAAAAGTTTTTGTTTAAATTATTATTCATTCTGTTTGAATAAGTACAAATATTTAGTCAAAAGAAAGATGCAATAAATTTCTTATTTTTTTAATTCTATTAAAAATTACTTTATTTATACCTTTTAATTCTATTACAAATAGCTAACAATTTTGTGCATGCAGAAAATTTGTTTTAATTAAAATCTTTAGAGAGTTGATTTAAACAGTGGTAAACATTTTTCATGTATCATAAAAGTAAAAGATTATTAGTGGTGTAAGTTTATTAGTGGATTTGATTAAAAAATCTTCATATTTTTTGCAACATTAATCAAACGAAAATATATCAAGCAACATATATACCCCAAAAAATGGAATTCACGTTAGCATTATTTCGTTAAATACAGTAAAAATAAATAAATAAATAAAAAAGAATATTTTTTCAAAATATTTCGATAGTGTTTAGTGAATGGCTAGAATGGTAGACTATACAAACGTTCCTTATTTTAAAATTTGTATCTCCATGCCTAATCCTTATTAAATCACTTTTGATTTTTAAATTCCGCCATTATTCCACAAATCTTTAAAGTGTTACAAAGATCCAATTGGGCACTGCATAAAAATTTTGATATCTTCCTTAATACATGCATGTTGCTTGTTAGGTCAATCTTTGGCCGAGATGTATAATAGACTTCCCGAAATAATGCAAGTCACGAGTCTTAGATTTAGATATGGAGAAACGATTTTTGTCAAATCATTTGCCAAAAATGTCCACAGCTGCTTCTATATAACACATATATATGAACTGGCATTGTAACTACTTCTCTATAACATGGTATATATACTACCCTTGTAACTGCTTCTCTATAACATGTATATATGAACGGCCTTAAAAATATGCATCTCTTGAATATAAAGAGCACCCTTAATCATTCATGGAATTTAAAATATTATCGATATCACATAAAAGTGTTGCACTTAGAAAACACTGTCTTGAGTTAATTCTTCTTGTATACAACTATCAGTATAACAATTTCCTCCTTGGAATTTCCTTGTAGATAAAAACAACTAATGAAAACAGGGCGATTGAACCTTAAATATAAGCTATAAATTTAAAAGCATAATACCGTATCTCCGAGTAGGTTGACTTTTTGGATATTAAAAAATATCGTGGGTAATTGATTACCTTTAACGAATCAATTTTTAATGTTTCTTTATCTTAGGTAAATAATAAAGAATGTTGAAGTAAATATAATTTACTATTTGAGGTTCTAAAAGAATTTTACTAGTAAAGAATATGCTAACAAAAATTTAAGCGGTCAAAAAATTAAGAGCAATTCATCCCTATCTTTGAAATAAATAGTCGAAAATTCTGGCAGAGCTGTTGGTGTTGGACAATGAGTATCATATAAGTTTTATATTTTATACTAGGAATATACATCAGTCTATTACTATCTTAGAGCATTAAATCTAATCCTCCAGTAGACATGCATGTTCATATTCTTTGAAGTTTTTCTAAGCAAAGGTAGAATTATAGCTAAATTTCGTGTTACAAGAATTTAATTCCAGCAATCCAAACCAAATTATAGTTTTCCAAGTAAATTCCTAAATTGCAAAGTTAAAATTTAAAAATCTAGCAATTTTTCAAGAGCGATTTTACGAATTTCTTTGATCGAAGGTAGTTTTACAGTTGTTGGATTTATGGAGATTCATACTTCTCAATAGAAACTATTTCGAACAAAATAAGACTGTAATAAATAATAGTTTTTATGTTTAACTCTTACTATCGATGTATAGCTTAACCCTTTAATGCATAGTTATTTTTAAAAAGGCCGGCCAAACAAATTAATTTTTTAATGTAAAAAACTCAATTTAGAAAAAAAATATGTTTTATACTTGAAGAAGTAAGTGTTATAGCTTAAGATCCCATGTAAATAATAAATATCAATAAAATAATTGGTTTATTTATTTTTTGCTTTCACATTGTTATTTTCAATTCTTGATTGCATTCGAATGTGAAAAATTATACAAGCATAAAGTACAACGTCGCTCGAATTATCTCGAGTGTGAACAATGTGGCCAATTTAGCGAGCTCGAGTTAACTCGAGGATGTACATTAAGGAGTTAAAGACATATAAGTTTTGACTTTAAATGCTGGAAGTTTCAAAAATCTTTGAGTACTTGACAATTTTTGCAATTTGGCTGATTCTGATAAACAATAGTTTAAGGTAGCAGAGAACCCCATATAGCCTTGACATAATCGGGCAAAAGTATCACTTAATGACGTGATAGACTTCTCACTATCTGGTAGAAATATGTAAATTCTATCTTTGACATCCAAACTTCTAAACCTAGTAATATTTAATAGCAAAAGCTAAATATAATATTTATGCATAAAATGAAAAAATATCTCATTTATATAAAGAAAAACATCTCACAACCAGTAATTTTATTGTAATTAATTATTTACATACTTCATTCTGTT
>CM063501.1:26339402-26356902 GCA_032207245.1 Pardosa pseudoannulata
AACATGGTGATGTGAAAAAAGTTTTCACATGCATTTAAAGCCTTTAATGGAACTATGCTAAGACATAAACTGGTAAGCTTTTCAATCATTTGTTATAAGAACTTTAAGAGTATAATTTAATAGTCGTTTCTCAGAATCAGTGAGTAAGATCTAGATTGTTATCTTAGATTTTTAAGTAACCCGCTTAAAATTTTCGAGATATGTTTAAATATTTTGATTCTCCATAAGAGTTTATTACAGTCATTTGACATTCTTACAGCAGAATGTAAGTATTATTAATATACAACTATTTATTTACGTGTCGTGAAAAGTTAAAAGCAAATTCGCAGGAAATGAAAAACTCATTAGTTACTAAAAGAGGAAAGAAGAGTAATACAAATAGAATTTCGTTCGTTGAAAAATGGTAAAGCAATGAATCATTTGAAGAGGTATGTAAAGAATGAAACTTTGAATTTATGGATTGCTCTTTCATTTGCTACTAAATATTTTAGAATACTTTTAAAGCTACGCTTTATTAAGTTTTAAATTTATTTTTGGAGAATTCCAAAGAAAGTCTCAAGAGAGAATTCGAAAGAACTTGGGTTATTTAATGTTAAATAATTTGCAAATGGTGACACGGATGCTATAAAATAGTAAATTGATGTATGCAGTACACAGAAAGTAGAAAATAAGAAAGGGCAACAAACATACATAGAAATACCATGTAAAATATTCAAAAAATTCAACCACTCAATTTTGTTGCACAACAACGCAAACATTAATACATATTTATGTTTAAATCAATAAATGCTCTTTTGCTGTACATTAGTAGGGGGCTTTCAATGTCATATTTCTAGAATCTGTATTGCAGGCGCCGGAGGAGATAGCAACAGCAAAACTAGTGTAGGCAAATGTATATGTGCTCGTCTGACCAGAAGCCAGTTCTTTTCCAGGTCCAGACGTCTGTCGCCAGGAGAAACTGAAAAAGATCAAATATTTGGAAGGGATTCTTCTTATTTGAGTTGGGAATATTTGTTTGCAGTGAATGTAAAGAAGAAATATTCCAATACAAGACTCAGTTAAAATATAAAATTGTTTGAGGATATTTCTACCAGCTTTGGATGAAAGGTGACACTAATAATTCAAAATCATATATTTTAATCTTTTATTATGGGGATATATATTAGGTAATCAAAAGTACACATTGTTTTTATTGATGAAGATATTTTAGTCTTTGTAGTTGCTTATTTAAAAATTTAGGCTTTGTTCTCTTGAAGAATTAAGCTTCTATCAGGGAAATCGTTTTTTGGTCTAAAGACCACAATAAATTCTAAATTGCCATAACTAACAAATTCCATCCACTGACTGCAAATATTTACCACTACATAACAACGCTCTTACAGCAGTTTAAATATATATTTTGATGACTTACAATTACTTAAAATATCCGATTGCAGATCTCATACAGGTATTTGAAGAAATCTTCCAAATAATTACAGAATTAAATACATATAAAAATTCTATAAATAAGAAGGATCGCCAATCTCTGTCACTTCTGGTAATTTGCAAAAATCAAGGGGTAAAAACCTTCCGTGGGGGTTTAATGTATAGACACCTGTTTTAACTATTTTGTATAGGTTTTAGAAAGTGAAAGATAAAAGTACTCTCCAGCCTATATTTTTTCAAGGTTGTCATGTCTTAAATAAGTCACAGTCTGCCAGAAACTAATTTAGAGAAAACTGTAATATATAAGGTATATAAGTTAATTAATGTCATAATTGTCCGATTAAAATATAGATAAAGAACAAAAAATGGTGGAAGATAAAACAAGGCAACAGACCAGAGTGTTAAAAATTGAATAAAACGATGTTGTTTGATTGATTAGTTAATAGGAGTTTTATGGCACTGAAACCAAATTTGAATTTAAAAATAGGAATTAATTTTCAATGATATAAAGTGTCTAGTTAAAGTAATGAAGTAAAGGATAAGCAAGAAGTTAACATGCCTTTGCTGGACAGTGTCCGCTGTCCTTAGAGAATTCCTTTCTATTTCTGTATCTCCAGAACTGGAGAAATAATTAAGACCTTTCTTCGTCGTTCATAAATTTGCTTTGGGGTTCTCATATGGTCCTTGTTCTCACAGGATTTTTGAAAGTAGATATTTTATGGAACTTCAATCTGACCTTCTCCATTGCTTACTTATCATAATCTGTTGTTCCGGATAACCTGAGTTATCTCCCTCTGTCAATAAAGTTAGTATAATTCGAAGTTGATTTGAGTTTCCCTATACCGAGCCAACGATAACTTTGAGAATCAGATATGTTCAGAAAAAGCTAATTATCGGTAGTGGTGGAAGGCCAAGTTTCTCTTGAATAGATCAGGATGGGATAAAAAAGGTTTTCTATATTCTAAATTTAGTTTTTTTCTGATTAATTATATCTTAATTGATTTCTCAGTCCAAAGAAACATTTGTTTTTGTTTTTATTATGTCGTAAATCTCTGTTCTGATCTTGTTTTTGCCGTTTGTCACTGTGCAGGGGTATTTGAATTCATCTTTTTTTTCATATGTATGACCATTAAAACACAGTGAGACACCCCAATTTACAGATGAGAGAGGAAATTCCATAAATTTGGTTTTATCTTATTCCCTGGTGAATCCCATAATTGTGGTTGAAGTTTCAAAGATTTGATATGTCTGACTTTCTGCCCTTTCTGTCCTTCCAATAATATATATGACGTCTGCATAAGCTAATAGTTGAATGGATCTATTCCATAGAGTGCGGTTTTGGTCTAGTCCACTGACTTTGATACACTTATCTAATGCTAAATCTCCAACTATCTATTTTCCAGTTTTATAAAACTCAAAGCACACATTGAATATAACTTTCACTAATTTTTATATAAAATCACACATCGAAATTAAAATGAATTTAGACTGTAAAATGTATAATATTTTCCCAACGAGGAAATATATGTGGTTTATCAGCATTTTTTCGACTTTTCGACAGGTTTGTTGTCATTTCCTTCATAATGAAATCACCGTATAAAAGAGAACTTTACTCTCTACGAAGGAGCAAGATAAATTTGAACCGAAACTTACTTCGAAATCAAACCAAGACTCGGGGTGGAACCGTAATTCGCTAACTATTATTCCACACAGGCGGCAAAATATAACCTGAACTATGGTAAAAATTAGAGTGTTAAAAATGAAAGTAAGTTTTAGTACCGGAAAGTTTAAAAGAATTTGCTGCGTTAAACAGGATAAAACATTGATTTTGTCGAGAGTTATAAGATAAGTAAATAACAAATGTATGCGTTACAATATATTTACAGCCGTAAAATATATAAAGTAATCCAAAAAGTAAGATATATAAACTTGAGAGGAGAAAAAGTACACCTAAAAGACTTTTAAAATTAAAATTCTGATAGATATTTAAATAGCACCCACAACCATCCTATCGAACAGAAAACAAATTATTTCATAGCTAAAATAGTTTTTTAATTGATACTGTATTCCATGTTAGGACTGTCCTTGCATTGCTTATGAAAAGTACTGTGGCAGCAGTGTCTGTAGGCTCAGTTATCTATATTCTGTTTGTGACATCAGATATTTTAACAGTTGTAAAACGTCTGTATCTGTTAAATTTTTATTCAAACAAATTACTTTTAGCATGTGCAAATAGAATTTATTTATTTATCATGTCATTGCATCACGTCCACGTGCCCAGATATCCAATCAATGAAGTGGAATACCAAATTTAAGGTATCGTAAGACGTAACTGTCTGCATTTACAAATATTGTATTTTATAACACTATTAAAATGCATAAAATTTCATTTATATTTCCACTTTAATAGTTAATAAACATCGATAAATGCTAAAGTAATTTGAGATAATGGTTTGATTGGATGTATAATGATTGAAGGCATTGAAAATTTAAGCAACATTGTGTGAAACTTTTCTTTGAAAGAGAATAAATGTATGGCTAGCCAAAATAAGGAAAAATTTTCGGATATAGTATAACAAGGTCAAAATCATTAAACTGATTAGGTAGTAAAAAAAGAAACATTGTAAATTTTTCAAAATGTAAACACAAAAGAAAAGTATAACTATACGTTGTCATAAAATTAGACAGTTAAGTTTAATATGATTAAGAAAATTGAAAAGATAACGATGAGAAACATTACCAAGCAAATCTTTCTAGCAATGATACGTGATAATAAAAATGTATTTTATAATAAAATATAATAGCATTGTATGCATGAGGATGTGTTTCACGAAAACAGAGGTTAGGTATGTTAAACATAAGAAACTAATTAAATGATGTTTTTAGACTTAAAATTGCTTTTCAATTCTTCAAAGATTCTCTCCTGATAAGATTTAATTACGATGAGAAACACAACCAAAAAATATTTCTAGTAATGATACGTGATAATAGAAATGTGTTTTATAATAAAATGTAATAGCATTGTATCTTATGAGGATGAATTTCACGAAAACAGAGGTTAGGTATGTTAAACATAAGAGAGTAATTAAATGATATTTTTAAACTTTAAATTGCTTTTTAATTCTTCAAAGATTCTCCCCTGATAGGACTTAATTACGAGGATACACACTAGCAAGCAAATTTTTCTAGTAATGATATGTGATAATAGAAATGTGTTGTATAATAAAATGTAATAGCATTGTATCTTACGAGAATGTGTTTCACGAAAACACAGGTTAGGTATGTTAAATATAAAAAAGTAATTAAATTAAATTTTTAAACTTTAAATTGCTTTTCAATTCTTCAAAGATTCTCTCCTGATAGGATTTAATTACGATGAGAAACACTGCCAAGCAAATCTTTCTAGTAATAATACGTGATAATAGAAATGTGTTTTATAATAAAATGTAATAGCATTGTATCTTATGAGGATGTGTTTCATGAAGACAGAGGTTAGGTATGATAAACATAAGAAAGTAATTAAATGATATTTTTAAACTTTAAATTGCTTTTCAATTCTTCAAAGATTCTCTCCTGATAGGATTTAATTACGATGAGAAACACTGCCAAGCAAATCTTTCTAGTAATAATACGTGATAATAGAAATGTGTTTTATAATAAAATGTATTAGCATTGTATCTTATGCGGATGTGTTTCATGAAGACAGAGGTTAGGTATGATAAACATAAGAAAGTAATTATATGATATTTTTAAACTTTAAATTGCTTTTCAATTTATCAAAGATTCTCTCATGATAGGATTTAATTACGATGAGAAACACTGCCAAGCAAATCTTTCTAGTAATGATACGTGATAATAGAAATGTGCTTTATAATAAAATGTAATAGCATTGTATCTTATGAGGATATGTTTCACGAAGACAGAGGTTAGGTGTGTTAAACATTAGAAAGTAATTAAATGATATTTTTAAACTTTAAATTGCTTTTCAATTCTTCAAAGTAGTCTAATGCAGGAAACTCTCTTGATATCAATACATTGCTGAATTTAATGAAATTTAATGAGAAAGAGAAGAGATTTGTTAAAATCACAAATATGTATGCCTCATTGTGTGTTTTCGTACAGACAAGTAGAGGATATGCGCCAGTTGAAAATTAAATCTTCCTTCCAAATTAAAATTCTAGTTTGGTCTGTTGATTGTAGTTTTATAGTACTACAAGCTTAAGGAAACATCTAAAACAATTTGAGTTAATTCTATTTTCTGACTGCACCCCTCAAGATTAGTATTTCACTGATATCATATTTGATGACTAAATAAGAAGTACGTATTATTTATTTTATGTTATTAAAAGTATGTTACTGAAGAGTTATTTTAATCTTCATCTGTTATGGTATCATTAACGACTCTTCTATACCTACTTCATGAAAACAATCTCAAAATGCAAGGCATGTCACAAAAACAAAGACTCGAAATATTCTTCCAAAGGATAATTCGAGAAAATTAGATTGATTTGAATTCAGATGTAGGCACTTTATCTTATTCTTGGTACTTCTGGAACAGTTGCAAGGCAAACATAATATATTACGTGAATGTGAATTCCAAAGACAAATTATGTTCACTTCATTCCTTACTGAATAGAGGAAATCTTGCTAACTTAATTTGCAGGACCATAAAAGAACATGACCACCAAAGAATAACAATGTGTAGCATTTACGCAAATTTACTTGTATTTATTTCAGTGAATTAATCTCGTTTTCTCAGTACCAGTATTTTGAAAAATTATGCTATTTTATATAATATTTCTATGTACAGAAAAATGATGGTTAATAAATTGTAGCCCCTTTTTGTTAACAAAAAAGAATAAAATTAAATGTAGAAAAACTCTTCTCACTCAGTCATAATTTAAGAATAATTAATCAAGTTTGATTACATTAAAAGAAATAAAAATTTCGCATTTTAATGTTTAATTTAGTGAAAATTCTATTATGTGATCTTAATTCATGCAGCCCTCTTAAATTCGTAGGTCTAAACAGAAAAAACAATTTCTTGTTTCTTTTCTATAATATTGATTAAATTTTTCAATATGTTGAAATATAATCTAGAGCTCTTACAGAAATAAGGTAATATCTAAAAGACATTATCTTGTCAAGAGAATTAAACAGCTAATTAGTTACTCTAGAAATATATTGCAAAAAGCCATATTTCGTTTAGATAAAGCACTGAAATTTATGACAGGCAATAGAGTATAATGAAGATATCTAGTAAAAATATCAATCACTCTTGATGAAAGACAGTTTGGTTTTTATGAAAAACAAAACTGTCTTTCTACCTAAAATTCTGTCTTATTTATCTAAAAGAGAAAATTTGTGATGTCTATTGTCATTTAAACGAAAATTTCTAATGATTAAAGAGTTCTGCATATACAATTAATTCCTTATAGGCAAAGAAGCTGCATTTATAACTTCCTGTTTGCCATAACATATAAATAACCCATGATTCTACTGCTGAGAAACATAACCATTTTATAATAACATTAAAGTATCTCAACATGCACTTTTATTGAAAAATTTCTTTCAAAATTGTTAATTACGTTTTATTAATACCTATGTAATTTAAATTAAAATTTAACTATAAATATGTCATATGAGATAAAATAATTTTAATAAAATCATTAAAATTAATGAAAATTGTAAACTTTCGCTGGAATTGATATGCATTGGAGATATGGCTTATCGTTTTGCTATACGAGGGTTAATGACATGGAGACCTACAGCTTAGAACCGATTTTGAATGATTACGAAATCTATTCTAGCAGTATTTTTCGATTCTACTAACACCAATACTAGAAGGACCAAACGCAATTAAACAGGAAAAACAATTTATAGTTAGTTCATTTTTCTGACTGCACCCCTCAAGAATAGTATTTCATTACTCAGATCTTATATTTGATGAGTAAATACGAAGTACAAATATACTTTAGTTTATTTTATGTTGTTAAAGGTATGTTACTGAAGAGTTATTTTAATCTTCATCTGTTATGGTATCATTAACGATTCTTTTATACTTCATGAAAACAATCTCAAAATGCAAGGCATTTCACAAAAACAAAGACTCGAAACACTGATTCCAGTTTTATAGTACTACACATTTAAGGAATAAATAGTGCTAAACATGATAAACAATTTAGGTTTGGTCTTGGTTTGGAGTACTATGGTCTACCTTTTGCTACACGAGGGCTAATGAGACCGGAACCTACAGCTTAAAGCCGATTCCAGAAGGCTACGAACATCCAAGCCACTGTGGGATGATAAACAATTTAGATTTAATTCAGTTTTCAGACTGCACCCCTCAAGATTAGTATTTTATTACTGAGTTCTTATATTTAATGACTAAATACGAAGTACAAATATATTTTAGTTTATTTTATGTTATTAAAAGTATCTTACAGAAGAGTTACTTTTCTCTTCATTTGTTAGGGTGTCATTATAGATTCTTGTATACCTAATTCATGAAAACAATCTCAAAATGCAAGGCATTTCACAAAAACAAAGACTCATAATATTCTTCCAAAGGATAATTCGAGAAAATTAGATTGATTTGAATTCAGATGTAGGTACTTTATCTTATTCTTGGTACTTTCGAAACAGTTGCAAGGCAAACATAATATATTACGTGAATGTGAATTCCAAACACAAACTATGTTCACTTCATTCCTTACTGAATAGAGGAAATCTTGCTAACTTAATTTGCAGGACCATAAAAGAACATGACCACCAAAGAATAACAATGTGTAGCATTTACGCAAATTCATTTGTATTTTTTTCAGTGAATTAATCTCATTTCCGCAGTACCAGTATTTTGTAAAGATTATGCTATTTTACATAATATTTCTATGTACAGAAAGATGATGGTTAATAAATTGTAGCCCTTTTTGTTAACAAAAAAAAATTAAATATAGAAAAACTCTTCTCACTCAGTCATAATTTAAGAATAATTAATCAAGTTTGATTACATTAAAATAGGTAAAAATTTCGCATTTTAATGTTTAATTTAGTAAAAGTCATATTATTTGATCTTATTTCTTACAGCTGTCTTAAAATTGTATGTATAAAGAGGAAAACAGTTCATTGCTTCTTTTCTATAATATTGATTAAATTTTTCAGTATAATGAAATACTACCCAGAACTCGGGCAGCAATAAGGTAATTTCTAAAAGATATTATCTTGTCAAGAGAATTAAACAGCTAATTAATTACTCCATAAAAATGTTGTATAAAGCCATATTTCCTTTAGATAAAGCACTGCAATTTATGACAGGCAATACAGTATAATGAAGATATCTAGTAAAAATATCAATCACTCTTGCTGGAAGACAGTTTCGTTTTTTTTATATATATTTATCTACAAAGATAAAATTTGTGACGCCTATTGTCATATAAATGAAAATTTCAAATGATTAAAGTGTTCTTCATATGCAATAAGTGACAAAATTTTGAATTTTATGTTTGATTTAATGAAAATCTTATTATATGATCTTATTTCATGCAGCCCTCTTAAAATTGTATGTAGAAACAGGAAAACGATTTCTTGTTTCTATTCTATCATATTGATTAAATTTTGAAATGTGATGAAATATAATCTAGAACTCTTACAGCAATAAGGTAATGTTTGGAAGACATTATCTTGTCAAGAGAATTAAACAGCTAATTAGTTACACCATAAACATATTGTAAAAAGCCATATTTCCTTTGGATAAAGCATTGAAATTTATGACAGGCAATACAGTATAATGAAGATATTTAGTAAAAATATCAATCACTCTTGCTGGAAGACAGTTTTGTTTTTTATATATTTATCTATAAGCGAAAATTCGTGGCGCCTATTGTTATGTGAATGAAAATTTCAAATGATTAAAGGGTTCTGTATATGCAACAGGTGACAAAATTTCGAATTCTAATGTTTAATTTAGTAAAAATAAAATTATTTGATATTATTTCATGCTGCCCTCTTAATATTGTATGTATAAATAGAAAAGGAATTTTTTTCTTTTCTATCATATTGATTAAATTTTTCAATATGATGAAATATTACCCATGTCTCTGACAGCAATAAGGTAATGTCTAAAATACATTATATTGTCAAGAGAATTAAACAGCTAATTAGTTACTCCAGAAAAATATTGTAAAAAGCCGTATTTCGTTTAGATAAAGAACTGAAATTTATGATAGGCAATACAGTATAATGGAGATATCTAGTAAAAATATCAATCACTCTTGCTGGAAGATAGTTTTGTTTTTTATATATTTATCTATAAGAGAAAATTTGTGACGCCTAATGTCATTTAAACGAAAATTTCAAATGATTAAAGAGTTCTGAATATACATTTAATTCCTTACAGCCAAACATGCTGCATTTATTGTAACGTTCTATGTGCAATAACATAGGTAAGCAATTAAATGCTGTTTGTAAAGTTTAAATTGCTTTTCCATTCTTCAAAGTAGTCTACTGTAGGAAACCCTTTTGATATCAATACAGTGCTGGATTTAATGAATTTTAATGAGAAAGAGAAGAGATTTGTTAAAATAACAAATATGTATGCCTCTGTGTGTTTGAGTAAAGGCAAGTAGTAGACATGAACCAGCTGAAAATTAAGACTTTCTTCTAATTTAAAATTCTAGTTTGGAAGGCTAATTGCAGTTTTATAGTACAATACGTTTTAGGATAACCATGATTATACTGGTGAGAAACATAACCACTTTGTAATAACATTAATGTATCTCAACACGAACTTTTGTTGAAAATTTTTTTTCAAAATTTTTAATTATGTTTTTCTGTTACCTATATTTTGTTACTGTGAGATGTTAAGAATTAGTGGAATGTATAATTAAATATATAAACTAAAATAAAGACTTTGTGATTGAAAAATGTCCAAAGGAAAGGGATTTGCTAACAGTTTATTGTAGATTCGAATTTGACATTACAAAGCAAATATATTACTATTAATAGAGAATGATTGCTAACATTTAAGATTTTAACACAGTACAATAGATAAGAATATGAACGAGGGGGATGAATAAAACATAAACACAATCAAATAGAATTAAATGTATATGGATTGGATCAGTGTTGGGAAAATGAAAACCCAATAAAATTCAAGATTAAAGGAATTAAGAATTTACTTACTACAATGACTTTGAATATTTTCACTCCAAACATAGTCCAAACCATCCACTTTAAAGAAACCAAGAAAAAACAGAATATATAGCCGAATTAATCCCCTCGCTCCGCTCTCTCAGCGAACACTATTGTATTATTTTTTTGCAGATGACGCTACGCTCATCGGTAACAAAAAAACACAGTTTACAAAACTATTAAGCAATTGCTGTCGCATTATGGCTGCTGGACGGAACAGTTACCTTTGTTAAACTTTAGATTTATCTATAAATAATTCATATGAACTAAAATAATCTTAATAAAATCAATAAAATATTTGAAAATTTGAAGACTTCGTTGGAATTAATTTGCAGTGCTATGGATTACCGTTTTGCTATACGAGGGTTAATGACATGGAGACTTACTGCTTAGAATCTATTTTGAACGAATACGAAATATATTCTAGCAGTGTATCTTAAATCTACGAACCCCAATACTGAAGAGCGGGTCTAAATCTAATAACCATAGCTATCTTACAGCACAGAAAATAAAAATTAAAAATAAATTGAAAAAATTGAAAAAAATAGTAATATTTTCAAAATTAATTAATTTAAAAAAATTAATTTTAAATAATCTTATTATTTAATTCTATATATTGTTTTTATGTCATAAACTAAAATTTAAGAAATTGATTCGTTAAAAATGTTTTAGAACCTAACAAAGAAAATATGTTATTTTACAAAAATTACTGTTACCATTTCGTAATTTTTGAAAAATGTTTTAGATTAACCCTCTGACTGCTCAATTTGTAAACCGTAATCACTTCAAAATTTGTGTATTTCTTTATTTTTTTTTTGTATTTTTAAATCTATATATATTCGAGGAATTGAAATATGCATTTTTTTCTCTCTAAAAAAGATTTTATATATAGATTTTATCATGAAAAACAAATCTGTCAAAAAATAAATTTCAAATGTTATCACAATTTTTTTAATAAATTTCAATTGGATTACAATAAATTTCTATTTATTACATCATATAACTATAATTTTATTATCTAATATAACTACAACTCTATTGATATAACTCTGTTTATTACATAATTAAACGTCTAATACTGTATATAATTTATTTCACTGTTTAAAAGGTGAAAAGACGGGATGTGCTGCTCAATAAAGGGAGAAAAACACATGTCCACGAAAATCACGGGATAAGCGGCCAGAGGGTTAAGATTAATCTAAAACATAAAAAATATAATTGGCAAAATACCTCCAAAAGGTAATTCTATAATTTGGTATCTATAAAGGTTTTATAATGCCAATTCTGAATTTCTTTAACTTTACTTCACATATAACAGTAACTAAAAGTACACGCAGTAAATATAGAAAGGCTTTCTAAAAAGCACTCCTAATTTAAGTCATTTGGGAAGGATTAGGAAATAATCTGAAGAAATGAGAACATTATAAATTAACGATATTGATATTTTGATTAGCCGATTTCTTTTATAACCTTTATATTACATTACACACAATCACGTACTCCAAAACTATTTTTTTTAATATTTCTTATGATAAACAGTTTATGAAGAATTAAAACACTTTTTTTCATGATTTCTTTAAAGTAATTAGCCATTAAGTCTAAAAGATGTATTTAAAAGATTCAAATAGGATTTAATTGCTTACTTCCAATGCGTAATGTTTTTTGTTACTAAATTTTATTAAATACTACATTATATATACATAAGAATATTATTAAAATTTTGACACAGTAAGTTAAATATTTCTGTTTGCACGAATTTTATATTAAATTTTATGTTATTTGAAATAGAAAACATGCATTTTATAAACATCATAATTTGATTAGTAAACTCTTAAGTCAATTTTACAGCTTTATATTTTTTTTACAAATTACATTGATATATATTCGTGTTCAATATTTTTTTATCTCTGCTTCAGTAAACTGAATTTAGAAAAAAAGTAAATCTATGAGAAGAGTATTAATTTATAGTTTTTATTTCTTTGTACAGTAATACTATGATTCCTCAAGTATGACATTCTATTATAGATTTCAATTTAAATCTTAAACGTACTTAGGTTATATAAATAAAATTTATTGTTGAAACAACAGCATACAATCAAATAGTTCAACTTCATTTTTTTAAGTATAAAAGTAATTGTAATCCTACTGAAAAATATATTTATTCAGATATTTAAAAAAAAATTCGTACTTGCAATTATAAATTTTAAATAAAAAAATTCTCATGATCTCAGTTTCTCAATTACGAATAAAGTAAACACGTATTACTTATCCTAAACAAAACACAGAAATACATCACAGACAGCTAGCTACACATTTTATCAAAAAGGTCAGCATTGGAATTTTAAATTTTAGAATGAACTTTCACAAAATTAATTTTTTTCGAATGTGTATTAGATATTGAGTCACTTTTATCAACAACTAATAAAAAAAAAGATTTTTTCTCCTGAAATTTGCAAAGATATTTTTTTGTTTACTCCTACTTTCATTTATTGAACTGTGACATGTATAAATTAAATAATTTAATTTAACCCTGATAAAATTAGAAGTTATATTATAGTAGCGAAAAAGAATTTTTGTTAAAATAATTTGAAGTAAAGACATCTTTATATGGAGCTGATAGTAATGTTGTTGATACAAAAAAATCTTATTTTTAGTTTGTAAGAGAGATAGGTATACTGAAAATAGAAATAAAGAAAATGCTTATCACATGTACATTTTACTATTAATAAAAATTCTTTCTATATATTCTTCTAAGAACCTTTATGAAATATACTGAAAAATATTGTAAAATTCATGTTAATATTGGATATACTTATATGCGGTGTGTATATATATATATATATATATATATATATATATATATATATATATATATATATATATAAATATATATATATAAATATATATATATATATATATATATATATATATATATATATATATAATATATATATATATATATATATATATATATATATATATATATATATATATATATATATATATATATATATATATATATATATATATATATATATATATATATATATATATATATATATATATATATATATATATATATATATATATATATATATATATATATATATATATATATATATATATATATATATATATATATATATATATATATATATATATATATATATATTATTAAATATTTTAAAAAAGAGTTAAAAAATAAAAGGCCTAAGTGATAAAATTTAACATTATGGCCGAAATATATAATATTAAATCATACACAAATATTAAATTATTTAGAAATATTAGGATGAAAATAAGATAATATAAGTATTACCTAAAACAGGAAATATTATACCGAAATAGGAAAGTTAAAACCAATGTTCCGTAAACATTAAAAAACTTTAAATACTTTTTGAACTTAGTAATTGCTTATACAGGATTTACATAGGTGAGTCATACAATTTTCAGAATCCTATTAATAAATTAGTTGATAAGAAAGGGATTGTTTGTACCACTGATTAAACAGTGAAAATTAGATATATATTTAAACACGAGTAGGGCTTCACTCATATCTCTCTGGATTATGTTACTTATCTCTATGATTTTTACACCGTTCTCTAGAAAGCCAGTAGTTTCCAGAAAGGAGTAACTCGTTTTAAAATATTTTTCTGTTTTGTTGTGAATTTTCTTCTAAATTGTACTTGTTTGTGTCAAAAGCCTGAGAGATATTTGCAAAACGTCTAATCACGTAAAAGCTTATATTATAGGCAATTGATTAAATACTTAAAATTCTATGAAACTGTAAGATACTACGAACACAAATCAATGTATACTACTATATATATATATATATATATATATATATATATATATATATATATATATATATATATATATATATATATATATATATATATATATATATATATATATATATATATATATATATATATATTAGCCTAGTTTTTACAATGCAAATCTTTTCTCCACACAAATATTAATTTGTTAGAATTTTTAAGGTGTATGTAGAACTATAAAAGAATTGTCATTAATATAAATCAGCATAAATAGTTCACGAGGAGAGTAAAGAAACCTTATTTGATACATTATTATAACTAATAAACTAAAAAAATAGTTGAAGCGGAAGTATAAAAGATGAGAAAGATCTATAATTTGATTTTATTGATATCTGAATTTGTTGGATGTTCTGTTCATGATATTTGAATTATGTTTTGTATAGAATTTGATTCAATCTGTTTTCCATTTCTTTCAATGTACAAAAGTGTAAAAAGTGAACAAATTTGATTTTGAGTGAAGTAAATTAATATCTAAAATTTAACATATGCAAGTGTAACGGTAAAATTATGACAAAATTATTCTGTACATAATTTATTCACATAAACTGTTTTTTTTCATAGTTCAATTTTCATAATTTCCAACTATAAGCTCTTTTATAAAATTCGCATAAAAATTGTTAAATATTGTTTCCATAATTACATTTATGGAGAAATATAACTCGAAAATTTGACATAAGAAATTAAATACATCGAAATAAAAATCCATAAAAAAGATTTAATTGGCGTTAATATGTTAAGTAAAAAATACAGAATGATGCTATTTAAATATTTATAGAACACACTTTTGTGAAATGGATAGCTAATTTGTTGCTTGAAATCTTTTTATTGAAGTAAATTTTGAAGATAACATAAATATTCATCACACTAATGCTTTTAAAAGGAAAATTCCTTTATGTATATCGTTTATTTTATTTTTTACATAACTTTTGGAGAGTTTAATTTTTGTTGGAGGGTAGTCTTTTGGAGAAAGGAAACTATTAAAGTTCTACACATTAAGTATGGAATAAGCAATTAAGCATTTTCACAAAGTGCAATCCATTATCGTATTAGTAGCAGCAAACATGTACTTTAATCAATCTTTTGAAGAAAATAAAACCATTTTCCATATTTTGTTTAAATAATACAATCCATCTAAAGTTTGTATAAAATTGCTAATCAATGTATAAATCTACTGAAAAAAATGTATTTCTGTCAGAAAAGGATGGTATTTCAATTTACCTTACAATTATAATACTAAATTATGTAACTCTGCAAAATTGTTGAATAAGTGATTAATTAATTTGAAGAATAATTTTTTTTAGAGAAAATTTAAATTTTCTATTAAAAAGTCTTGACTTTTGCAGATAAAAGTAATATCAATCTTTTAAGTCCCCCCCCTTTTTTTAGATTCTTTTCCAAATAATAAAGTCAGTCTAAAGTTTGCGTAAAGTTGCTAAGTAATGTATAAGTGTACTGAAAAACTACATATATATATATATATATATATATATATATATATATATATATATATATATATGCATATATATATTTATATATATATATCATATATATATATATATTTATATATATATTATATATATATATATATATATATATATATATATAATATATATATATATATATATATATATAATATTTACATAATATAATATATTATACATATATAACATATATATATACATATATATATACATATATATATACATATATATATATAAATATATATATATATATATATATATATATATTATACATATATATATACATATATATACATATATATATATCTATATATTATATATATATAATATATATACATATATATACATATATATATATATATATATATTTTATATATATATATATATATATATATATATATATATATATATATATATATATATATATATTTATAATTTATATTATATATTTTATATATATATATATATATATTTATATATATATATATATATATATATCAGAAAAGCATGGTATTTAAATTTAATTTAAAAATACATCTACTAATTAATTTGAAGAAATTTTTTCATATCACAGATATTTTGAGAGAAAATAGTTGTAATACAATATATTTAGCATTCGATGTATATTATACAAGAAAAAGTTTAATAAAATTAAATGAATTTCGAAGTAGAGAAGTTTAACAGTTTATTTTAAAAAGTATTTATACATTATTCAGCTAAATATATACAGCTTTTATAGTGTTAATCCCTTTTAAGGACAGTGGTTTCGCAGCGAAATCACCTGTTAAAACTTTTTTTCTGCTTTAAACACATTTTTTCTCTGATTTTGACACTTTAAACTATAAATAGATGGTATCACTACAGTTAATTTATATCTCTTTGAAATACACTTTTTTGAATTTGATTTACGTGGAAGAATCGAGAGTTCGATTTTCTTCATGATCTCATATGAAAATACTTACCCAAGACATTACTTATAAATTGTTTAGCTATTTATAATTTAAAATATTTTAAAGGTAATTATTCATTGCTCTCCAAATTTAATCAAAGTTTTAAGAAAGAAATATTTTCCTGCTGTACAAGGGGAGCGTTTCACAGTTAAATTAGCTCCTCTACATCTGATTCCCCCCCCCCCCCCTCAAAGAAAGTAAAAATATTTTTTCATATATTTCAGATCTATAAGGCTCATAGATAAAATTTGTAACTTAATTCCATTAAATACTAAAGAATTTGTAACCATGATCTTCAAAGGGTTAAAGGTCTACTTACAAATTATCTGTAAATAATTGCTAACCACGTTTAAGCTTCTAAGTTTAATATTTTAGTTACAACTTTTTTAATAATTGAAATTGATACCTAAAACATGAGAGTTGCAGGAATAATATATTGTATCTCTGAAGCTTTATAAAAATGCTAAATTCTATTAAGAAATTGAAAAAGCTATTAAACATCCCTTTACACTCGTTTGATATATAATAACAAAGTATGAAGAAATTTAATGCATCGAACATGTCCTCAGACCAGAACGCCCAAGCATATTAACATATAAAGGAAAAAAAGTTT
>CM063501.1:26361902-26401902 GCA_032207245.1 Pardosa pseudoannulata
AACCTCGGGAAAATAGGGCTTGAAATAATGGTATTAAACTCTCGAAAAGGGGCGAATGGGTGGATATCGAACGTTTTAAAGACGACATTATTTTTTTGCTGTGATATGTAGCATATTTATAGCAATTTATATTAGAATCGGATCGATAGTTTAGGAGAAGATAAACTTTATTCGCTTTGAATGGATGCCTGTATCCATTCCAGGTCCAACCGCTTCATAAATTCGACATATAACTTAGGCTATTATTATATAGGGGATTATTTTGGTGGCTTTAATAAAAGGTGTTTTTCGATCTGCGGCTCTTCATTGTGCTTCAACACCTATCAACTGTCTTTTCATGTGTTTTAATTTAATTTACTCCTAATTTGTAAATCGAGCGTATTCTAGAAAAACTTTAACAATAGAAAAATATGAAAATAAATTTAACAAAGTGATAAAGCCAAACAAACAAAATCATAAAAAAGCTTAGCGTGACCTGAAAAGTCTAGTTCTATAAAAGAGTACAGTTCTAACTCGTGCCTCTCAATTCGAAAATTTTTCTACTAAACTAGCGATCTGAAGAGATATTTCAAAAGATGGAAGAACTTAAATGTTTTATTTTTAAAACTATTTCTCACCGATAAAAGTATAAAAGAGGTTTTTCCATAGGATGGAGAGAGGGGCATTTTTACTTTTCAAAGTAACTGTTATAAATTTATCAGTTTGATAATGGTATGAATTGTAAGAAAATAAAATATGGCCCAGAAATTCATGATTTAAGTTTGTTTTTCAATTCGAAAAGATTGTAAAAGTTGAAATATATTGTGAAATGACTTTCATTATAGATGGGTCCTTTTTCGTACAAACAGTCATTTATATTTCTCCTTATATTCTGAAAATATTTAGTTTAATAAATAAATCTTAACATAATAAAAAAATCAATAAAACTGACCATTAAGTGACTTATATATTTATATATTTATATATAAATATATATATATATATATGTGTGTGTGTGTGTGTGTATGTGTGTTCGTGTGTATGTATAATGATTCTGAATTGAGACATTGTGATTAGTAGAAAGATTATTTAAGCTAGATTTAAAATTGTGTATCCATTTTATAGATCCGTGAAACATATAAATTTCACAAGGCTCAGCAATGATTGCTGTCCTTGAGAAATTACTTTTTTTTTTGGACAACAAAAGATAGCCATTATTATTAGTATATACGCTATAAGCGTCGTGTCCATAACGCTTTTAAAGATGGACTTTCACAGCGTTTACGGCTGTAATATATAGACTTTTAAAAAATGTGATAATGTGGTAAAGAAAGCTCTATGTTATAAATATATACTTTAAGGCCAACTGTAAGATTTCCTCGCGTTATTTGTATTTAATTCTACATTTCATTGAATTAGAAAGAAAAATTAAGTTAAAGTGTGAAATTAAGGTTTAATAATTCATCACGTTCTTTTTAATCATTATTATATATATTGCCGCATAAAGAAACTTAGCCAACAAGCTAAGTGGCCGAATGGTCAAAGCACGCGATCCAGACCCGAAGATTGTGGGTTCGATCCTTGCCATGGCTGTTTATCCAAAGTACGGATTTTTAATTTAAAAATGTTATTTATTGTTTCCTTATGTTTCCTTATGTTCTTGAACATTCTAGATCTTTCTTTAATATGTAAATTATTTATTTCTCGAATATTCTGTTCGGGTATAAAAGCTGATACCCACTAGTTGTAGGCAACTTCTCGATCTTGTAAAGTTGCGAGTTGCTACTTAGCTTCAATAAATTCTTCTGTTACGTTAAACTGTTAAACTGTGTGTTCATTCGAATCTTCGTGACAAATTTGGTGGAGGCGCCGGGTAACGATTTCGCCATTGTGGATAATTCTGACAGTGTTCGCAGAAGTCTCCGTTTAAGAGGATTACCTCCGGAATTTGGCCTTTACAACCCAGAAAAAAGAAAGAAGCAGATAATGCCCGAGGATACAAAGCCTGTCGTGGTAACTCCTACCTACTCGCCCCTAAGAAACCCTTCAACCTTCCGTGGGGAGCCTGGAGATGACCCTAGGAAATGGCTTGCAGAATACGATCGAGTGGCCAAGTTCAACAAATGGGATGAAATGATGTGTCTTGCAAACGTCTATTTTTTCCTAGACGGTACGGCGAAACAGTGGTACATAAATAATGAAGATACCTTGGACTCCTGGGACGCATTCAAGAGGGGTTTAAATGAACTTTTGGGCGATCGCTTCAAGTACACAAAAAAGGCCGAAGAACAACTAAAATGTAGAGCTCAAAGGGCAGGAGAGAGTACTCAGTCCTACATTCAGAGTGTATTAGGGCTTTGTCAAGAAGTCAATCCTTCAATGTCCGACGACGAGAAAGTATCTCATTTAATGAAAGGAGTTGCTGAAGATATGTACCAAGTGCTCCTAATGAAAGAAGTGAAGACTACGGCTGATTTCATCAAGTGGTGCAACTACATTGAAGACATGAGGCAAAAAAGAATTGGCCGAAGATTTGAGAGACTACCAAACGTCGTACCAGTTGCAGCCATGGAGGACGAGACCGATTTAGTGTCTCTTATCCGCAGAATTGTACGCGAAGAAATTAATCGAGTAGTAAATCAAGTCGACGAGTTTCCGGACCCCTATTCCCAGCCGCTACAGACCGTCATCCAAGACGAAGTCGAAAGAGCTTTGGCGCCAGTGGTCGCAAAGTCTGCTGACGCCCAGCGACGTCCCACATATGCAGCCGCTGTAACGAGGAAAGCTAGAAGTTCTGTCCAGAGATCAGCACCACAGCCTAGGAAAACGGACCTATGGAGAACGACCGACAACAGACCAGTTTGTTTCCACTGTGGACGCCCTGGACACGTCGTACGTTATTGCCGTGAGAGGAAGGCCGTTTTTGACGATTATCGAGCTCGCCGACAGAACTTCGATGACACTGACGATGAGTTTCGCCGACCAAGCCCCGAACGCCGTTCTTTTCCTAGTCCAACTAGAGGCCGATCACCAACCCGTCGTTCCCGATCGCCGTCGCCATATCGTCGATCAGGTCAATCTCCAAGCCGCCGAAACGAGGAAAACTAAGCAGAGCGACCTTTCGAGGAGGTGAGGCCGCATGTAATGAAAATCCTCCATCGGCCGCAAGGATGACGGGTAACCACCTCGATGTTCTAGTAAATAATCAGCCGATCCGTGCTCTAGTAGATTCTGGAGCCTCGTTTTCTGTCGTCTCCGATAAGTTTCGTCGATCCTTAAAGAAAGTTATGTTCGCTGACGCCAAGAACACTATGCTGAAAGTCGCTAATGGCAATTTTGTTAGGCCACTGGGAAAATGTGTTCTGCGTGTCGTTATAAATAGACGAGAGCTGCCTGTTGAATTCATCGTCCTACAGCATTGTAGTCACGACGTAATCCTCGGATGGGACTTTTTGGAAGCTTCTCAAGCTGTGATAGACTGTGGCAGAAGTGAACTGTTGTTAGAAGATACTGGCCAAGAAACCAAAGCACTAGACGCTTGGAAGGTGTATGCCACGAAGGACTACAAGCTTAAGCCACGATCATTGACAAGAATAGCAGTATCAGGTTTAGATGTCGGAAGAAACATAAGCGTAATCGTGGAGGGCAATAGACACTTGCTGCTCGAAAGAAACCTTGCTACACCATCTATGGTATCCTTATACCATAATGGACGAAGTGAAATTTGGATTGCCAACATGCAAGCCAAAGATCAAGTCATTCCTAAAGGAATGTACGTAGGCGAAGCTGAGCTCCTGGATGAAGGGCAGATATGCGAGATTGCGGAAACAACAAAAAGTACAAGTACTCTGCAGGAGCCGACGAATTCCAATACAGATTATACAATGATGATATCCCCTGAGTTGAGCAGCGAAAGAAAACGCAAATTAGTCGAGCTCTTACAAACCTTTTCGGAAATTTTTACAAAAGCCAACAAGTCGACAGCCGCAAAGACAAATGTGAAACACAGGATCAATATGGGTGACCATGCTCCAATCTACCAAAGGGCTTACCGAGTTTCACCGACTGAAAGACGCATAATTAGAGAAGAGGTTCAGAAAATGCTTGATCAAGGTATTGTCCAGCCATCTGAGAGTCCGTGGTCATCTCCCGTCGTACTCATAAGGAAAAAGGATGGAAGCTGGCGTTTTTGCGTGGACTATCGCAAACTGAATAGAATCACGAAGAAAGATGTTTATCCTCTGCCCCGTATTGACGATACTCTAGACTGTTTAAAAGGCGCAAAGTTCTTTTCTTCCATGGATCTCCGATCTGGTTACTGGCAGATAGAAGTGGACGAAGCAGATCGTGAAAAGACGGCATTTATTACTCCAGAAGGTTTATACGAATTTAAAGTCATGCCGTTTGGACTTTGCAATGCACCGGCGACTTTTGAAAGAATGATGGACAATTTGCTACGCCATCTTAAATGGACTATGTGCCTATGTTACCTGGACGACATAGTAGTTTTCTCCGATAGTTATGAAGACCACCTTATCCGTTTAAGGACAGTTCTGAAATGCATTCAACAAGCTGGACTCATGCTTAACCCCAAGAAGTGCCTTTTTGCTGCTCAAGAAGTAAAAATACTAGGCCATCTCGTATCCAGTAGCGGTGTCCGTCCAGATCCTGACAAAGTGAGAGCAGTGACCAATTTTCCTACTCCGCAGAACTTACATGACGTACGAAGCTTTCTTGGGCTTTGCTCCTACTTCAGAAGGTTTATTAGAGGCTTTTGCTATCTCGCCGAGCCCCTGCAGATGCTGTTGAAAGGCGATGCGAAATTTCATTGGGGTCCTGAAGAGGTAGAGGCTTTTGACAACCTTAAGAAGGCGCTTACATCTGATCCAGTATTGGGGATATTCGACGAAAGATGCCCTACAGAAATTCATACAGACGCCAGCGGATATGGTAGCCGAACGATGGCCGAATGGTTAGGGCACTGACCTTCGGAACCGGAGTTCGTGGGTTCGAGTCCCACTGAGGCATGGATGTTCGTAGCCGTTCGGAATCGGCTTTAAACAGTAGGTCCCGGTCTCATTAGCCCTCGTGTAGCAAAAAGTAGACCGTAGTGCTCCCAACCAACCAACCAGCGGATATGGTATTGGAGCAGTTCTGGTTCAAATTCAGAATGACGTGGAAAAAGTCATAGGGTACGCCTCTAGGACCCTGACAAAGGCCGAAAAAAATTATTCTACTACAGAACGAGAATGCCTTGCCGTCGTATGGGCTATCAATAAATTCCGGCCATACCTGTTTGGAAGACATTTTACCGTCGTGACAGATCACCATTCATTGTGCTGGCTTATGACCCTAAAGGATCCCTCAGGCAGACTGGCAAGGTGGGCTCTTCGACTCCAAGAACATAATTTTTCAGTAAAATACAAATCCGGTAGGAAGCATAACGATGCCGACGCTCTCTCGAGGAATCCAGTAGACGAAGAGACTGAGACGCGAGATCAATTTTTAGCTGTAACCACGAGTATAGACCTCGCTGTCGAGCAGAAGAAAGATCCAGACATAGCAAAAATGATCCTTCCGAAGATCGGCTCATCCACCGAAAAAAAATTTGAGTTAATTGACGGAGTCCTGTGCAGAAAGAATTTTGATCCAGATGGAAAGACATGGTTGCCCGTCATTCCCAAACATTTGCGAGCAGACATATTGAAGCATTTTCACGACGCACCTACCGCAGGGCATCTTGGCTTTGCGAAAACGTACGACAGGATCCGTAAAAGATTTTATTGGCCGGGGATGTACCGAAATGTTGTTAGATATGTCATGCACTGCCGAGAATGCCAAAGGAAAAAATCAGTTCCTCAAGTACCACCTGGACGCTTGGTTTCTATCCCTCCTGCTGTCGCACCTTTTCATCGAATTGGGATAGATCTGCTTGGGAGATTTCCTAAATCTGCCCATGGTAATAAATGGATCGCAGTCTGCACCGATTATTGTACACGCTATGCAATAACTAAAGCTTTACCAACTGCTGAAGCCGAAGAAGTAGCCAAGTTCCTGCTCGAAGAGATTCTTCTAAAACATGGAGCTCCTCGAGTCATTATTACAGATCGTGGTGCTGTTTTTCAATCCAGACTTGTTTCCGCTCTCGTCGAATTGTGTAATATCGATCATCGCATGACGACGGCCTATCATCCCCAGACAAATGGTTTGACGGAGCGCCTTAACAAAACTCTAGCCGATATGCTGTCCATGTATGTTAACACCGAACAGAAAAACTGGGACGAAATTCTACCATTTGTGACGTTCGCCTATAACACTGCTAAGCAGGAGACAACAGGATTCACCCCGTTCTACCTAGTTCATCGGACGTGAAGCCGAAACGACTCTGGACACGATGTTTCCATTCTGCCCTGATGATGCAACTAACGATTACATAGCCAAGACCATTTCCAGAGCAGAAGAGTCGAGACAGTTAGCTAGAACGCATACTCTGAGAGCGCAAGATAAAGACCGTCGACGTTATGACTCGAAGCACCGAATGGTGTTTTATAGTCCTGGAGACCTCGTATGGGTTTATACCCCGGTCCGAAAGGTCGGTCTTTCAGAGAAGCTCTTAAGGAGGTATTTTGGTCCCTATCAAGTGTTGCGCCGTTTATCCGACGTTACCTATGAAGTGCAAGATTTCGATCCTGCCTCCCGAAAAAGAAAACCAAAAGACGTTGTCCATGTTTTACGTATGAAGCCATACCATGATCCGACGAAGCAGACCGAAAGTGAAGATGGACGAAATCCAGGTGTCGTTCTTCCGGAAGAGAAGTCAAAAGAAATTTACAAGGGACCTTTGACACGCTCCAGATCTAAATAGCAGCGAGACGCTGTCTTTTTGAGAAAGGGGCAATGCCGCATAAAGAAACTTAGCCAACGAGCTAAGTGGCCGAATGGTCAAAGCACGCGATCCAGACACGAAGATTGTGGGTTCGATCCTTGCCATGGCTGTTTATCCAAAGTACGGATTTTTAATTTAAAAATGTTATTTATTGTTTCCTTATGTTTCCTTATGTTCTTGAACATTCTAGATCTTTCTTTAATATGTAAATTATTTATTTCTCGAATATTCTGTTCGGGTATAAAAGCTGATACCCACTAGTTGTAGGCAACTTCTCGATCTTGTAAAGTTGCGAGTTGCTACTTAGCTTCAATAAATTCTTCTGTTACGTTAAACTGTGTGTTCATTCGAATCTTCGTGACAATATATATATATATATATATATATATATATATATATATGTATATATATATATATATATATATGTATGTATATATATAGATAGATAGATAGATATAGATATAGATATATATGAAGTTCAATGGCCTTGGGGTAGTGCTTCGCTTTCCCATGCCACAGATCCGAGGTTCGATCCTCGGACTGAGCAAGTTTGACTCAGCCTTTCATCCCTTCAGTGGGCAGACTGAGGATAAAACATGCTTGAGAACTAAACACTGGGTGTTCAGCGTATGGTTGACCATCTACCCAGAGCATATGCTTCGCATCCCATGCTCTTGGTCGTGGAAACGGCGATTTGATCCGTAGAACTTGGCCCCCCTAGGGGCTGATGAGCTGTGGAGTTCAGTTTTAGTATATATATATATATATATATATATATATATATATATATATATATATATATATATATATATATATATATATATATATATATATATATATATATATATATATATATATATTAATTATTTGTGTCTGTGAGACTCACACCTAAAAATTATTTGGTGTACATTACATGTTGCTCATTTTTTATTTCAGTGCATTGACTATTTATTAAAGGACGCCATTTTAATGTGGGATCGAGTGCACCTTCGAATCAATATTTCTGCCTTCAAGCTATCTGTCAACAGGATTCTATGGATTAAACCCGTTATGATATTTCCTTCAGTGAACATGTAATAAAGACGAACGAGAGAAATTAAAGTATAAGGGATGTGATATGATAGATGCAATTGGATTAATTACAGAACACAAAATAATTATAAAGACACGGCTTAAGGAATAAACACACAGTGTTTTTATGTTGCTACAGGCATCCGTTTACAATTGATTCGTTACAGACTCAATCAGGAGTGGACAACTTTGTTATGTAGAGAGATTCAAAAGTAATCTGAACAGCTTGGCGTGACGACCATTCAAAGTTTTGCATGTATTTATAATGAAAAGGCGATAAAAAAAAAAGATGAAATGGTTCCTTTTTCACAAATTTAATAATATTTTTTTCATAGTATAAACTTTGAAAACATTTTTAAACTTTTTTAAAACCTTTTTTGTATTATAGAAGTAAGGCATTTATATAAACTAATTTACCTTAGATGAATGTGTTCCATAATAAAGTGAATTGTATTTGTTATTAGTTTCAGTATAAATTATAATTTTAAGAGGTTTTTTCCACAGTTATTTCCAGCCATGTTCATTTATGGTTATGACATATCTTCATGTTATAGTGGTTGGGTATTATTTAGCTAAATATATTATACTTTTTTTTATTCACTTTAAAAGAATATTTAAAGGAATATTAACTATCTTGTATAAATTTAATAGTACTTTCTCTATTTATACATAGTTTAATAGTCTGAAAAATACTGTGAAGAAAAATACCTCAAATTGATAAATAATTGTACATTATGATGCTAAATGCTTTAAATTTTCTTTAAAATTTTTGAAAGCTCTTAATGGTTTCCAAATATGTAGGATTTAATAAAACTATAATTGATACTTTTCAAACATTTTACTATGCAACTTCTATTAACACCTGAATTATGTAACACCAGCAATTTATAGTCTCAACGTGTAAAGACAGCGATATGCGTATTAAATTTGCTAATATTACAATTTACCAGCAATTTTATTAATAGAATACACTTATGAAACTTAACTAATACCTTATTAAATATTCATTTAATAATACTTGAGAGCCATTAAGAACACATTTTCTTTCTAGAAACAAACTTTTAGAATATCAAACTCTCAACTCTACTGATCCGAAAGTTAAAAGCTTATTTTGGGATATTTTCTTAAAAGCATGCTTTACTACTGAAAAGAGGTTTCAGGATTCAACAATGCACAACAAACGCTTTTACATTAGAGAGTTATGTTCTCATTGGACATAAAAGGAATTGCACGTTCAAAATGCACCTCATGCAATTTTAAAACATTTATATCGATATTTATATCGATTGTGAAGGTCAAGAGTTATTGTAATAAATTCGTAATGAATGTTTCATCACAAATATTTCCGATAGTTTTAAATCGATCGCATCGGTATGGCGTTTCTGTATTTGGTTAAAACAGGAAAGAAAACTTAAATAAAATGGAGTAGAATTGAACTTCTTCTTTTATATTCCGTATCTTTCTTTCTTCGGAAAATTTAAACTTGTGATTTAACGTTAATCAATATATTATCATTGATTAAATCAGAATGTTTTTTGGTGTAAAGTACTCTTACCTCATATTGTATTGACTCTTTCGAAATTTGATGAAAGATATAAAAATGTGAATATTTGTAAAGTACGAGAATAAATCTGTGTTAACTTTTATTAAAAGGATCTTTCACTGCATATCCTAACTTACCATTATAATATCCAAACTAGGCAAGTAACATAAAATAATAAGCTAAGAGTTGTTTTATATAGAGTCATAAATTTGTTGTCAGAGAAAGAAATTTTTTAAACTGAATGACGAACTGAAATTTATTATCCACCCATGTTAAAAATAAAATTGTAAAATGTTAACTTCCATTAAAATGTTCTTTCACTGCACATGATAACTTACCATTATAATATCCAAAGGAAGCGCTTAACATAAAATGATAAGTTAAGAGTTCTTTTATATAGAGTCATTAATTTGGTGTCATAAACTAAACATAACCATATTCATCACGAAATATTAAAAAAAAATCCCCGATTCATAGTGAGAATTATGTAAATATAAATATGGCATTATGAATATAGTATGCTCTATTTTGTTCTATTATCTTTTAAGGATCATCATATGAAATACTATTTAAAGTGTCTTTATCATTCAAAAATATACCTTGTAAATTCAGTAATGTAATGAAAGCTTGCAAAAATTGAAAAGAAATGGAAATACAAGGAAAATATATGCATTCAGTAAGTTTAATATTGTTGAATTTGCATTTTTAAAACGTGAGCTGGATATTTGCTCTGCTGGTTATATTCATATGGAAAAAAGAAACTGATATTCTTCCACCCAGGAACAAATATTTGTTAAATTTAACAAACTAAAATTGCTGACAAAGAAGCTATAAAATTTAGAGATTGATAAATTACACATTACTTAAAAAATAATAAGCAATGATAGAAATTAGAAATAAATTCAATCTAAGTTCACAATAATAAAGTAATCCCTGTAAATAATCGTTTTCAACAAATTGATTTCCTTCATACGGTAAAAACGTAATTATTCGTATACTAAAATTTAAAATTTTCACATCAGACATTTTGAAAGAAAATAGTTTTAATACAATATACTTATCATGTGATGTATATTAACTTCCATTAAAAGGTTCTTTCACTGCACATGCTAATTTACTATTATAATATCCAAAGGAAGTGCTTAACATAAAATAATAAGTTAAGAGTTCTTTTATAAAGAGTATTAATTTGGCGTCATAAAAAAACTTAACAATATGCATTACGAAATATTAAAAAAATTCCCAATTCATAGTGAGAATTATGTATACGAATTTGTTATTATAAATACAGTACGCTCTATTTTGTTCTATCATCTTTGAAGGATCATCATATTAAGT
Organism: Pardosa pseudoannulata; assembly: GCA_032207245.1. Taxonomy (NCBI): domain Eukaryota; kingdom Metazoa; phylum Arthropoda; class Arachnida; order Araneae; family Lycosidae; genus Pardosa; species Pardosa pseudoannulata. The sequence continues at coordinate 26,372,720 of CM063501.1, forward strand.
ACTACTTAAAGTACCTTTATCATACAAAAATATACCTTGTAAATTCAGTAATGTAATGAAAGCTTGCAAAAGCGAAAAAAGAAAATACAAGGAAAAGATATGCATTCAGTGAATTTGATATTGTTAAATTTGCACTCTTAAAACGTGAGCTGAATATTTGCTAAAATTGAAAAAAGAAAAGAAAATACAAGGAAAAGATATGCATTCAGTAAGTTTGATATTGTTGAATTTGCACTTTTAAAACGCTAGCTGAATATATGCTATGCTGGTTAAATTCATATGGAAAAAGGAAACTGATATTTTTTCACCTAGAAGCAAATATTTGGTAAATTTAACAAACTAAAATTGTTCACAAGAAAGCTATATAATTTGAAAATAACAGAAATTAGAAATAAAGTCAATCCAAGCTCACAACGAAAAAAGTAATTCCTGTAAATACTCATTATACGATAAAAACATAATTATTCGTATACTAATATTTTAAAAGTTTTACAGATTTTTACATAAGACGGATATTCTAAAAGAAAATAGTTTTAATACAATATATTTAGCATCCGATGTGTATTATACAATAAAATGGTTTAATAAGATTATAAATAATTTCTAAGTAGAGAAATTGAACAGTTTATAGTAAGTTTTTATACATTATTCAGCTAAATATGTGTAGCTTTTATAGTGTTGATCCTTAAAAGGTTTACTTACATACTAACTGTAAATAATTGCCAAGCCAGTGTAAGCTTCTAAGTCCAGCACTCTAGTTAAAAATTTTTAGTAATTGACATTGACACCTAAAACCTAAGAGTTAGTTGCACTTACAAGATATCGTATCTTTGAAGCTTTATAAAAATGGAAAATTCTACAAAGAAATTAAAAAGCTATTAAATATCCCTTTACACTCGTTTGATATATAATTACAAAGTAAGAAAAAATTTAATGCGTCGAACATATCCTCAGACCAGAACGCCCAAACAACATTTTAACATATAGAGAAAAGAAGTTTTGTTAAAAAAGCTTAAAAACTCCTATGAATTCAGCTTGATAACCTGAGGGTCTTACAATATCTAATATTAGAATATCAGCACAGAAGTAAAAATATGTTCAAGATGATTCTGAAAATCCGAGAAAAAAGGCCATTCACCAGTAAAACAACAAAGAGAAAAGTCTGGAAACTGCTTTGACCTACAGATATAAATAGAATTTTTTAAATTTTTGCATCTTTTCTGATGAGAGTACGTTTTAAACTTTACTTCCACTAAGCATTTAAAATATTTTGCATAAAAATAAACAACTTATGGATGAAAATATACTCCTAAATTCCATATATGATGAAATATTTTTTTTGGTTTGGGATGTATGATTTCTAATGGAAGAATATAATTTGAATTTAAAAACACTAAAATTACAGCTTTGAAATACATTGATAAATTGCGACATAATTTATTAAGCTATGTTAGGATATTAAAACAAACTTTCTACTTTCAGCAGAATAATTAACCAAAGTATATTGAAAACGTCTGAAACTCTTTCGCAGCATTTAGACATAAACCCAACATGAAATTTATGGTTGTTATTGGAAGCACAAATTTGAAAAAAAAAACTATTGCAATTAAAGAAGTTCAAAAGAAACTCTCATAGCAGAATAGAATTACAAAAAAAAAAAAAAAAAAAAAAATTGTGACAAAAAGTCAGTACAATATTTAACGATGTTCATGAGCAATACAAACTACAATTTTTCACATAAAATATTGAAGGGCATCTTTAAAATCAATATTTCTTAATTACGCACAATATTGAAGTACATACATATTTTTGTATTATATTTTGTAAAGCATAAAATATTTTATTTTTGTTCGTAAGATTTGTGATATTATGATACATTAAATTTATGCGTTACAATAATTTTCGCATATATTTGTTATTTTTAGAATGTAAAATCACAAAGTGTACAAATAATTATTTTGCATGCATTCATTTGCAGTATGGGTCAATAAATAATTTAATCTGATGTATAAATAAAATAAATTCATATATTAAAGGTATGGTGATTATTTGCTAATTCATTTCTATTCATTTCTCAGGTATGATAATCCATAATTCATTTTTCAAGGCCTACTAAATAACTAAAATGACATTTACTTTAGCCTAGAGCCATGAGGCTTGCATAATGTTGCATGCCTTTTCGTACTGAATAGTATACACATTAGAAAATATGTACCAGTGAATAAGAGTACAAGAAGATTAATTGATAGGATTTTCATTAGAAGTGTCACTATAAACACTTAAGTAAGAATGTAAATCTTTCAAAGTGAATTCTTTAGTAAAGAGATTGTCTACCAATAGCTATACTAAATGCAAATATATGCATATACAGTTAGTGGCACACGGCAAGTAGGATTAGTAAAATCAGATTTATAATACTATGTACAAAATCTATTATAATATCATGAACAAGTATTCTATCTGATCTTTAATTTCCTAATAAGTGAGAGACACTAATGTAAGTATTTAGTGTTTTTCTTGAAGTTTTTTGTATAATTACATTTAATTGAATTTTGTAGGCTTATCGTTAGATACTTATTCAATTTATTCAATTTTTTCAATACAGTTTTAAAGTTACTTACCAGGTAATATCATAGTTATTTCTAGAAATTCGAACATTGTTTTTAAGAGTCAGTCAAATCAGTTTAACCCCTTAAAGCATTTGCCCGTGTCTGACACGGGCAAAATTCAAAATAAACATGCAATCACATTATTTACATTTTGTTTGAGTAACAATTTTTTTATAACTTTTAACTCTTTTTCCACTGTAGTCACCCCCTCCCCCAGATCTAAAATTGCAAAAAGTAATTTATTCTATACCTATATATTTTTTAAAGTCATAAAATATATCAGTTTTTATCAGTTTTTCCGAAAAAAAAAATTCGTTCTTTAAGGGGTTAAAGACAAAAATATTTATTTTTCATAATACAAATATAAAGGAAACTTATGTTTTGAATAATTTGTAAATTCCTAGAAATGAATTGCATGAAAATGTGGAAAATATTTTCTCTTTCTGTGATACAAATATGTATTTTTATTTATTAAATAAGATCATGTAAATTATTTATTTAGTAAAAAGTTTTAATAAATTTCATTCATTCGCAATAAAATTATTATCAAAATTTTGTTACTCTTATACTTTTTAGCTTACTATAGTTGTGTACAAATGTCTTGCCTATCAGTATAAAACTACTCTCGTAACTTAATTTCGTATACTTTACAGAATCGAGCTAAATATTTTACGCATCGTGTCATTCTATTTCTCCAGCAGAGCATTTTATAGAAAAGAATCTTTCCTTTTCTTAAATAAAAAAGAATTCCTTTATTTTATACTAGCTTTAAAAACTGCTAACATTTTGCCAACACCCTGGAATTTTACGCTGCATAACAAATGTAACCAGAAAAGAATCTTTTGACTTTCCTATCGAGGTAGATTTGAAAGAAGGCTTAAGAAAAGATTCTTCGTTCTAAACGAGCGAATTCCTGTGCTCGTTAATATTTGGAAGTAGGGAAGCGTTCGAAAATAAGAATACTTTCATATCAAATATTTGGGTCTAAATTTGAAAAGAAAAGTTTACTTGGCTTAAAGTTTCTGTAGTGACTTTTGACAAGATTGTGTTGCAAAAACAATGGGTTAAATTTAGGGACTTTGTTTTTTCCACGTAGTAGTGATAAGTATATTGAATATCTTTAACTGTATTTGTAAGTAATGAACGTTTAAAAAAAACTATTTAAAAAGTCGATTGGTATCTATTCCTCAATGCTTATAAATAACAATTTAGGCAAGTTTTTTTCCTAAAGTAGATGGCAATACAGGCACTATATCCTTTATCCCAATACAAGACTGCGAAGTTGCTACTCATTTAGCACCTGGAAGACACGTGTAGCTTAAATTCATGCAAGTGACATTGTACAATTCATTCATGTAAAGTGCCATTCACTTACATTACAACCCATGCATTTTATTATGTCATTCATGCCTTTGTGTTATTAATGTAACAACAATTCATGTTTGCTTATAACAAATCATATAAGTTCATTTTCTAAAAATTAAAAAAAAATTGTAGTGTTATTTATATTTAATCTTTAACTTTTTTGACGACCCACTGTAGCTCAGTCGACAGAGTCAGCTATCTCGTAACTAGAGGATAAGGGAATCGAGGCTCGAGCATGCCAAAAAATACATGCAAGTGACATTATACAATTCATTCATATAAAGTGACATTCACTTACGTTATATCCCATTCATTTTATTGTGTCATTCATGCCATTGTGTTATTAATGTAACAACAATTCATGTTTGCTTATAACAAATCATATTAGTTCATTTTCTAAAAATTAAAAAAAATTCTTGTAGTGTTATTTATATTGAAACTTTAACTTTTCTGACGACCCATGGTAGCTCAGTCGACAAAGTCAGCTATCTCGTAACTGGAGGATAATAGAATCGAATCTCGAGCATTTTTGGTACCTGGGATCAAGTAAAATATGTTCATGATTGCAATGCCCTCCAAACTTATAGGTCAAGCCTGGGGGTCCTCTGCTGTGCTTCTAAATGTTATATGACTTCTAAACAGACATGAGACCAACCAACTACTTTAGATGTATTGTGTGTTAGATTTACACTGGTGTGCAAAACTTAATAGGTGGGTTTTTTTTTCATAACTCATCAGAAATCATCTGAGAGACATGAAATTCAGAAATGAGGGAGATTATCATGTACGTAAAGGATAACGAAAGCATCCGCGCTGAAAAAGGGAATACATTGCTTGCAGTATGGAGCCAAACAAAAACAAGCTTTATTGAAGGTTTATCAAGCTTATCATGACTCGTGATTGTCTATCCAAGAGGAAGAACAACAAGCAGATGTTTCTTAATATGGGAGTTACCATCCTCTAACTTCAATGGTTACTTCGCACCGTCTCCGCATACTCAGAACCAGCTGGTCCGACATTTCTTGTGATAGGATGCATATTCCTCAATCAGCATCTGTTTGATTTGTTGGGTGTTCTCCGGAGGATGTAAGCGTGCTGCAATGAGTCTCCCCAAAGCATCCAACACATGTACGACGGGATTGAAATCAGGGGATTACGCTGTCCAATCCATTATAGTGATATCTTCACTTTCCAGCAGCTCCTGAAGAGCAGGAATCCTATTTTACTTAATTTTTAAATGTCTTGCAAATGAGGAATTGAACATAATAACACGTTTGAAAAAAATACAATTATAGGCAAGCATCAATTAAAATTTTGGGGTGGTGGTGAATGTATAGACATACAATCTGTGACATTACAAAACATAAATTTAAGGTTTAAGCAATTCACTGACAAAGAATAATTTGACAATGTGATAAAAACTAACATTTTTAAAGTAAAAATAACCACTGCTCATGCATCTCTTTGTCTGGGTAATTAAGTTTTCTAAATAAAAGTTGCATTTAATGTTCATACTGGATCTTTCATTTTAACTATATTATAATATAAAAATAAAACAATTCATATTAATAAAACAAATAACATATGATCTTAAATTTAATTTTCATCATAAACTTACAAAATAAAAATCATATGTATGGAGATTTATTCTTGCAAGGACTTGTGAAAAAGTTTCTGAGTTTTATTCTGTATAATTGAATTATAACAAAGGCATCTATAAATAAAAATATTTATTAAGTTGTATAAATCTTAAATAAGTTTTAAAACAAAATGTTATTAGTTATAAAATAAGATTGGCTTCTAATAATTGGTTTTAAAAAATTAAAATAATATTTAAAAGTAAAATATTGAAAATGTTATATTAACTAATTCAGATAGATAATAATATGTGCAGATTGTTAACTCGACGAGCGGTTTGCGACGTTTCTACTTCCGATTGTAAGTCATACCCTAATCATCTGGATATGATTTCAGATGGGTCTCGTATAAGGAGCAGGTATGGAGACGAAATAATCAGCCGTAGAAGATTTCAAACTTAACAACTGTTCATTTATTTACCAAAAAAAAACCTTATAAAGAAATATTAAATTGTATAAGTAAAATCGTCCATAGAGGAGATTACTCTAGACAACCTGCTCATCTCCAAGTTCAGCCGGGAGTCCCCTTCCGTTTCTTCTTTTCCAAACAGGAAACCTCGGTTTTAGGGGAGATCGACACCCCTCCCCCTATTTGACCTTTGTCCTTGAAGTAGCCGAAACGCCCTTTGGTGCCCAGCCGACGCGGTCACACAAAGCACAGTTTCTTTTCTTTGACGGTACGTTGACAAAAACGTCACACTTGACACCTCAAATCGTCCGTGCGTCAAAAAGACCATTACTGGTACAATGCTGCCGTTTTCAATTGTTCAAAAGAATAAAAGTTCGCCCGACTTGCAACAGAGATGGACCTGACTCTTACACAGAATAAAATTAATAGAGAAATAGAGGCAGTCATAACATATAAAAACATACTGGAGCATATTAAGATATATTAGTTATTTAGATCCGGCTAATCTGGTATTCAAGTGGTAAATTTATGATCCTGAAAGCTAATGTTCAACAGACTTTAAGGAACGCTAAAAAAGATGGTTCGGCGGTTTTTTTGAAAGTTCCAAATCCCATAAGAAAAACCGAATGTAAAATGAAGAATAGAAACAGAGTGTCAGAGATTAGAAGAAAAATTGAGATTATGTGACAGTCTAAGAACCATCCTAGATTGCAAAATCTAGTTTTGCATTGGTTTGAATGATAAGGTTTACTTTCCGGAACTTGAAGGACAATGAGACTGTAAACTACTGCTTAAAAATTATTCCGAAAGGCTATGAACATCAATCCCAAAAGTGACAATCGAATTCCGAAACGAAGATACTGAAAGACAGTGTCCTACCATTTAGCCCTCTTGAGAATGGAAGATAATATTCAGTTAATGTTCAATTGGAATGAACAACCGGATTTGGTTTTATCTCAGTAAACCCTACCCAATATATACAGTTTCTCAGAAATATTAAATAATATTTAAACAGAAATCCCCTAAACTGTTTAAATTTTAATATAACCTATCATTATACTAAAATACTGTTGCGACATAGGTTTTTTAAAACAAATTTATTAATCTGTCTAAATAGTATTTAAGCAGAAATCCTCCAAACATTTTAAATTTTAATATTACCTACCAGTATATTAAACTACTATTGCTACATATGTTTTAAAAAACAAATATTGAGAACATGAATCATTGCTATATAACGTCTGTTGGATCGCAATTACACAAAAAAGTATAGATTTTTAAGCAGGCGTTGAAGTTGTCCTAATATTTTTAGGACAATTGTTTTGTTTTCTTAATTTTGAGTCACACATCTTTACCTTTTACAATCTTACTGCGCGTTTGAAAGTTAACTGTTTGTACTAAAATATCGAATTTCCCTTGATATTATTTTTTTGCTAATGGTTACTAAATAGTTACTATTTTGCTTATATGAATTTTAAATTTAAGAGTTGCTGTTCACACTTGTTTAATTTGCTAATTTCCCCAAAATCGATATAACCCTTATATCTAAAACCTATATATATATATATATATATATATATATATATATATATATATATATATATATATATATATATATATAACCCATATTCCAACTGATATAATGATACAATTGATATAACATTAATTATTAATACATCGCAGATAAGACTACTGGGAATTAAGCAAATTAAGTTGTAGCTCAAATGGTTAAACAGTGAGTGTTTTATCTATGTCACGATACTAATTTATCACGATATATACAGAAATACATTGCGGACAACAGAAAAATAGTAATATCAAATAATTCATATAAATAAAATCTTATAGAATAAACTATATGCTCTCCAATCCTCCAGATATTTAATTTCATTAGAAATTATCAGTAAATATACAATTATGCTTTTTTACCGTAAGTAGCCTTTACTTATGAAAAATTTTAATACACATATTTGCAATGAAACTTACAATGACAAAGATTTAGTTTTATATCTGACTTAATAATTTAGAAATTTAGAAATAAGTGCATTCTTTTAAATGTTTTATAAAAGCAAACATGATATACCACAGATATATTCAGAAATTCAAAAGTTTTAAAACCTGTTTAATATATTACTATGTACATTTATATTTGGATCATATTATTTATTTATCCTTATAGGGAAAACATATTGTTTTATTGTTTAAACTTACATTTACGGTCATTGCACAGTTTTTTAGGCTTTTTTATTTTATTTTTTTAAGTGAAACTAATATCAAAAGTTTTATTATCTACCAATATTTCAAAAGAGTTTCTCAGAATGTTTATATTAAACTTTAGAATGCTCTGGATGATGTATAAGATGAAATCTGAATCAAAATTAATTTTGTTCTCTCTTAACAAGAGTATTCATTTGATTTAAAATCATTACTACCAATTTCTTAGAAACGGATACATTCATTTTGAATTATGAGTCTGTCGGAAAATGTCAACCAATTTCTAAGATGATAATGATTTCAGATATAGCGATTCTATAAATTCCCATAGCAGTACAATAAATTCTACTTAAATATTTTAAAATTTTGAAAGAGTTCTACAGAATGAGAGAAGCATACAGGAATTCAGTTTGAAGTAAATGCAAATTTAGATTTCAATGCAATCTACAAATCCCAAACATTTCTGATACATTATTAAAAGTTTGTTTACATGATCATAAATATGAGTATTGCCATAATTTGTTACGGATCTCTAGGCATTTACTATAAGTGAAATATTTTTGCAGAGATATTATTAAATCATATTAGTAATCAGTAATAATTTATTGTATTGAAGGAAGTGTATTTTAAGGAGAAGGATTAATATCCCTTCTGTTTAATATTATATTAAAATTTCCAATAATCTACAAAGAGCAAGAAACTTATGAATAAAGTGTGGAACATGCTGGTATAAACAATTGCTGTATACAAACAAGGTTACTTTTTGACATAACCACCAAGAAGATTCTGGCATTTGCCATACGTAACAGGTTTCCGATGACATCAGCTTGTTATGGAACACCATTTCCACCAGAGATCTGAATCTAACCTAGCAAACAAATTTAATAATTAACATAACCCAACATAACCACGTTCAGATTTTTCACTAATAAAATAAATAATACTGACAGTCTCATACTAAGCATTTGAAATATAAGTATAAATTAAGTCTTAGAGTATGCTACAATTCGACGTTTCGTTTACTGAGATGGTGCTAAGAGGGTTTAAATCTCAATTTTAAAAAAGTTTTCAACACACTTGTTATTTATATGCTTAATTATATCTATAAACGAAGCATCAACTTCTCAACATCAGGAGAAAATTAACTGCTGATTTTAAAAGCATATTTGCTCTTTGCCTGAATACTCTAAAGTTCAAATGCTGCATTTAGTATCTTTTATTTATAAATAAGAAATTTTAAGAATCTAATGCGGTGTTTACCGTACCATAAACCGGCAAGATTAAAAGTCTAATGGTGCTTATTAGAGGGTGATTTATGATTCAGATACCTTAATTACCATGCTAAGCCTTTAATGATGCTTTAAACTATTAAAACTAGAAGCTTTCAGTTGTGAAATAACTCGTGATGAATCTTTAATCATAGTTATATTTCTGGTGAGAAATAAGATATGGAAAAATATTCAAAATGTCAAAAGAATTCAAAAGAATTCTTCTAATAATTTAGTTTAATAAATATGCAAAATATATTAATATTATTCAGTTTAATAAAATATGCATTTAAGAAACTGGAAATTGTAGTGACAAATTTTGGATAAATGTTCATGCGTAAGAAATTTTTACTAAATTTTATAACGATATCTATAGTCTTGTAGACGAATTAGTCAGTCTTATTAATCAGTAAGTCTTATTAGAGAGACCTAATATGTGAAAATATTAAGTCTCATTATTAAAACAGGTTTCGTTCGTGACAATATTGGTAATAAATTCCCCATTTTTTTCACAGTGAGTAAAGACAGAAAAAAAACCTAAAGCATGAAAGTCCTTTTATTTTAATCACCAGAAATCACGAACTTCACTAAGAGTAAATAACTTTTTTCTTTCAGCGCTTTATATTTTCACTGACAACCCTAGTAATGACCTATTTTCAAACCAACTATTCGGAAAAGAGAAATTTTTAAAGGTACAACCAATGAAATTTAAATCTTCAAAAATTTGAGTTTTTGAATTTTACATTTTTAAAATTTCTAGACAGTTTTGAAACATTCAAAATAAAACTCAAAGGAATATTCGAATTAGAACCTGAAAAGTAAACAATCTTGGAATTTAATATTATATGTATAAAATAAACTATAGAAACTTGTATATATTTTACTGAATGTATTTTACTTAAAATGATGTTATTTCAGATTGTTATCTGTATAAATAAGTAAACTGTTTCTCGTATTTTCAAATTTTCAGAATAAATATATTGAAGCTCTAACTTCTTTTGTCTTTTTTGTTAATTTCATTTAGTATTTATATATTTGAAATAGAATTTTCAAATATATTTTAGCTTTTTTGAAAATACCCTGGAGTGATATTTCTTATATTAATTTTAAAATTAAATAAGTGGAGAATTACGCCTTATAAGTATTGTTTACAAAAAGGAAAAATTATTAATGTAACTCTCTTTGTATTGCTGTTAGTCTGCATAGAGTGTGTCAGAAAAATTAAAATTTTTTAAACAACTTCTTACTTTTTATCTTATGAAAAAAGCTGTTTTTTTTTTTTAAAGAAGTAAACTGCACAAAAAATTAAATAAAAATAGAGTACAAAAATAAAATTTTTAAATAATAATTAGAAAAATATATACAGTAGAACCTCTATTTATCGACCCTGTCGATACAACGACCCCTTCGTTAGAACGACCATCTTAAAAAGTCCCAATTATTTTACCGTAGGAATAATGTTAATTTTGAATCATTACAACGACCCCAAGCGTATTTTTTTCGTTAGATCGACCGCCAATTTTAGACCACAGAACTTATGAGTGGGCTATTTTAAAATTACTGTACTGTGGTGCAACTTCAAGAAACCTGTACTCCTCTCTTTGTGTCTGCTTAAAGGAACCCTTTCGTCCCGTACAATATTGATGTCCTAGGTAGATGACACTCCAGACACTAATGAAATGACCCAGCTCCTCAGTGTCAAATTTCCGGATCTTAATTATCTTTAGATGAGTTTGTTGCGGTAGACGAAACTTTACAGTGCTGCGAAGAAAATTTCAGTGAGGACGATTTTATTGCCCGTATTACTCGAAATGAAGAAATATGCGATTCCGACGACGGAGAAGAAATCGTCCAAGCTTTTGAAAAAGTGAATGAAAAAGAAGCCTTCGATGCAATCAATGCCTTGCATCAATATTTTGAAGGACAATTTAATTCTCAAGATATTCTTCAAAATCTAACTTTAATGGAATCAGTGATAATGAAAAATTCCCAAATGAACTTGAAACAGGAGTCAATCAAACACTTTTTTTCAAAAATTCAGTAATGGAAATACAAATAAATAGAAGCGTTCTCTAGGAATGTACTATTTCACCATTTCTTTGCTCAATTTTGTTTATTATTCTTACAATTCGTTACAACGACCATATGATGTTGGTCACACAGGGGGTCGTTATGCCAAGGTTCTACTGTAATAAGAAAAATAATAAATTTGCTTAAACGTGATGCGTGCCTTTAAATATGCCTATAGCATTTTAATGTTCTTTTTACTCTGATCAGCATTTTGTCTTCATTGGATCTCCCGCCATTAGAAATCATTCAATCGACAAAGTAATACTACTTACAAAAATATAAGGTATTTAAGAATTTTCGTACTAAGAACGTATACTGATAAACATATTCGAGAACTGATAGGAATATAACATGTTAAAACATAGCTTAGACATTAAATTTATATAAACCAGTGAATTATATTTGAGTTAAAAGTAACGAAATAACGAATTAAACGTATGGTACATTCATTTCCTATTTACATTCAGTAATCTGAAGTCGTAAAAAATGAGCGTAATAAATAAATAACATTACAGTAAAATATTTAATATCCAAGAAATTATTTCTAATGAATTATTTTGTATGACATTTTGTTATGCTGTGTCTAACTACCTGTGAATGGGAAAAGTGAAATTAAATAGAAATAAATCATGTTTTCAAAATGAACAATTAAATAAAAAAAATGACAAATTTTTTTCAGAGGTGGTATCGTTACAGAAAATGAGTTCCAATGCTTCCCTATCGATTGAAGAGGATCAATGTAAGTAAAACATCGCTGAGATAACCAAATGGGGTGTCATAGATTCAGAAATGGAATAACTGGAGAAAAAATATTCCAGTGAACAAGATAAACTCTCATATTATGGTTTATAGTTTAAAAATTAGAAGTCTAAATTTTTTAAATTAAAAGCTCAAAACCAATATATTTAAAATAATGAATTTTCAATGAATATAAAATTTTGATTTAAATTATATTATATAAAAATGTATTATATATGTAGATTTAAGGATTTTTTTTCTTAATGACCCCTCAGTATTGAACTTAATATGAGTTCTAACATTCTAGTGATGTGCCTGAAATTTTTCTAATTCAAGAATTCTTATCGGAAGTTTAAACGTGAACACGAACAAACTATCTTGTTCAGAAATGTAATAATCTTGAATAGGTATTTTCTCTCACTTGACAACTATATTTTTAAAGGATATTATCTTGAGCTTTTAAAGTTTATTTTAAGTTGTATTTCTACTATTCTTTTACAATGAAAAGATAATTGTTTTACCTGAATTTCCATAGTTTCGATTATCGGATTATTTTAAATCATTTTAAATTACGTTTTAGATATGCAAAAATTAATGAAATACCAATAAAGTACAAAAGAAGTACTAAAACTTTAATCTAAACTTTTGTCACACATGTATAAATCTTTAGAGAGAGTTTTATGAAAACACTGAGAAAATGAACAAATGTAAAGCGAGAAATATAAAACATAATTCTCTAACAGACTCTTAAAACATTTTGCATGACATTTTGTTACCCTGAATCTAATGACCTGTGAATGTTAAAAGTGAAATTAAATAGAAATAAATTATGCTTTCAAAATGAACAGGTAAATAAAAAACGATGACAAAACTTTTTGATAGATCGTATCTTTAGAGAAAATAGGTTCCAATGCTTCCCTATCGATTGAAGAGAATCAATGTAAGGAAAACATCGCTAAGATAACCAAATGGGGTATTGAGATTCAGAAATGGAATAGCTGTCATATTATGGTTTCCAGTTTAAAAATTAGAAAAGTCTAATGTAGAAAGAAAGGGTTAATGATTTTTAATTAAAACACTCAAAACCAATGAATTTGAAATAATGAATTTTCAATGAATATAAAATTTTGATTTAAATGATATTATATAAAAATGTGTTATATATATATAGATTTAAAAATTTATTTGTTAATGACACCTCAGTGTTGATCTTAATATGAGTTCTAACATTCTAGTGATGTGCCTGAAATTTTTCTAATGCAAGAATTCTTATAGGAAATGTAAACGTTCACACTCTTAACTATCTTGTTCAGAAATTTAATAATCTTGCATATGTATCCTCACTCACTTGACAACTCTAATTTTAAAGGATATTATTTTGAGACATTAGAAATTATTAAATATTATTAGAATTATTAATTATTATTAGAAATATTATTAGAATTATTAATTATTAGAAATAATATTAGAATTATTAATTATTATTAGAAATATTATTATAATTATTAATTATCATTAGAAATAATATTAGAATTATTAATTATTATTAGAAATATTATTAGAATTATTAATTATTATTAGAAATATTATCATTAGAAAATCTATTTAAAGTAGTATTTCTACTATTTTTTACAACGAAAAGATGACTGTAAGATAACTGTTTTACTGGAATTTTCTTAGTTTGTATTATAGGATTAATTTAAATCATTTTAAATTATGTTTTAGAAAGGAAAAAAATTAATGAAAAATACCAATAAATAATAAAAGAAGAACTAAAACTTTAATCTAAAATTTTTGTCACATATGTATACTTCTTTAGAGATAAATTTATCAAAACACTGAGAAAATGAACAAATGTAAAGCTAGAAATATAAAACACACTTCTTTAACAGACTCTTAAAACATTTTCTTAAACCTTTGTTATATTAAAAGAAATGCTTTATGGATTCCAAACTTGTATAATATAGTTTTGCCAAAAATATTGTAAAAGTTCTGTACGTTTAATATTTTTAAATCGATGCATTTCTGTTGAAATATTTTTCTTAAAAATGTTTTGTAAGAAAAAATTCAGGCATTTCAACTTTTTCCTTTTACTTTCCCGTTTCCCCTAAGTTTATGGGAATATATTTTTGCTTCAAAATCTAATGGCTTGCCGAAAGAAAGCAAAATTCTGATCGATTTTTCTCTTTATTGTGGTTAATGGGGAGATTTTAGAAATCTTGGAATCTCACATGTTTCATCTACGCATGCCGTCTAGATTAATAACTTTAACTTTACAATGTTATGTTTGTAAATAGAATGAAAATACTTTTTATAGATAGAAAATATTTTTCTTAATGCTGAAAGATTCACTCTTGTCGCACCTAGCTTAAAATATTCAATCCTGTCGTCACAAGATTAACCACCTGAAATTCATAATTGCAGCAAGTTAATAGTCATTGTTCAATTATTAAACTTTTAGGAAAAATCTTAGAGTTGCCAACTTAAAAATGATTATTTTTCGTTTAAATTCTGAAACAACTGCAAGAAAGTGCAGCATTATTTGGAGATATTTTTACAAATGACGGCTGCATACGTATTAATATACTATTTAATGTTTATATAAATAAGGTATCGTTAGTGCATTTAAAAGCTGAATTCATGGACTCTTTTTATTAACAACATGTAGTTTTTTTAAACTAATCATTCTCATATTTTTTTTATTTTTTAAGTCTAAATAAACTAATATGTTGCTCTAAATTGTAACGAATTAAAAGGTTTTGGAATCTTTTTTTTTCTTTCGTTATAAAGTAGTTATATAAAGTTTACTAATTTATTTTTCAAGAAATTCGTCTAAGCTTTTAAAAATTAGTTAAACTTTTTGATTGTGCACTTTTGCAACTTACACTGCTATGTTTAATTCTGTATACACTACAATGTATTGTAATTTTTATCAATCGTTCGTTTTCTTCATACTTTTGATGTCTTATCCTTTTGTTTGGCGAAGTATGTACGTAGTTCATTTTATGTCCAAAAATATTATAAATACCCAACACATTTCAGTTGGAATTATTATTGAATAAGAATTGGTAAATTAGTAAATATATATCATTATTATCATTTAAGAGTTGCCTTCCTTATTCACTATTTATTAATTAGTTAAATTGATTAAAGTTCTGTAAAAATAATTTTACGTTGGCCTAGTGTTTGAGAAAGAAGGAACTTAACCCCTTCCGGTATGATTTAATAATGAAAACCTGTGCATGAAATAACCATTTAATTTTTATTTAAAAAACTTGTTTCATTTTACAATTCTTACATATTCTTAATTAAAATCCACTTTTTACATAGTGTTAAATAATATCAGAAACAGTAAAATTAAGAAAATATCAAAGCAAAACATTAATAAGGTATACAGATAATAGTCTTCAAGCTAGTGGTACTTTTCAAAACAAAGTGCAAAGGAATTCTTAATTGTTTACACCGCCAAGTAGTTTCAATTTTAATTTGATTCTTGTAACACACACGGCATTTCTTAGTAGGTTTTCTTTTATTCTGACTCATAAATTTGGCAATGACTTGTACCAAGTAAACAATATGCAATAGTGACTCGTGATTTTCTCAAGTGATAAAAGTGTTGCTAAATTCAGTACACTAGAAATTTTAAACTAAATTAATTATCATATTTAACAGTAACTTTAATCGCATGACGAGTGTAGCTCGTCATTGTGCGGTATGGAATGAAAAACTAATGACGAGCTAGACTCGTCATTTTACCGGAAGGGATTAAACTCATTAAAAAACACATTGACAAATATATCTTGATTAAATGGTTTTATAGAATTAAATATACGACTATGGAATACAACTGGAATGAATCAACGTTTCATTTGTAGATATCCAAGACTGCTCTCGAGTCGGCGTTGGCCCTAAAAAACAATATGGCGATGATTTTCCTCAAAAGTTCTATCCCTCAAGCCACGGATGCCAGCAGCATTCAACTTCTACCCTCCTCTGGTCACAACCTTGTCCTCTAAAAAAATGAGACTGATTTGCGAAAAAAAAAAACAGGAGTCCACTCCAGAACGGTGGGGATTCAGAAACCCATAAACTAATGGACCCTTCTATTAGTTGGGAGAAGTCCGAAGTTTCTTTCTAATTCAAACCGGTCCTGTTCTGGTATGTCTTTAACAATGACTCACGGAGAGAGATAAAAGAAAATTTCACAACGGTAACTTTTTTGTGTAAATTTGTATTTTTTACGCACATTTTAGAATATAAAACAAATTTTTTAAAAAACTCTCTCTATTTATATAATAATTTTTTATGTTAAAGTTTCATATTAATTTTTATTTACTGATGCTAATCGTCATACTACAATTTCATATACCACTGCTGCCCATGCTTAATAAATCTAGGCACAAGTTACATGGTTTTTAGCACAATATTTCCTTTGATAGCCATCCTTTTAAGTGTTACACCATGATTCATATCGGATAGAGTTCTCAACGGAAATATCACTGGATATTTTAAGATTTGTTCTTATAATCATTTCCATTATTTAGAATGAATAACTGAACCATGGAATGCAACTTATTCGGTCTAATCACCTTTTTAGCAAGACAGTAAATTATCAACCAATTATTACTAACATTGAATAGGAAACTTGTCTCTAAAAGTTTCTCCTTTAAATAGTGTCTCATCAAACATTACCAATAGAATCCTTAAATAATTCTATAATTAAATCTAAGCTCAAATTTCTTTTTGAAAGATTGAACCATGATTGAATTTTTTGCCCAACTATATATTCCTTGTAGGTTATGTTTTGTATATTTTTAAAATTGTAAACAACTGTCTACCTTAAAGAAACCTTTCTAAAATATCGAAATCTGAAAGATAATTGAAGATATTTTAATACCTTTTCATGAGCTTCGGATGAATAAGATAAAGTATTTGTATAAGCAATTCTTGATCATCTTTGGCTTCTTTTATAAACACTTTTATGTTTGCATCCAAATTTATTAATTCAAAAAATTACTCTACAGTACATTTTAAGAACCTGAATTCCATAAACTTTTGTAGGCTGCTCTTTGAATCAGTTCACTTAAGTAAGTATGAAAGATATAGCACTACATCCAAATATTTTTCACAGCATTTAATAATTCCTATAAAAAGGAATTTTATTGCAAATTTAACAGTATCATTAATAGAATGGAATCACACATCTAAGATTTTCTTCTGATTCGAACTTTGAATTCAATCTCTAAATAACTATTTAAAGAGAATTTAGAATCATTGACTGTAATCAAGTATCCTGTGAAGAATCGTGAAATAAATAACAATTGAATTGAATTCATTGCTCGGATTAAGCTTAGCTTTTCAAAGAAAATAGTTTAAACATTGGGGATTATAGTAAGTCTAATAAATAGGAACTTCTTTTTCTCTGAAATTTTCTTCCTTTAAAAAATCAGTTGATGTACTGGAAAAATATTCAGGAAAAAATGAAGTAAACAAAACAATACTGGTATAGGAAGAATCTCATGGTGGATAATGATGTAAGAGGATTTATATCAATTAACTGCTTTGGCTTAGTCGGCAAAGGCAACGATCTGAGAGGTTGAGGTTTCGGAACCCGAGCCGGCCTAAGATCCGCCTTGTTATGTTAAAGGTGACTGGGGCACGTAAAATGTGTTCGTGGTCACAATGTCCTTCAAGTTCTCAATTAATACCTCTGGGGGTAGCAAGCCAATCCTTTGGGTCTTCTGATTGGTCCCTGCTTCAAATTTAAGAGGAACTACTTGCGTGAAGTCATTTTTTCACCTTAATGGTGCTCTTTAAAACGAAAGGCTAACCCCTTGGCCTAAATACGATATCCTTCAGGCTCAATCGTGCTTGATCTGTCCAAGTGACATAAGAAACAACAACAACTTCGATTATCTGTCTGCGTGTTAAACTACCAAAATATTATCAATTAAATAAATAAAATACTTATAGATTCAACTTATACATTTATGGTTGCCTAGTTTCTGAGAGATATACCATTGAATTTTCCTCAAAGTTACCGATGACCGGACGACTTTGCAAAATCCGTTTCGTTTGGTTTGGTGTAGAGTGCTACGGTCTAATTTTTTTGCAGCACGAGTGCTAAAGAGACCGGGACCTATAGCTTAAAGCCGATTGAGAACGGCTACGAACATGCATACCACTGTGCGATTCGAACCCATGAACTCTGGTACCGAAGGCCAGCACCCTAACCAATCGGCCATCGTTCGGCTGCAAAATCTGTTTGAATGACACTTGTTAAAATCTCCATTCGACATACGGGGAGTCGCAGTTTATGTAGCACGTGATGTATAAATTTGAATTCGACACCACTTCATTTTTCCCCCGGAAGAGATTTTCCTACCCAAATGACTAGTGTTGGGAAGTGTTAACACGAGATGCTTTCATCATTTTTATAGTCCTCACGATAGTTTTTGTGTACACCATAATCTGTATTAAATAAATAAATACATGCTCATTGAACAAAAGGAAAATGTAAATCTAAGCATAAACTGTAACCCAGTTAGTGAAAGTCAATGACTCATGATATTGTCGTGTGTAGACTAGTAGCACTCGGTAAAGCTAAGAAATTTTTAGTTTAACGTGAATGGATTGATAGTTCAATTAAGTGGGATGCGTTTATTCAACAAATTAAAGAATACCTAGAGCTTGTGAAATGATGAATGCATCACCAATTATTATGTCTGAAAATTCGAAACTTCCCTTTAGGTACTCAGAATTGAGTTGTAAATTCATTTACATTTTTGGGAAGTTTTGGAAACAAAAATAGATTAACAAATTTGGTTCCGTTAAACCATCTATTTGACTCTTCTCAATGATTTCTTAAAGGCACGGGGATGCTCTTTTAACCCATCTACACATTGGACACACTAAATATTCTCATTGTCATCTCTTAACTAATGAAACTCCTCTAGTTTGTACTAATAAATATTTAGAATAAATAAATAAATATTTAGAATTCAATCCATTGTTAATTTCCCGCTGACGACCATATGACCCTGTTTTGTTTGAGTTTTAAATAAATGTTGCCCTAATACAATTTTAAATGACAGTAAGCGTCTAGCTCTTGCAATACAAAATTCCCTATAATCACATTCGAAAACTTTAACTTGATTTAAACAAAATACAAGAAAATATAGATCAAATTAAAATATTATTTTCTTTGCACAGCATATGATAATAGCTAACTACATCTGGAGAATTTTGATTGTTGATTTGACGTTTATGCTGAAAGATAATAGCTAGTAATGATGTAATAATGATCTAAAAAATCTAGTTTTACTTTTTTTAAATGCTATTCTGACAAAAATTTGTAAAAAAGATTTAATATTTTAAACTAGTCCTATTAAACGATAAACTACATTATTGAAAATTACATTTTATGCATTTTAACTTTAATTTCATCGAGATTAACATCTGGTTATTTCTAGAAGAAATTATTAAAAAAAAGTGAATTATGAGTTATATAATTTTTGGAAAAAGCTTGTAAACATTTTTTCAAAACGTAGTTCAATTTCATAAGGTTCATTTACAAAGATATCTGAATTTCATTTCTATTTCATGATTTCAAAATTTTTATTCTCTTATAAAAAAGCAAAAGAAGTAGCTTATTAGCATTATACTTCAGTTATGAAATTTCAGTGGAAACGTTCAATTTGAACATGCATGAATTTCAGTATAGCATCTGTATGTAGGATAAAGGAAACTTAAATATTCATTTTGACTGTACCGCAGAGTGTTTTTAATAGTTTTCTTGTGATGTCTATAAGTATGTATTTCGCATACCTCTGAAACAATTAGTGTTAGAAGAATCAAATTTTGTATTGAAAATTGCTGTGCACCTTTTTTTTAATGCAATTAGCTCAGAATTTAACGAAAACAATCAATATAATGAATACTAAAGCTGTCAAGCATACCTAAAAATGATTCGTAGAAAGTTGAAATTTTATATTTATAATTATTGTAAAGTTTAGTTGTGAACCTCCTTATATGAATACTATCCGTACTCTATAACGAAAAATATCAATATTACAACCATAAATGCTACTAGTCTACAACAATACAATGCAAAAATATATCTCTCAATCCGTATGCAGTAGTAACAATGTTTTTAAAGTACATTTATACAAAATAGAAATCTATTATTTATAGAAAATGATTTGAAATTTCAACTGCTTATTACTTCCTGGTCAGAAGATAGGGAAGTATTGTAATAATGTAAGATTTCGTATTAGAATAAAATGCCTCTATGACAACTGCGTCCCCATCTGATGTGAGCACTTGGGATCTGAGACAACAATGTTTCCTAGCGAAATTAAAATACATTTGTTTAGAATGGCCAAATAATTGTGATCATGCAAATAATGAAATATATATAGATAGGCACATGCGGATAACACTTCAGAATATTACTATTTCTATTTATATAAAAAAATGGGAGCTTTATGGCTTTTAACTTAAAAGATATTTTCTATTAACCCTATACAATATTCAATAATGAAATAAATCGGTAATTTCAAATACGCACGATTATATATTTTTATTTAATAATTTTTTTTTTCAATATGCCCCAAGAGTTCTTTGTTGTTTTTGTATATTTGCTGCCGAATCCAATTGTCATATGCACATTACCCTGTATGTTCATCACGTACTAGTGTGAGATAGCAGATAGTGTGTTAATTTCCACACAACTTAATAAAATTTGACGTATTATCTTGTAGTATTTACTGTTATCATTGCATTGGACCAAGTTTGAATTGAACCATATTTTGAGCTAAATTATCTGGACCATTTTACAAGATTTTTCTGCAATATTATTCTAAATATTTTAAATATAGTATTATACTTATTCTTTCCCATATGTTTATATATATATATAAATATATTATATATATAAATATATTATATATATATATATATATATATATATATATATATATATATATACATATATATATATATATATATATATATATATATTATATATATAAATATATTATATATATATATATATATATATATATATATATATGTAATATACCAAAATTAATTAACTCTAATATTTCTTCAAAAACCTCCTCTCTACCATTCAAATTCATTTAAATCTCCTCTTTCCCAGCCTCTAAATTGCTTAATCAACGAAGTATTTTCCACTTAACATTCCTTTCTGTCATAACACTGTAAACTTTCTGTCTATACAGCAGTTTCCCAGCTGTTGGGTGAACATAGTTTCGCGTTTTGCTGATATTGCATTTAATTCGCTCATTAAGTTGTTTCTTACTGTGGGAAAATTCTTGCTGTCATCGCTTTTGGACGCACTTCTGTCCGATATTACACAGGCTTTTAGGTTGTTTGTCGTCCAGTAGTAAAGATGTGCTTTGTTGCTGCACTGGAATAAAGTTTAAATTAGACTTCTGTGTTCTCTTCAATGTCGGCCTGACTGCACTTTGATTATTGCTAGGTGTTGAGCTTTCTCCCTGTGAAGGAGTTTTATAAAAAATGGATTACACATATATATATATATATATATATATATATATATATATATATATATATATATATATATATATATATATATATATATATCTTCCATCTTCCGCTTCCCTATCAAAATAATCTTAAACTGAAATATTTTCTATTTTTCATCACTTCCAATATCACGGGTTTGAATACGCAATTCAGACCCTAAGCAAATTTTGCAATAAAGCAACTAGTTTATTGGCGATACGAGTGTCCATCTCGCTTCAAGAAGTAAAATTTCTATCAGATTTCTGCCAATCAACATAGTTGGTAAACGTAGCATTTAAAAGCATTATTTAAATCCTGAAAATGAAGACTTGAAGAAGTTGCGTGGTTTACTGCATTAATTTTGCCGATTATATCGCCAGAAAATAAAATATGGTCTCCCTTAAAATTTTCGATAGCCATTTAATTTTGGAAACTTCAGGAAAAAATCGACAATTTATGACATGAAAGATCACCGCTGATTCACACACACATAATATATATATGTGTGTGTGTGTAGAGAAAATTTACCACGCAAAAATTCCTTGATTATACAGTTTGTTGGCATAAATTTTATGCAGGAGATTTATGGTATTTCACCAAATCGTCAAGATATTGGCAAGATAATGTTATTTTCGGCTATTAATTTTTGTCATTAAAATTGGGCTCAGAAAACTCCAGAAAGTTATGTGCCCAGAAAGTTCATTGGTTGTATAAAAAACGAGTTCCCACGCATTGACTCCGTTTAGTCTCAGGGAGTCGTATAAGGCACATACATGTTGGAATTGCTTTATAGGTGAGGTATGATAGTGCGCTAAGAATAAAAAACTGCTGTGTTTTAGAATACTGTATTCTTTCTATTATTTTGGGACAAGGATTATTCCTGAAAAATCATACTGTTTTATATAACTATTCATTTAAAAATTCCACGAATTTCTTTTGTATTTTATTTCAAACCTATTCAATCCAGGAAATCTTAAGCAAATTATTTATATGAGTGAATAGTATTTAAATAAAAAAAATTTCATTACTAATGTTTGATGCAGTGTAATGTATGCCTTAATCTTTAATAGAAAAACTGTTGTTTATTATTTTGGTAATTTATGCTAGACAATTGTATTTTTATCTTGCACAATTTTTTATAGAATATTCCTAAGTCGACATCAATGACAACATGATTTATATATCTCTAAAGATAGTATAAAAATCTATATGTTTGAGCAGGAAATAATAAATTGTTGTGTCCAGCCGTGTAATGTTATTATGTAGGGATATTACACGGAGAAAAAGTCAGCGGTAAAGTGTTTTCGATGAAAATCAGACTGCACTAGAGCATATAACTGAAGACATGAATGAGAATCAAAATGACATGTTTTCTGCAATAACTTAGCCCATCTGCAGTAACATAAATTTGGTATTTATAGTAATCGAACCTAAAATCTAAAAAAGAAAAATTTGTATTAAAAAAATGCCATTATGCTATTTTTCTATATATAGTGTGACTTAACAAAGCCGGATAAACTCTGTACAACGAGATTCATTTTTGGAACATATAAAAAATATCCAAAAAACAGTATCTGTAAGACACGTTTTTTATATGAAAAGTGCGAAAAAATTCTATGACATTATATAGGGTTTGCGAAGAAATATATGGCTTAAATTAAATTTAATAATTATATAAATAGTATTAAATGTGATTACGAAATATATTTTATGATTCAAGAAAATCTAACGATAGGTATTAAAATACGATATAAAAAAGATATACCGTATATTTCTACGTATAAGACAATGCTTAAAACTTGAAAATGACTCCCCAAAATCCGAGGTCGTTTTGTGCGACAGGTACAAAAAATGTTGATTGCAAAACACCATTATAAAATGAATCAAGTCAATCACTAATGTTTTTAAAATCCTGCAAAATTCTCACATTCATCATCTGAGGGTTCAAGTACATTTTCACTTTTATTGTTGAGTTCATCATAAGGGTCCCATTCTGTACCTAATGAGTCGAATTCTACGTCGTCATCTGAATCCCATAACATATCGTCCTCAGTGTCTTCCATAGCATTAGAAATCCCACACTTTTTAAACGATTTTATCACTATTTCCACATTTACTTTTTCCAATGATTTTATAACAAAAGTACACAGCATATAATGTGACCTGGCTCCCACCTTTTTATACGACTTTGCGCCACTACTCATCCATTCATTCCCTTGTTCGCGAATGTTGTATTTGAATGGTTTATTGAGTGAGACATCTAAAGCTGTAGCACTGAAGTTAAACCAGCCAGTATCACAGCAATGTTTGTAATAATCTGTCCTAAGGTGTTCTCAGTTAAGTGACTTCGAAACATGTCAAACACCAACAAACTGCGTCGATTTTGAAATCCACCTGGTCACCTCTACCATACATTTTCGAGCCACAATTTAACACCATTTTTGTCCATCCATCCCTTTTCATGAAAATGTACAAAAATTCCTGGTGGGAATTTTATTAAAGGAGTTGTTTTCCTCTTAAAGATGATCATCGGTTTCAACTTGTTCAAAAGGGGAAGTCAGTGCAGTTGTCTGAGGGCAATGCTGCCAAACGCATAACTAGTGCCAAGTCGAATATCTACGAATAAGACATAATTCCATAAACAAGTATGCAGTATTAATCAATGCAACAATCCCAATTGTGATGTTGCAAGGTGCTAAAAAATAATTTTTTTAGCTCCGCATATCTACGCAATACAATATTATTGAGAATTTTGGGGTCGCCTAATATGGCAGATATATGATAAAATTGTAAAAATTAGCTAAAAATTTATACCTCGTTTTATCTGAAGGTCACCTTATATGTGGAAATATACGGTAAATAAGATATAAAATATTATAAATACTACCGATAAGGTAAGTAGCTATTAAAAAATATCTTAGATATAATACGTAATTCAAAGTATACAAGGAAATAGTAAATTTTGAGTAAATTTAAAAAAAAATATCCAAAGTGAGATTTTTAATACAAATACCTGAAGAGAGAAATGAACATTTAGTTTATACTCAAATGGATATGAATAACACTGCTTAGTCTAAGCTTAAAACACTATATTTTAAATGTTAAATAGGCTGTATGGTTACATCTTCAAACAAGTTAAGGAGAAGCAAAATAAAGTTGAAGGTAACGATAATGAACAAACTTATCTACCTTCAATGAAGAATTAATCATGTGTATCCGGATAGAAAACTAAAGGAAAGTGAAAAATTCTCCAGTTTTTTCTATCATCTGACATGTCCAAACTGGATAAAACAACTTATTTAGGTGACCGAAATTATCTGAAATTCTATTCTAGATGAAAGACGTTTTTATTAGATTTTGGAAAAAGTGTCACTCCAACTTTTACTCAGGCACACAGATATTTAGTCACGGTACTAGAAAATATAGATATTTGACTAAGAAAAACTATGACAGATCAATAAAACGTTTATATATACCAAAAAAGATATGTAAATATCCGTTTATATATGTACATATGTAAGTATGTATGAATATATATATATATATATATATATATATATATATATATATATATATATATATATATATATAGAGAGAGAGAGAGAGAGAGAAAGAGAGATGGAGAGAGAGAATTTCCAGGATTCCAGAAGAAAGAATATATATATATATATATATATATATATATATTATGACAAACTTCTTATAATAAAATGCGTATTAAAAATTATGTTAAGTTTAATTTTTACATATAAGCATAATTATGAGAAAATCTAATTATTTTTTCTAGAAAATTCTTAGTATAATATTTAGATAATAATTATTTTATGCGTAAAGTCCTTTAGTTTTTTTTATATTTTATGATAAGATTACATATTTAACTACGTAAAAATTATTTTGTATGTTATACCATGCATGCCTAACTGTTAAAAACAAAAATTAGCAGGTTTTATTTTATGGTATCCGGTTGTTTGTAATTTTACATGGTTGAATAAGTCTAAGACTGAAAAATTGTTTAATAAGAGTTAAATAGCACTTATATAATCTTTAAAAAATATTTTCGTAAAATGAAAGTTTTCTGTAAAAAACATATTTTAATACGTCATATTTCTGCATTTTTAAGTTTTAATAATCTGTTCGATGTTTTAAGAAAATGAATGGAAACAAAAATTAAATGAAAGTGTTTATTTTATCATATAGGCAAATGCTGATAACAGGTTGAATTGGTAGGGCGCTGCTCTTTGGTATTAGATATCTGGGTTTGATTCCCACTACTGGCATGGTAGTTTCTATCTGAATGGCATTAGCTTTAAGTAATGAGTACTGTTTTATTAGCTCTCGTGTATCAAAAATGTAGACTGTAGCGCTCCCAACCAACCTATCAACCATTTCGATGGAACTTCAGGCCAAACGATGGCCAATTGGTTAGGGTGCTGGACTTCGATACCAGAGTTCGTGGGTTCGAATTAGATTTAAGGTGTAGGTCAAGGTCTTATTAGCCCTCGTGTTGCAAAAAGTAGATCGTAGCACTCCAAACCAAACCAAACAATCCAATCGATAAAACTAAAAACATCTGCAAACAATTCAACTAATGGTCTTAAAATGATAACACTTTTAGAACATATATGAATATTTGTGAACATATATGAATATGAATATTTGTGACTGCATTTGTGAGGTTTGTATTTAAGGGAGCGCTTCATCTTTGGGGAACTTTAAAATAAAGAATTTTCCTCATTAAACATCTTATTATTTTATTCCGGTAAATGAATAATTTTCATCATTTTCTCTCTTAATTTTATTTAATTAGTTTGGCTGATATTACTTTGTTTCTAGAAAATAAAAACTTTTCATGTAAAGTGAAAAGTGAGAGCTGATTTGAAAAAATTAAAAAAGTTTCTGATATATTGTACTTAGACATGCAACAATACAAAGTGAGTTTCACTAATATTTTTTGCTTTTTTGCAAATAATAATTATTAGGTATAATTTTTTATTTTCCACCTATTTAAGTTTTTACAAAGTATCCAAAATATGAGAACAAAGGATTTGATTTTCAAAGAAGGTTGAAATACTGTTTAAAGTTTATATTTCGAATATTCTAAATGCTTAAAGAAATTAACAACAACGAAAAAAGTAGGTATCATTTCACGGTAAGTGTATAGGAATGTACTAATCGGTTTATAGGAAGGGAATAAAATATGTTAATTTTTGCTTATAACAGTTAAGAATGTATGGTCAAACATACAAAATAACTTTTTGTAGTAATATAACTTTTAAATGTCTAATCTATCCATAAAACATAAAACAAATAATCTGAAGGACTTTATGGATAAAATTAATAGTATGTAAAGATTTTACATATATTTAATATAATTTGTAATATGCATTTCTAGGAATACGGAAATTAAAATCACTATGGGCAATAGTTTTTTGATTAACAGAGGGCGCAAAGGATAAAAAAACACCTTTTTCAGTAAAATGCATTTAATTTTTTTTGTAAAGCTATGATATTAAATGCGAAGACTGTATAACTTTACATAGGTCGTAATTTGAATATTTCAATGGGGTTGCTGTTAACGATCCAGAAATATCTAGTAATTTAAAGAATATAAAAGTTTAGACGTGAATTTACTTTGTTTCTAAAAAATAAAAACTTTTCATATAAAGTTAAAAGTGAGGGCTGATTTGAAAAAAATTAAAAAGTTTCTGACACACTGTGCGTAGACTTACAACTATATAAAGTGAGTTTCATTAATATTTTTTGCTTTTTTTTATAAAGAACAATTATTAGGTATAATTTTTATTTTCCACCAATTTACATTTTTCTAAAGTATCAACAATATAACATGAAAGGATTTGATTTTTATAGAAAGTTAAAATAATGTTTAAAAATATCATTTAAAATATTCTAAATGCTAAATGAAAGAATAACAATATATATATATATATATGTATATATATATATTATATATATATATATATATATATCGATATATATATATATATATATATATATATATAATATATATATATATATATATATATATATATATATATATATATATATATATATATATATATATATATATATATATATATATATATATATATATATAAATATATATATATATATATATATATATAATATGTAATATAATATATATATATATATATATATATATATATATAATATATATATATATATATATATATATATATATATATATATATATATATATATATATATATATGTATATTATATATGTATATATATATATATATATATATATATGTATATATATATATATATATATAAATATATATATATATATATGTAATATATATATATATATATATATATATATATATATATATATATATATAATATATATAAATATATATTATATATATATAATATATAAGATATATATATATATATATATATATATATATATATATATATATATTATATATATATATATTATATATATATATATATATATATATATATATATATATATATATATATATATATATATATATATATATATATAATATATATATAATATATATATATATATATATATATATATATATATATATATATATATATATATATATATATATATATATATATATATATATATAATATATATATATATATATATTATATATATATATATATTATATATATATATAAATATATAACAATATAATATATATATATTTCATGGCATGTCTATATATATATATGCTATATATATTGAATAAAATCTGCTAATAGGAATAAGGTGCAAATAGTAATGTAATAAAATCTGCTAATTTTTGCTCATATAACATATATATATATACAGTAATATACATATATATAATATGTATATAATATTATATATATAAATATAATATATTTCATAAAATATAAAAAATAAATTAAAAGGCTTATATAATATGTAAAGATTATACTAAGAATTTTATAAAAAAAAAGTAATTAGCTTTTCTAATGATTTTGCATATATTTAAAAATACAGGGTATTTAAAAAATGAGCGGTATATTTGAAAAATTAATAAAAACTAAACGGATAGAAATACACAGTTTATTGCAATATGCTTGAGACAATATTAAATTTTTAGGCAGGCAAAATTTAAAAATTAGTTACAATGTTACACAACAGATGACGCTGCAGTCTGAAAAAATCTAAACTATGATATTTTCCAGATATCCACCATGCGCTGCAATAGTATGGCTTATTCTCAGAACGAAATTATCAGAAACCCGTGTAAATGTTTCAAGCGGGGATGGCTTCACATGCAGAACAGATGTACTG
>CM063501.1:26411902-26414402 GCA_032207245.1 Pardosa pseudoannulata
CAATTGACTAATATGTTATTTATGATGACACATTACAATTTAATTGTACTGATTATTTTTGTGCATATTTTTATTAGAATAATAATGCTATTTATTATTTATGCTCCTGTTTCAGTACTAATATAGGAAATATAAAAATTCATCTTATGAAAGACTATTACAAGACAGCCAAAGTCTTTCAGACTTTCTAGAAAGTTTATATTTTGGTGCATTATTTTATTTTTAGAGGAATTTTTTTTTCAAGAAAATGAATGGATGATGCTCATGCAACCATTTATAATAATATGAAAATAGTATTTAAAAACACATTAAGGTTTTGCCAAGAGAGATATAAAAATTTTAAAAAAAAATCGATAAAGCAATTTTTAGACATTTTTCATGCAGAATTCTTGTATAAAAATTCTGTTAAAGTCGGAAGAAATTTCCAACGATTTGTTATAGTCTAATAACTTTTAAAAAACAAAATATCACTTATATATAATTATGTTATTCTGAAAAAAATACGTTTTCAAGTTTATGATTTTAGTACAAAAATAATTCCAAATTTTTATAAAAATAAAAAAAAATGAGTAATTTTTAAAAATAATTTACAGCGACTTCATTAGTTTGTTTATAAAATATATTTTATTTGTTTTTAAAACCATAGAGTTTTTAAGTTTAAAAGTAGGAACTATTTTCAAAGAGGAGTCGTTTATCCTGTTCAAAATTTTCATTTGGCAAATATGTTGAACGAAAATGATTTTAAAATGGAATTTTTTTCCAATAGTACTTTTCTATAGAAATAAAAAAAACAATAAGCTGAATTAAAATATTTTTGGTAAACAATAATCAAACTTTCAAATGTTGCTTTTAAGAGAAATATTTTATACTGATAAAAATGCTATTATTGTACTCTTTATAAGCAAAGAAAACACTGATTTCCATATTGTTTAAAATTATTTACTAGCATACCTATACAAAAAACATTGAAAAATCAATAGTCATTTCTTACTTTGTGTACCTCCTCCGTCATGCTGTTTTTATTATTTTCTACTGCCAGTCTCGCTTATTTCAATCTCTTGAATACAATTTACTTTTCATATACAAATTTCTTTAATAACTTCCATTCTGTTTTAAGTGATGGTATTGGTGAATATTCTCATCGACATTTTTATAATTCATTTATTCAAAAATGTTGTTCTCTGGTCCCCTCACTAATGTTTCTTAAAATCTCTTTTTTTTTACCCAGTATATTATCTGCATATTTACAATATTTTTAGTACTAAAAGGATTAAATTAGGAGTTTTATATGAGGCTGAATTTACTGAGATAACCTATTATGTCATATTAACTTGTAATTTTCAAAGTTGACAAACTTCACTTCCCAAATTTTTTGAACGTATTCTGGGTAACTTATATAAATTTATTATTCGACTGGGTTTTCCATATTTTAATTTATTAGTGTTAGTGTTGAGGTAGCCAGATAGCAGTATTGAATAAATCAATAGTACAAATTTCTAATCAGGAAAATACGTCATTTTTTTCTCACGAAACTCGTGTCATGCAGTTCGAGGAAAAGTATTATTTTTTAGTCTCGTTATTTCAATCTCTTGAAAAATTTATTTTCAGTAAAATTTCTTTAATAACTTCTATTTGTTTAAGTATGTTATATAAATTTTATACATGTTATAACATTTATTTAAAAATGTTTTCTGTATTACTAATTTTTCTTAAAATGTCTTTTTTTTACCCAGTATATTATCTGCATATGTACAATATTTTCGTAATAAAATAATTAAATTAGAAATGTCATATGACGCTCAATTTAATGAGTTGTTTAACACCTTAGTGTTTCTTGTGCAGTTTTCAAGTTAATGGAAAAAGCACTTCCCTGATTTGGAAATTATTTAAATACTACTAGTCCACTGATTTCCCATATTGTTTAAAATTATTTACTACCGCATAGGTGGAGTAGCCTAATAAAGATTGAATGGAAGTCAATAGTACAAATTTCTGTTAGTCAGGTTTTACTACGTCATTTTTTACTTTCTGTCACCTCCTTCATGCTGTTTGTGTTTTTTTACTTCCAGTCTCGCTTATTTCAATCTCTTGAATACAATTTACTTTTCATATACAAATTTCTTTAATAACTTCCATTCTGTTTTAAGTGATGTTATTGGTGAATATTCTCATCGACATTTTTATAATTCATTTATTCAAAACTCTTCATCTGTGCCCCGTCACAAATATTTCTTAAAATCTCTTTTTTTTACCCAGTATATTATCTGCATATGTACAATATTTTAGTAATAAAATGATTAAATAAGGAGTCTCATATGAGGTTTAATTTAATGAGAAGCTTAACACTTCTGTGTCCTCTTGCAGTTTTCAAGTTCTTGTAGAAAGCACTTCACTGATTTGTCTGAAAGCATCTGGGGGGGGACATTTGAATACTATTAGTCCACTGATTTCACATATTGTTTAAATCCATTAACTACCACATAGGTGGGATAGCCCAGTA
>CM063501.1:26419402-26431902 GCA_032207245.1 Pardosa pseudoannulata
CATGAAAGAACCAAGATCGTAGGCCAAAGGTTTCACGAATTAAAGGGAAGGGGTGGGTCTTTCATTTGACAAGCACTACTAGGGAGAAGGTACATCTTAGAACAAGTAGGTCCACGTAGTTTAGAAGCAAGAACCAAGCATAAGATCCCCTATGCTGTGCCTGCCAACAACAAGGGTATCGTTTAAGAACTTGGAAACATTATGACCAAGAATATATTTTACATGCCCCTGTCACCATTAATGAGAATGACGGATCTTAGCCCCGGACATACAAAACCTCTGATACCAAGTCGTTACTCTTAACAACTCATCTACCACGGCTAGGACAACTAGTTATTACAGGTATTTCCTTAGAAACTTCTGAAATTTATAATGTATAAATTAAAAGAATCATAATGGTATGTAGTAGATAAATTAACATACCTTGTAAAATTCATTATTAGCATTGATTGAAAGAAACAATTTTTAATTTAAAATATTCTTCACAATAAATTTAATAAATCTATATTTATTTAAACGAAATCTATAGCACATGCATGCATATATTTTTTACATAAGCATAATAAGTTTTACTTAATTTAAACAAAATTAAAATTTTAAAATAAATATTTAAATTCCAAACATAAAAAAATTAAGCTGTATCTATAACAGAAATAGTTTTTTAAATATTTTTAGTAAAAGATGTATAGTACATAATTTATAATCCAAACTAAATTTTCCAGAATATTTCTCTTGCTTAATCTTTATTAAAATTTTCTAGACAGTTTATTCTTTACGTGTCAAAATTATAATATATATTATAAGTTTAAAGCAAATTGTATAGTCTTGAGAAAAAAGTTATCGAGAAGAAATTATTGGATTTCTTTCAATAAAATTATTACAGTAACCTTTTCATTTAAACAAAAAAAAAATGCAAATTAGTACTCATATTAAATTGCCAAACTATTGTGCTCTATTTTGGGAAGAGTTTTTTTACGCTTTTTATAGGAGAATTAAGTAAGAGCTTTGAATACTTTTCTTGGATAAAAAATAATTTTTGCAATAAAGTAAAAACGGTTAAGAGCAAAAAATAAGGAAAAAGAACTAAAACAATATTAACGGAAAAACGTCAAAATCTGAAGGAAGCGAAAGGAAGTATTTATCTAATTTATGTGCTCACTTTGTTAATCTTTATATAAATATTAAAGTTGGAAATGAATATATATATATATATATATATATATATATATATATATATATATATATATGTATGTATATATATATGTATGTATATATATATATATATATATATATATATATATATATATATATATATATATATATATATATATATATATATATATATATATATATATATATATATATATATATATATATATATATATATATATATATATATATAAATATATATATATATATATATATATATATATATATATATATATATATATATATATATATATATACATACATATATATATATATATATATATATATATATATATATATATATATATATATATATATATATATATATATATATATATATATATATATACATATATATATATATATATATATATATAACATATACATACATACATACATATATAATATATATATACATATATATATATATATATATACATATATATATATACATATATATATATATATATATATATATTTGTTTAAGGAGTCCTTATATTGCTTTTATATTATTTGATTACCCCATACTTACAATTCAAGGCTTTTTAAGTGGAAAAATGTTTAAAATACATCTTTTATCAATTTGTTTTCAGTAGTGGAAACAGTATAACAAATATTATACATACATACATACACACACATATATATATATATATATATTGATATTATATATATATATATATATATACATACATATGTATATATATATATGTGTGTGTGTGTATATGTATTTGGATATATACAGTGAAAATAGAAGGTGTCCAAGAAAGATGTCCCCTCACTTTAAAATTAAATAGCATGAAAACAAAGATAGATAGACAAATGTTACAAACGTATGTTAATTTTGAAGGCTATAAGAGTTAGTTTTATACAGAAGTTTGAAAATATAGTTACAATACATATCCTAATATAGATCCTTAAACGCTGAATGTGTGGTAAAAAATTATTGTAAAACTGCAAAGGTAACGTTCATTGCTGATCCTTTCGCCAATGAAAAAAGTCCGACAATGAATCTGCTGCATACCGCTGCCCAAACAGTAAGTTTGAGACATTGAAGTGCTTTTGCCTTATGCAAATAGGGATTTTTGGATCCCCAAAATCTCCTATTAACGAATACAATAAGGTGGAAAAGTGCTTCATCTATGAACCAAATGCAGTCAATATTAAAGCCGTCATTATCAATCATATTGAGCATTCGAAACGCAAAGTCAAAGTGCACAGCTGATGCAGGCATGGCCTGGTGACTCTGAATTTTGTAGGTTACTTCGAGTATTATATCTTGCTGGAACGCTTCTAACCAGTCTCTGTTGCAAATTCTTCGGACTTGATTTGTGGGTTGTTGAAGAATTGTAGAAACCGTGGTGACATTTTCCGGAGTAAGAACTATTGGCTTGGAGGCGCCATTGCCGATAAGATCATCTGCCACGCGACCTGTCCGTTCGAATTTGGCAAAAAAGCCTGCGAATAGTTTTTTCAACGATTCCTTTTACAATATTAAATCTTCTTTGAAAACTGAGTTTTGTTGCAGTAATACTGTGTCCAAACCAGTGGAATTCCAGTGCTAGAAAAACAGATTCAAATGAATACATAGTTACACATTTTATATAGATACGCTCTCAATCCTTTATATTCCAATGGTCGATTCAATCGTTTGTATACGTTACGGCAGCGACTGATAAATGCACACAATGTTCAACGGCCTTTACGTTATGTATATATGTATGTGTGTATGTGTTTGTGTTATACACACATATGTATATATGTATATATATATATATATATATATATATATATATATATATATATATGTGTAATTTAAAGACCCTAAATACGCTTTCTATGGTTTTTCTTTTACCTTCCATTCTGAATTATTAAAAATAAAATATATCATGCTATAGCATATTGATCTGAACTTTTAATGAAAACGCATCTATAGGAAAAGTAAAGAAAGACATTTTTACTTGAGATTAAAAATATTATCAATATTTCTTAATGAATGCGAAATGAACTCAAATTATATTTTTTTTCCACAGAAAATACATTAGACTTAAAAATGTTTGTTTCTTGTAATTAAGGAAATTAAAGAGGACTCCCAAACTTGTAAACATTTATAAAAAAAATTAAATGTTCTTTATATGAATATTAATCTGACGTTATATTTTTAATGGAAAACAGGGGAATTCCTTTGGTATCAAAGTGATTTAAATGTCGTGTGAGAATCAGTGTATGTTAACTTATTTTAGACATAGGTAGTTGATTACTTTTATAGGAATAATAAAGTATATCATTAAAAGAAAATGTTTCTTAAGTTGAATTAGTAAGTGAAATACTGATGGAATTTATGTTTACTAAATATATATTTTTCTGACAGTGTTTTTTCCATAACGTATTTGGAAGCTGAGCTTTCACTAAATTATTATTGTTGATAGTTTGTTGATAAAAAAAATATCGTGGAGATATATCGACACATTGAGGAGAAATCGATTTGTTGAACTAAACTCCTTTTTTTTTAGTTTTGTGGGAACATATATAAAATAATCCTGATATATAAAGGGTTCGCAAAAGAATAGCATAGGAATTTTTCCTATGTTAAATAAATTTAGTTGAATAGGAGTAGTTTAAAAATGCCTGGAAAAATAGCCCCAAAATGTCTACACATTACAGTGGCCCCATCACTGCAAAGCTTATTCTAATACATTATCCAAATATTCGGCGTAACTTGCATGATGTTTATGTGAATATTTTACTTAGTGTTCCATTATACGTTAACCTTATTTTCTTTCTTTTAGATTTAGGTTCGAGCCGAAGTAAGTCTGTCGGCAATGATCTCGTCATTGAAAGGTTGAGGGTTCGGAACCCTAGCTGGTCTAAGATCTTTCGTGTTCGTTAAAGGTGACTCTGGCACGAAATATAGGTCCGTGGTCACAATGTTCTCCACGTTCTCAATCAATACCTCTCGGTGTGGCAGGCCAAATCTATGTGTCTTCTGCATGGTCCCTGCTTCAAAATTATGAGGACCCACTTGAGCATAAGTGGTACTTTCCCCCTTGTGGAGCTCATTAAAAACGAAAGGCTCACCCCTTTGCCTTAATACGAGAGCTTGCAGGTTCAATCGTGCTTGGTTTGTCCAAGTAGCATGAAAAACAACAACTGATTTAGGTTCTATGTTTATATATGAACTCATTGGTTTCATTACTGTTTTATAGTTTCCCTTCTTTACTTATATTATTTTTGGTTTGCTTTTACCATTTTGAATCTCTTTAACGTGTCTGCTCTTAATTTTTTATTTATGATGCTTTAATGATCTCGATTTAAGGTTCAATAATTTGTTTCACACTATATTTCCCAAGAGAACTCGTTTATATTAAATGCAGTACAATTCAACCAAATCTTGGCACCTGAGCAGTAAGACTGATGGAAAAATAAAATAACACCTTAAAATCTTTCATTACCAATATAGTGTTGGAGTATCCAATACTGGTGAGCAAGCTCAGAGCATTAAAAGACTGTGGAGCTCTTCAAAATAATGCTAAACACAAAATAATGAAAAACAGCAGCCAACTCTCTGTAGATTTATGTGGCGACGGCTTCCTAAAATCTTGTTTTTGTTGCTATTTTAAATCCCAATAGGGATTTTCGACCTCCGTAAAGAAAGACACGAGTTTAAATAAATTTATCTACTATATAAATACAAGGTTTGTGCTGATATTTCTTACAGCTATTTCACTTGATATCCCCGATGTGTATATGCATTATGTAGCAAAAATAAAGTACTCAGTACTTGCAAACTTCCACTGGTTGAATTTCATTGCAAAGTGTAAGAACATAAGAACTATTTAATTTTCTTGTGTAACAGGATGACAATTGAAAAGGTATAAAATTTATATTATGATAATTATTTGAAAATTTAATTTCACTTTATTAACATCTTATATCGATAATTTTAATAATTTCATATTACACGGAAGTATATTACACGGAAGTATATAATTGTTAATGTAGGTAACAGAAAAAATATGTACATATATAACTACAAATTGAATTTATATATTTACAGGATAAAATAGAAGAAAGTAAGTTTATTTACTTATATTTTAAATGTTCATATTAAAATTAAACAGTAGTAAAACCAGAACTTGAATAATTTAAAAAAACAATGTAAATTGGAATCATTGCCAAAAAACCCCATATAACTAATCAACCCCATTACTGGTGGTAAAAGATTTTGTCAAAAATTTATGTTGCGAAATTTTGGCTGTTGTAAATTAATTATGTTTACTGTTAGGTAAAAAAAACAAGATGTATTAACTTCTCCAACCAAGAACTGAGTATAATACCATGCTACTTGCACTTTAAAACAGTTAATTTTACTTTAAAAGCAGTATTTCAATTAAGAAATTTTAAAATCAATATATATATATATATATATATATATATATATCTTTTTAGTTAGTTTCTATAATTTCTATAATTGCAGTATTTGTCTATAATTTTCAATAAATTACTTTATGTGTTTGTTCTAAGGAGATCATTTTGTCATTACTTTAATTTGAAGTAAATAACAGAAAAAATTAAAATTTAATTACAAAGGTATATTTTATTGAAACATAGTAAATATTACTTAAATGGATCTAAATTCACAATAATTTTTATTTACTTTGTACTTAGCATAATATGACCATATTTTGAAATGAAAGACATGGTGTCATAATCAACCTGAATGTGTAATAATAAAATTAAATATATAGATTTTTTACTGCATCTCATCGTAAAGACAGCGAAATCTTACTCAATATTTCATCACTATATAATTTGTTTTCATAATTAATTTTATTAATGTTTTGTGAACAAAAGAAACAAATTCAGTGTTATTTTATTGCATATTTAAACTGTCGTAAGCATTTCTAATTTCTTAATGTTACATTTAAAATTCATGTTACCTATTACAAATTTAAAATGATCTTTAAACCGAAAAACTAAATGTAGAGAAACATCTTAGAAGTCCAGAGAGCAATTATTTATTCTATTCCTCACTTTTGTGATTTCCAGTTCTTAAATGAAATGGTGTTGGCACGAATGGATTTTCCTTTTAAAAGTGCCTTTCCCTCCAGACTGTAATTACATGCATAAATATTTGGTGCATAATTACCACTGCACATTTCTTCCATCTGTCCATTTTACTGCACCCAAGAGAGGTGTTAAAGTAATTATGAGAGTAATAATTTATGATGCAGGCACTGAGCAGGTTGTCTGAAAGTAGGCATTTTCGCATACAGCAGGCAGAGACACTGCCTATATGAATTGGTAAAGTGTTGCATAACACAGTTCTTTATCATTTCATATTGGATTATGATACTTCATGCCTTTCATCAGACTCAAATTCATCCGTAGTCTGACCAATTGTCATTTGAGTTTTAATTGAATTTCCTTGGTGGGGGAGGACCTGTCCAACAATTGAATCATAACAACATGTTTGTCCTATTCATGTAATTTGGTTCAAGCTTGATATTGGATGTATTATTCTACTGGATATAGTCATGACCATTATAATGCATTACGTAATTCATAGTTCTTCCTCCAAACGTTTGAATAAATATTAACATTTTAAACGATGTGGAATCCATTTCGATGATAATGTATCCAATGCCGGCATTCTTTAGTTCAAAAAATTTAATTTCTCTGTTTTGTTAGTGAATCTATTTAACCACCGATCGTAAGAAAAAATTTGAAATTTTGACACTTTCGAGTCAAAGAAAGCCTCAATACAAATCTAAACATGAAACACATTTTAATTGGATTTAGCCCAAAAAATATATATATTGCATACGTTTTTCTCACCTGAAGATTTTACAGAATTCCTGTTTGTAAACATATGACAACTTTTTGCGTGTGTGAGTAATGGAACAAATGTTGTGTTAGGTTTTTAGATTAGTTTTAACCTAACAAATTTGAAAAGGTTAATATAGAAAAAAAATTGATAACCATTGGTAAATGATTAGATTATTTTTTATATTTCGTTTTTTGATTAAAATATTCCAGTGAAGTGACATTTCTCATTCAGAAATGAAAAAATTTTGGTTGCCGAGCAAAATGATGTTGTAAGGAATTCTTAAATTGATACTTATGATACTGTGGATTATATATATGTAATATTGTCATTTGAGTTTTAATTGAATTCCCTTGGTGGGGGAGGACCTGTCCAACAATAGAATCATAACAACATGTTTGTCCTATTCATGTAATTTGGTTCAAGCTTGATATTGGATGTATTATTCTACTGGATATAGTCATGACCATTATAATGCATTACGTAATTCATAGTTCTTCCTCCAAACGTTTGAATAAATATTAACATTTTAAACGATGTGGAATCCATTTCGATGATAAAGTATCCATTGCCGATATTCTTTAGTTGAAAAAAATTTAATTTCTCTATTTTGTTAGGGAATCTAGTTAACCAGCGATCATAAGAAAAAAACTTGAAATTTTGACACTTTCGAGTCAAAGAAAGCCTCAATACAAATCTAAACATGAAACACATTTTAATTGGATTTAGCCCAAAAAATATATATATTGCATACGTTTTTCTCACCTGAAGATTTTACGGAAATTCCTGTGCTGCATACATATAAGACAACTGTGTGTGTGTGTGAGAAATGTAACAAATTTTGTGATAAGTTTTTAGATTAGTTTTAACCTAACAAATTTGAAAAAGGTTAGTAAAGAAGAAAAATTGGTAACCATTGGGAAATGATTTAGTTGTTTTTTTTTATATTTGGCATTTCAACTAAAATATTGCAGTGAAGTGGCATTTTTCATTCAGAAATGAAAAAAGTTTGGATGTTGAACAAAATCATGTTCTAAGAAATTCTTAAATTGATACTTACGATACTTTGGGTTATATATATATATATATATATATTATATATATATATATATATATATATATATATATATATATATATATATATATATATATATATATATATATATATATATATATATATATATATATATATATATATATATGTATATATATATATATATATATATATATATATATATAAATATATATATATATATATATATATATATATATATATATATATATATATATATATATATATATATATATATATATATATATATATATATATATATATATATATATATATAATATATATATATATATATATATATATATATATATATATATATATATATATATATATATATATATATATATATATAATATATATATATATATATATATATATATATATATATATATATATATATATATATTCTGTGTATATATATATATATATATATATATATATATATATATATATATATATATTATATATATATATATATATATATATATATATATATATATATATATATATATATATTATATATATATATATATATATTTATATATATATATATATATATATATATACATACAGGGTGTCCTAAAAGCTGGTCTGTCATATCATGATGAAAAAGATTTACATAGAAACTTGTGTCCGATAATGCGAAATGTGACCGCTAGAGGGCAATATTTGCAGGATATTCGCTGGATCGGTAGAGGCGAACCGCCGCAATCCCTAGATCTGACTCCCCTGGATTTCTACCTGTGGGTACGAAACACCCGTAACATCGGACATGGATCTTATTGCCAGAATCGTGTAAGCGGCAGAACGTGTCCGTGACACTCCTGGCTATATTAAACGGGTTCATGAATCCATGCGCCGACGTTGTAAAACGTGCATTGTGGCGAAGGTAAACAATTTTGAGCATTTGCTGTGATGTAATCCTCATCTGTAGTAAAAATCATATTAATACCGCTGTTGATATAAATTTTTTTTCTTCTCCACACTCGTGATCACAGCACTCTAGCGGTCACAGTTTTCATTTTCATACACAAGTTCCTATGTAAATCTTGTTCATCGTGATATAACAGACTAGCATGTTAAGTTTGTAAACGACCTTTTGGGACACCCTGTATATGTATATGTATATATATAAATAAGTGTTTGTGTGGGCTGTAGTACTTTTTATAACAAATACATTCTATTCATTAACCCTCTAAGCGGTTCGCACGTACAATTTCGCCTGTTGTGACGTACAATTTTCGACCTCCAAAAACGTTCCGAAAATGGATGCACTGTACATTTCTGCCAGCACTTTTCCCCATGGAGTTTTGAGGTAGGGCGTCAGATCGATTGTTTAGGAACTGCACCCCCTCTTTGACTGACATTTATTGGGGGATGCAACCCTACTCACTGAGGCACAAAGGCGCTGATAGCTTCTCATGGCTTTGTCAATCTCTATTTCGAAATATTTCATTTGCTGTAACAAATGTATCTCTCATTGCACCACTTAAATATCTTGGATGACTTTCGTAAAAAAATACAAATAATTCTCTTAAAAATATTTTTTTTCATACTGTTAGAATCCATTATTTCTTACGGGATGATCTTCGAGACTTGACGAGCTTTATGTGTATTAAAAATTAACACTCTATAATGTATATAACAATCTATAATTTATATATTTATTTATAACCGGAAGTAAAGGAACAATAACGAGGATGGGTTTCCCGTATTCTAATCTAGTCGACAAAGGGTGAAATAAAAAATCATAGAACACTTTGGTCACTGACACAATAAAACTTTCGCGTATGTTTGGAGACTATTTTTCCTCGGTGTGTTTCACTCGGAGGGAAAATTAAAGAATTAAGTGCTAATTTGAAATGTAGATCATATTTCTAAAATACACATTATTGTTAATGTTTTCTTTTAAACATTTTTATGGCAAGTGGAAAAGTAATTTTATTTTATATTTTCTCTAATTCTATACTTCCACTTCATTCTCTATTGTTGTTTTTTTTATTTAGTAATAAATTTTAAAAAAAATAAAAGTTTATTAGAATAAATAGTAATGAAAACAGAAGAAATATACCTGAATATATGTCTGGTGTTTTCCAAACTAAGGATATTTCATACAGTTTGTATGATTTCATGGACAGTAACTCAGACATTTATTTAAACTCATTATTTAACCAAATGTCCTCAACTTCCATTACCAAAATTTCCTCTTGGGGACATTTTAAGCTAAGATTATGGCCATAAACTATTTTGTAAAACTTTATTAAGGCTTAGTAAATTTCAATATAGATAATGTACATGTTTCGTGATTTAATATAGCTTCCATTTGGTTAAGACGAACCATAATTTATTGAAGTGGAAAATGGTATATCTTGATAAAGGATATTATGCCCTTTACTATATCCTTTTGACTTCTATTTGAGAATGTTTGTTTGAGAATAATGTCAGAAAAATTTGAATCATATAGAAAATACATAATTCTTTGTTGAAGAAAAAACACTAATATTCGATTATCAATTCCGTAGTTATTTCAGTGCTGGAATAATTATAAATCATAAAATATTTAGAAAAGTCAGAACTGTTGATAACACAACTTTTATTTTGATTTGCATGATCAGCATCGTAATAATATACATAAACTTTGCTTGGAAAAACGGAAGGGGAACATAAATTATGCTAATTTCTTGCAACCATTGAAAAACAACTTAGAAACAATTATAAATCCGATCATTCTGGCCTTATTTGACATAATGCCAGACATGAAAAGAGGTTGCCTTTAAACTTTAGGTAAATTTAAACGTGTTACGTGAATTCATTTTATATTTGGTGTGTTTAATGCAATGACTTCTAAGAGGAAAAAAAAATTCCGATAATCAACAAATCCAAATATTAGCTTTAAATGAAGCTGGAATGTTTTGTTCTAATATTTCAAGAAAAATAGAAAGTTTCTAGGCTGTAGTAAACAGTTTTTTTACAGATCTAGAAGATTACGGTGGTAAAAAACGTAGAGGTAGATTGAAATACTTACTTGTAAGGCAATCAAGACAAATCCGGAAACTAGCTTTTGGACAAAAAAAAATGTTATCTGCCCAAATTCAACAACTGTTTCAATAGCTATGTGCAGACCGAACTATAAGAAAGGATTGTAGTAACATCCCCATTGTTCAGTTCTTTTAGATGTTTTTCGCTACTATCCTTCTTTATAAATTACTAATTCCCAACCCGACGTATAGGTAAAACACGTGCCCAGTCCCCCCAAAACAACCCCGATACCAACAAAACTTGGCAAACTGTCAATCAAAACTGAATATTTACTTTCCTTTCCTCAAAGCCAAGTAATACTGATAAAACAAATTGTATTGACAAATTTTCTTAACCCGAGTTTTCTCTGGAAAATAATTAGCTGCAATACATATGAACTCGGGATAATCAGGAAAATGGTTAAAAAACTATTGATATCGTTTGTATTCTGAATGACAGAGAACTAGAATCAATAATAGGAAGCATATTTTAGAAACTGCTCTTAACCAACGAAAGTAATTGAAGGAAAAATGTAAACATAATATATAATTACTAGCATATAGCCCGTCATATGACGGGACCAGTAAAATTTTTAATTTTCCAGAATTGTAAAGTACCCTATGAGGCAGGTAAAAAAATGGCTTGGTTTTAATGGCTGAGAATTACCTTTCAACATAAATAATCGATTAAAATTATCGCATATGTACTTAATCTATTATTTAAGTCAAATTAAAAAAAGAAAATTATTTACGTAATATCTAAATTCAGTGATAAAACGTATGAAAATAATTCAGACGATATTTAAATAATTTAAAATAAGAAATGGTTAAATGAGATGGTTAAAGGAATGACGTCATAATGCTAGAAAAATGTGTTATTTTTACCTATTTATTATGTGATAAATTGATAAATTTAATAGCATGCTCTTAAAATGGAACTTTATATAATGACATTAAACGCTTAAAATGGGACTTGATAGATTTCGAACGTTTTAAAGACGACAGTATTTTTGGCTGTGATACGAAGCTTATTCATACCAATTTACTTCAGAATCGGATCTATAGTTTACGGAAAGATAAACTTTACTCGTTTTGAATTTTGAAAACTAACTCATCAAAAATCCAATAAAGATGACTGTATCCATTACAGGTCTAACAGCTTCATAACTTCGAGCACAGACGGGCACATAACTTAGGATATTATTACGTTACGAGAAGAAAGTTTAAGGATACACAACATGAAATGTTTATGTGGCCAGTTACATCCGTACGACAATACGTGAATTCATTAAAATAAAAATAATAAAAATTATAAAAAGTTGAAAAATAGTAACAATGTATTTTAAAAATAGTATAATAACTTTGGTAATAAGAA
>CM063501.1:26436902-26481902 GCA_032207245.1 Pardosa pseudoannulata
ATGTTTTAAAATGTTTTATTCATGTTTAAAGTTAGTTCTTAAGATACTGAATGATATTTTTTCTACATTCCAAAATTCTAAACTTTTAGTTAAAGATATATTTCCTACCTTAATAGCGAAGGTGAGTGTATAGAGGTGTGATAATAGTTGACACAAATATACCAATTGTGTTCATAGACAGCGTAATAGGTAGCATGCCAAATCAAGATCTTCATATAACATAAACTCAAAATTCTCAAATTGAAGCTCAAATTGAAGTAACACTT
Source organism: Pardosa pseudoannulata (assembly GCA_032207245.1). Lineage (NCBI taxonomy): Eukaryota > Metazoa > Arthropoda > Arachnida > Araneae > Lycosidae > Pardosa > Pardosa pseudoannulata. The sequence goes on from CM063501.1 coordinate 26,437,169, forward strand.
CCATTCTAGAAAAGCTTTATTGTGGTTTGCAGAGATGAACTAGATTACTTAGCTTGTATAATTAACTACTGACAGCAATCTTATTTGAAATGCTTTGCAACTCTCTCTCAATAAATATAGTAAATATGACAAAACTTTAACTCAGGTAAGTCGTGTTATGTATTTCTTCGTCTCAGTAAATGGTAATATAAGGCTCATTTGAAATATTCTCTTGGACTTTTAGCACTCTACGTTAAGCTAAATAATAAACTTTGAAATGTAAAATACTATTCATTTGGTAATATTACATTCCTTTTAAGATATATTATAAAATTATTATAATGACCGAAATAAATTAATTTACTGAGGATATATTTTAAATACATATGTATATGTATGTAAACAAAAATTGTCTCTATATAAATACCAATTATTAAAACTGTTATTTTTTAATTTCTCTTGTTACGAGTACTGTACAACTGCCTTACATATTCAACAGAATATATAAATCTTATCTTGAATTATTATGAGAAACATTTTAAAAGCTCATCTCCATTTAATCACTTGTAGAGTAGTTTAAATTAAAATTCAGTGCCACTTTCTGTGATATGCATTACTGAAGAAAATATGTTTTAGCGTTGTTAGATGTGGTACTACAAACGAATAACCTACACGATGAAATCATTTCAAATATAGACGATATGGATCCGTAAAAATTAAATTTAGTGTTAAAGCTTAATTTCTTTTAAAGTAACACCATGATAAATTTAGTTTAAGAAAGGAATGCCTTTTAACGAATATTGCCTTTTTTTAGGCTTAGAGGCCTATTTAGATTCTTTTTCTCTGTATATTTAAACTAAATATTCCTTTTCAATATTTTAATGTATTTATGTAATATAAAGTTATTCATATAAAACTGATTCTATTGATTGATGAAGCGTTTAAATTGGTTATATATATATATATATATATATATATATATATATATATATATATATATATATATATATATATATATATATATATATATATATATATATATATATATATATATATTTATATATTTATATATATATTATATATATATATATATATATATATATATATATATATATATATATATATATATATATATATATATATATATATATATATATATATATATATATATATATATATATATATATATATATATATATATATATATATATATATATATATATATATATATATATATATATATATATATATATATATAATAATTTGATATTAACTGAAGAAAAACAATGATTAAAATCATATTATAAAACAGAGAAAATGAAAAAATGATTAAACATTCTAGAATTACATTATAAAAAGTATTTTCATTTCAGAAGAATTGAATATTAAATGAAGCTTTGTAGATTATACTTCACCTTTATGAATTATAAATAAAATGATGAAATATAACTATTTTTCACCTTCATTTTTCTTATAAACGACAACGTTTGCTCCTGAGTTATTAACATTAGAGCTTTTACATAACTTTTTTCTCAATAACACAAATTTATTAATACATTAGCACTAACTATATATGTTTTTTTCATAGCTATATACTTCTTTGTGTGACTTTCGCTGTTTTTCAAAATAAAATTAATAGCAAAAGCACATAAAATTTTTTTACTCAGCTAAATATTTTTCTATTAATTTTAGACATTAATCTTTTTAGATGGTGGTGTATATTATAACACAACGTATACGAGTATAAAAAAAAGTTTTTTCCTAAAGCGTCTGAATTTCAAAAAAGGAATTTCAAATTAGTTCTATTAGTATTTTTTATGAAATTTTATATTTCTTAAAAAATACTTTGAAATAGAACTAATAATTTCAAATACAACTAATCATAATTTTAATTTCTTTAATGTTTTTTACAAACAGAAAAGAATGAGTTTTTGAAGTAAAAATTAAAAGAGTATGTGGTATCAGAATCAATTTACGATTTCATGCATTTCGTTTGTGTGGTCTAAAACAGGTAAATAGTTTTCATTAATTCCTTAACTATTTCTTGTTTTCATCGTTAAATAAACTATGTGGAAAATCTTAAAGTTCTTTTTTCAAATGAAGTTAATGATTAACTATTTCTGTCAGAGATACTTTATCTGCTTAAATTTCCGCCGGTTTTTTAGACAACCGTTTTTTAACCTTTTTTTTATTGCGGCACCTCTGTAAAGCTGGAAGCATTATGCGATGTAGAGCTCCGTTTAAAACAATTTGAATACGAAGAAAAAATTGGTAAATGAGTGGAAATGTAATGTTTGTTTATCTTTAAGGTCATATACCACTTTAAAACCCTCTAAAATTCAATTGGTTTTTACTCTTGTGGGCATAATATTACGTTGATTTAGTGTTTGAGTAAGCAGGAATTAAAACGCATTAATAAAACACATCTTCACTAATATGTCTTCATTAAATGATTTTTTATAATGAAATGCCTAAGAAATACATCTTATCGCATGTAGATGGGGAAGACTACTCTGGATTCCTCGTCGGTCTCGCAACAATGGTGTCGCTTTTCTTTTTTCTTGTGTAGCTCCAAAAATCTTTTTCACTAGCAGCGTCCATCCTCTTTTATCCTCTGGAAATAACCTCATACTCAAAAAATGGAAAACGGAGAATATAGGGGTAAGATCAAGCCAAGCCAAACCAAAGGTCTCATATATTGATTGGGAGAAGTCCGAAGTTACTTCCTACCCCTGACTGCTCCTGGTCTGTTTGCCTTTGGTGATGGCTTACGAGAAGAGGTAAAAAGTATTGAAGCACCAAATGTAACTTATTGTTACAAGTCTGTGGAAATTTGTGGACATGTCTGCATCATTTAAAATAAATCCCATTAAAATATTTGAATTAGAACTTGTAAAACTATACAAAATTTTATTTAATATTATATGATGATTTAAATGATACTTAAAAGCATTTTACTAAAAAAGGTGCTTTTCAACTTACGTGTATCCTTAATAAAGAATTATTGCACATATTTATTCTTCACATATTTTTCCTATTAAATACATTATAGACATACAAATAAACTCTACCCACTTTTTTCGTTCTTCTTTACTTCATTTAGCTTTAACAGTGATTATATTATATAAACATAATTTCACATTTTTTAAAATTTAATCCCCCGGTGTAATAATTCTGATACTTATTAAAAATTTGAAATATGTAAAATTATACCCAACATTAATTGTCTACAAAAAAGTAAAAATCATTAATAAAACTCACTTTGTGTTCTTGCACTGTGTGTCAAAAAATTTTAAAGTTTTTAAAACTAACTTGACCTTTTTCATTTTATTAATTTTTTTTTAAGAAACAAATTCACTTCAGAAAAATTAATTAAATAAAAGTAGAGAATAACTGATTGAAATTCTATGCTTTCACGATAATAATTTAAAAAGATACAAGACGAAATATAAGAGGAAATTCTACCCAATTTTTTCGTTGTTCTTTAATCCATTTAGTTTTAACAGTATTTACTTTATATAAACATTAGTTTCACTTTTTATAAAATTTAATCCTATGGTGTAATAATTCTGATACTTTTTAAAAATTTAAAAGTTGTAAAATTATACCAAACATTAATTGTCTACAAAAAAGTAAAAATCATTAATAAAATTCACTTTGTGTTGTTGCACAGTGTGTCAAAAAATTTTAAAGTTTTAAAAACTAGCTTGACCTTTTCATTTTATTAAAATTCCCTTTTTAAAGAAACAAAGTCAATTCAGCAAAACTAATTAAATAAAAGTAGAGAATAACTGCTAGAAATTCTATGCTTTCACGATAATATTTAAAAAAAGATATGATAAGTTGAAAAATAAGAAGAAAATCTTCCCTTTAAATTTATTTAAAAGTGAAGTGTCCCCTTAATACTATGAATTAATTTATTTGTATAAATTTTTCATTATTCTTAATTATTGCCGTAGCACCGCTAGGATATGATCTTGGCACCCATTTCGAGAAATGCGGTATTAGAGATCATCCCATTAATAAAAATGTTTTAACGTTTGTCCCTGGACATGGTAATAAATTTAGAAATATGGGGCCATTTACGAACTTTTTTTTAAATATCTAAAAACTATTTTACTTTGCTAGAATAGTATTTCATTTATCGTAAAGGTAAAATTTTATGTACTGTTCATAGTATAATACAATATAACTTCAAATATAAAAGATATTTAATTTGGCAAATTTGTGAAAAATTCGATATATCTTTTTTAAATGATTTGGAAAATTCAACTACAGGGAAATAGTAAAATCAATACAATAACCTTAAAGAAGCAAATTTTATTAGAGACTGATGATTAGATTTCTTTGTGTCTCTTGTTTAAAGACTTAATTAAAGGTTTACAAATGATGTCAATGTGTGTTGTCTGTGTTGAATCAATATACTTCGATAGCGCCTTATATTAAATTTAAATTAAAAAATTACGAAATAGCCAGTAGTTACTTAATTAGTTCTTGTTTATTAGAAATAAGTTTAATTAAACTATTACGTCTAGTGTACCCCAAAACAGTGCAATGTATTCAGCATAGCTATGTACAAACATGCATGAGATGAAGTGTTCAAGATTAACTTTATTTATATTATTGAAACATAAAATAGTTTGTCGCGTGTGTACTTTATATTTTGTTTTAACGAGAAAGAGTTTGTTTTGATATAAAATTTAACTGGGAATTAGGCGATACGGATTAATGTAATTGGCTTTTCTGACGAAATAAACAATTTTTGGTTGTCCAGCTACGAAATTGTTATTCAAATACAATATAGGTTTAAAAATATCATTTACAAATTTCGTTATGTCAAAATTACTATAAAAATATTTAGGTAGAGTTAGTTATTAATTTTAGAATATTCCATTAAATATAATTAAAACAGCATATTACACTTTTAAATGAGCACTTTAATAACAATTTAGTGATAATTATACTTGTTTATTTTATGTCTCAAGATTTATGTCAAAACAGATTATTCTATTTCATTTTAGAAAAATAAAATAGTATAGTTGTTGAGAATAAATTTTCGGTGTAAATAAAACTTTGAATATTATAAAAAATATTTTAAGATATATTTTATTTTCTTTTTGGACTTATGCATAAAAAATTATTCTAAATATACGTCTAGGAATCGAAGAATTATAATATAGCTCACTATAGTGAATAAAACTGAATTAAAAGTATTTTTCTGTGCTCAATAATCAGTTTTGGTAAGATAATTCAAAGGTATCAAGAACTAAAATTTGAAATTTCCTTAAAATTCTATCCTTTAAAATTAACCAAAGTGTTCCAGATGAATATTATTCTTAAATTTAATTTTAATTCCTCATATACATGATTTATAAATTTTAGAAAAATAATTTTTTTCAAAACACTAATTAAGACATTTGGCTTCAAGAGTACTTTTAATTTTGTTTTTTAGGTTTGACATTATATTATCCGTATTAACCATACAGAGCAAAAATTTCTTTTTTGGTATGGCATTATTCAAAATACTGTGCCTGAGAAATATTTATAATAAAAAAAGATATATTTCAATTAAAGTCCCTTTTGAATAAAATACATCATTAATCAAACAAAAAAGACAAGATTCGTATGAAGAATAGGCATCAAATGATAATTTTCACAATATTTCATGACTATTTGGACCTCCCTGCCTTCCAGTAAAATAGTTCTACTTACCTACTTTCTTAAAGTTAATACACGATTTAACATCTTCTGTTAGGAAACTCTCCCCCCCTCAATAAAACTATCAGTAAAATTTTTTAGTAAAGCACATTTTCGGAGAAAGCATAATTCCTCTGTCACTTTTGTAGTTATTCAATTAATTTAAAGTATCCTCTTTTTAACCTTCATTTTAGTCTGTTCAAGTTTATAATTTACAGGATGTCTATAAATAAACTCCCCTACCTGAAGAGTTCAAACTATTGTTAGAAAAATTTGAAATTTTGTGGACATAATAAAGAAAGGGTATTTTTATTGGGTAAATAATAATAAAATATAGTTCAAAATGTAACGGGCAGAGGGCTTTTTATTAAAAATTACATGCTTAGCCAACATTCCCTCTAGCTAAAAATCAGCATTTATTCTTAGGTATTCCTATGAAATCACCGAAAGTAACCGTTTTGTGTGTATGTTTTGTATTTTTCATTCTCGAGCCTTATTTCTTGGAGGAATTAAGTCCTAGAGGTCCATTAACAAAATGTTCTGTCATCAGGGAGCGATATGTATTCTAGTCACTCATTAAAATTGTTCCCAATTTGCAGTTAAGTCAGTGCCTTTCACGCAAACTTTTTGTGCAAGAAGGAACTCCTGTACAAATAAGCATTCCTGGTAAGAGTGTTTTAAAAAATTATTTTCCAGATAAATGTGTCATCATCATTCTCTCCCCAAATATGTGGTCATCCCAATCAAAAGACCTAAACCCATGAGACTTTTGGCTTTGAGGGCATTTGAAACATCTTCTCAATCTTGATAAACCAACAACTATACCTGATCTGTAAGACAGCCTTTCATCTTTGACATTCTCTTAGCAATTCTCCAGACACACTGTGGTTAACTGTAGAACACATGCTCCCTAACGTTTTCAAGTGGTATCTGAAAATGATGATTGTTGTGCTGAAAGTGCCTTGTTGTAAAAATCTTTAACTATAATAGAGATTGGAAAAATGTATAATTCATCAAAAAACATCATCTGGTTGTTAAATTTTGAGTTATTCTAATTTATTTGGTCTAACAAATTTTCATTTTTTCATTATATCCTGTAAAACATTTCAAAACTTTCTGAACTGTTACGACTGTAGACAACTTTAAATTAGGGAATTTTATCTACGGACACTACGTTCATTAGATTATATCTTCATATTTCCTTTCAAATTTTAATTAGTTTTTATGTAGTTACTAATTTTATATAACTATAATTTTTAATTTATATATATATATATATATATAATATATATATATATATATATAATTAGTGTACTTTCTTTAAAGATATCTTGTGTTTAGACATGTGCCAATAGGAATCAGTGACACCAAGACCCATCAAACTAACCTACATCATGCTAAGTATAACGTGTGCATATGAACGTGTTCATTGTCAAAAATAAAATGATGTATTTAATAATCGAAGCTTCAAACCTGGTAAAATTTTCTCTAGAAAGCAGTTTGTTTAATCTGCAAAAATTATTGTCTTATAAATTTTTATTTAATTTTTTGATTTTGAGTTTATAAAAAATGTAATTCTGTCGTTTTTAATAAAATGTGTGTTTTTTTATTTTTACGGTATATACTTCTCAGTATCTTTGCGTCATTGTGATTATTTAAGACTTTCCTCTCCACTAGCATCATTACGCATTCCTGATTTCACAAAGAGAAATAATAATATCTCTACAATCCTCATGTGTAGCTTTGAAAATTTCACAAAATATGTCTTCTTAGCATACTTTCAAATAAAATAGATATGAACATTTTTTCTACTTGTAATCCACATTTTATTCCATCTTAAAAGACAACCATATTTCATTTCACCAACAGAAAGTAATGAATATTTGTTTAATAGGATTTTGGAACATGAAAAATGTTGTACTAGGATTAAAACAGTAATACCAAGATAAAAAATGAAACACACTATGCGATATAAATGAGTATTAGCAAGAAATAAAAATCTATGTTAATTATCTTTATTTTAATAAACATAGAGGTAGTTGACAGCATAAACAAAATATAGTACTAAATTTTCTATAAAGTAAATCACTTTTCTCCCCAATGTAAAACTCGAGATACGTGTTTAGGGCAGTCCGAAAATATAGCTTGAATATTTCTATATACTTTCGAATGTAGGAGCAATAAATAAAGAATAAATAATTATATTCAAATATGTTTTTCTCAAATATTATCTTTAATAGTTTTCTTTGTCATTGTGTAAAGAGATATTGTTCTTTGTCATAGTGTGATAGATTAAAAAATAAATATAAGTAATTCATTTTAAAAAAATTGAATGAAAGTATAATTAAAACTTTTAAGTTCTTGAAACATTTGATACTTCTTTGTTGTGTAGAAAATGTTTAATTATTATATTTTTATAACAAAATCGAAGACGGTATTGCACAATTTTCATTTAAAGATTCTACTCTATAGTACAGGTACATTGAGATGTGTTAAGCAAGAGCATATCTGTATAAAAAAATGCATAACAATCAATATTCTATTAAGTAAGTGAGTTATCTCTTTAGAAATAACTAGTACTTGATTTTATGCAAAAATGTTAAATTTTAAAATAATTGCTATATACTTTTTACTATCCGAGACATGGAATTAGAATGATACGATTTTTTACCGAACGCATGTATGGAATAAGCGGCTTTACTCTAAGTTTAAAAATTCTTTATCAAAAATTAAGGATTTTGCAAATATTTATTTTTTTTCTAATTATCCTTTAACTAGACAACGCGTTGGTAACTCAGACTTTTGAACCTCCTTGCTTCCTTGCAGTGTATTAAATTTTTATTTGGATTACTTTTGCATTGATGCCTAAATTAATGTTTTGATCTGTTTCACCTTTGGAGGTTAAAGTGAAGAATTTAAACATCGCTAGGTACTCCGTATAACCCAATTATCTTGACCTTCAACTTTAGTTAGAAAAAGGGAAATAATGCATTGAAATTTTATACCTCAAACAATATTTTAGCGAGCTTATGATAGTGTATTAGATATGAACCAGAGAGATAAATATAATATAAGATAAATACAAAACTGAAAAAAATCCATGATTCTCTTAAGGTTATGAAATATTTGATAATGCTTACTGCAGTCAAACACAAATTTCATTTTTAATATTTTTATCAAAGCATAAGCTATTTCACTGCATAATTTCCTTTTGTAGATTCGTTTTATCATATAGTTCTAAAATATTTATTAGTGTTAAGTCTGCACATTTTTAAAAACATTATATTTGTGAGATATACTAAGATAAAAAAATATCTTAGGATACTTTAATCAAGCCAGAATATCCAAGAACTATTATATAAAGAAATTAAACTACATTTTATCAAAGATAACTTTGAAAAATAAAAGAGAAACCTTTTGTTTTCTTTAAGTATACTGCAGTCAAGCACAAATTTTATTTTTAATATTTTTACCAAAGCATAAGATGTTTTACTGCATAATTTTCTTTTGCAGATTCTTTTTATCATATAGTTCTAAAATATTTATTAGTGTTAAGTCTGCACATTTTTAAAAACATTATATTTGTGAGATATACTAAGATAAAAAAATATCTTAGGATACTTTAATCAAGCCAGAATATCCAAGAACTATTATATAAAGAAATTAAACTACATTTTATCAAAGATAACTTTGAAAAATAAAAGAGAAACCTTTTGTTTTCTTTAAGTATACTGCAGAACAAACAGTGATAAAAATTAGAAAATTACAAATGAAATAAAAGTTAAAGTAATATAAAAATAATATAAAAATAAGAAAGTTAATTTCTAAAACATATATTTTAGATTTTGTTCTTATTTGTGTACAGACTGTAAAATGCACATTAGAAAACTGTTTTACTGTATTTAAAGTTTTTAAGCTACTGCATTTACTCTCTGACACTTCTGTAGAAAAAAATGGATATATGACTTTTAAAATTCTCATAGAGCTTTTAGAATTTTATTTGTTCCTGAGCAGTTAAGATTTTTTAAGTAATCTTTTGTTTAGAATATTGTGCTAATATGATTTTAACTTGTACAAGTATGAAATTAATTTAGCTTAAATCTACCATTTCTAGTTTAAGTGATTTACTTATAACTATGATTTCTTTGCAGACTTACAATAATTCTATTCTTTTCTCTTTATTTAGGTTTGTATAATTTAACATACGCTTTAAATAAACATCTGTACTTTAGAAATAAAACATTTAACAGTTGTTCTATACCAATTACATAATTCATTGAACATATCTAAATAAATTTTCTTTATATTTTTCTACCATTTTTATACAACAGCAGTTAGTGAGTTGGTTGTTAGATTTAGAGTCAGTGATTGGTAACTACAAGTAAAAATTAATTAGAAACTAAAACTTCAGCTGACTCGAAACAGACACTATTTATACAGAAATTTTAGAAGTCATTTCCAAATGTTTTTGTTTTAAAAAAAATGTTTAATGCTTTCATGTAAGCAGTACGTATGTGATACATATTCAATATTCAAAAAAAATTGGCAACACATCTTAAAGAGATAAAGTGTACTAGACATAAGAAATCCAAAAACATTTTAAAGCATATTCAGGACACAGTAGAAACCCCATTTTTCAAGAATTAATAAGAACTATTAAAACAAAACACAAGACAAGAGACAATAAAAACAGAATATCAGAATACAAAAAGATGAAAATCCAATATTCCTTGATTAAAAACAATAATTTTATGATACAAACTTTTTTACAGCGATTTCTATCTGTCTTTCAATTGAAATAGGTTGTTAAAATTAGAATTTTAAAATATAATGAATACTATGATAAATCTAAATACCTTAAGAGAAACATATGCCTTTAAGAAATATGTACGTTTTAGAGACAAAACAGTTCTTATATACCTATTGCATCATTAGACAGAATTTTTATATTTATTTTCTCACAATGAATTATCTTTTTGAGAGAAGAACTATTACTATTTGGTTTTTCATTTTTACGATACTATTATAAATTTATCCACATAAATATAAATTTTTGTTTACAAAATTTTTATGGCTGTTATTTATATATTTCTATTTATATATTTGTTTATATATCAATGTAAAACATCAAAAGTTGGTTAAAATTTAAATAATTTTTTATCTATTGAGATTTAACTGAATAACTAAATTTACGCGAAAAATCCAGCTCCCGGTACAATTCCGCTGCGAAATGTACCCGCACACAATGTGTTAAGATATCCTACTAATCAACACACACACACACACACACACACACACACACACACACACACACACACATATATATATATATATGTGTGTGTGTGTGTGTATATATGTGTGTGTGTAAACATACATACATACATACATACATATATATATATATATATATATATATATATATATATATATATATATATATATATATATATATATATATATATATATATATATATATATATATATATATATATATATATATATATATATATATATTATATTATATTAAAATTATTACACTTAAAATATCTCTTAAAAATTCTCCTCATTCTAAAAACTTTGATATCTATTTTTCCAGCCGTCCAATATATTATTTACAAGGAATGTTCGTGACTTGAATTCTTTGATTCCGTTTTTTAAAGCTAGCTCTGAATTAATACTAATTTTCTGTCCACTCGCCACATTTTCCAGCTGTTCCAGGTCTATTGATTACTTCTACAATAACTAAAATATTACAATAGAGTTGTCTATCCTACTTTCATTGCGAAAGGTTTCGTCTTTAAAAAAATGTTTAATGCTTTCATTTAAGCAGTATGTATGTGATACATATTCAATATTTAAAAAATTTTGCCAACACATCCTAAAGGGATGAAGTGGGCTAGAAATAAGAAATCAATAAAACATTTAAAAGTATATTCAGGACACAGTAGAAACCCCATTTTCCAAGAATAAATAAGAACTAGTAAAAACAAAACACAAGACAAGAAACAATAAAAACAGAATATCAGAATACAAAAAGATGAAAATCTAATATTCCTTGATTAAAAACAATAATTTTATGATTCAAAATTTTTTACAGTGATTTCTATCAGTATTTCAATTGAAATAGGTTGTTAAAATTAGAATTTTAAAATATAATGAATACTATGATAAATTTAAACACCTTAAGAGAAACATATGTCTTTAAGAAATATGTACAATTTAGAGACAAAACAGTTCTTAGGTACCTATTACATCATTAGACAGAATTTTTATATTTTCTGACAATGAATTATCTTTTTGAGAGTAGGAGAGGGCAATCTTATTAACAATCTACAAAATTTTCAAGTAATTTCTGTTATATATATATTTTTTCAATTTGGATCGACACTGAATGATTTTTCGAATAAAGCACATAAATTTACAGAAACTATTATAGAAACACCAATGTACTGTATATATTTTGCATGTAATACCAAATAAATATTTTTTTCAGAGATTTTTCACACATGGAATCCTATGATGTTTAAAACGACATCTGATCACTAGCATGACGTGCGGTAATATTTAAAGTTGCTTAAACTTCATATTTTATTTTATGCAGCCCATAATAACTTAGATGTAAGATATGCATCGATATTTAATCGATAACTCGAGTATTAAATTATTAATATTATCAACATTTCATATGCAAATGTAGTTAGTAATTGGGTATTAGTACAGCCTTATATTTTGTAATTGTAAGGCTAAATTTATTATAAATTAAACCTTGATTTAAACACATACCAATTAAAAATTAATACTAGAAGTTAATTACAAATGTAATTTTTCTACAAAAAATATTTATTTTATTTTATACTATCATGAAAGAGCTGCAGTAGGGATATATAATCATAACTTACATGAGAACATAATGCTTTGTTGTTTCGTTAAATAATATTTTTACTACTATTTCCACATGGGATAAAGTGTCAGACACAAGTGTTCAATAAAACATGCTAAAGTATATTTACAGAGAAACCACATTAGTGAAGCATAAATCAAATATATTGAAACAACAATATAAAGTAAAACAGTAAATAATAGAATAAAAATTAGTGTTTCTCGATTTAAATTAGTAAACTTAGTTTGGTAGCATTTTTTAAATGAAAAATTTTCGTCGTTAAATTTAAATGTGCAGTAATATTTGAAATTTTAAATGTATTGAAGACTATTATAGACACAAAATGGAAGCACCATTTTAATATTATAATCTATAGGATAAAATACATAATCAATCGTTATTAAAATATTATCATGCTTTCAATCTTATTAAACTTTTTTTTCTTTTATTGAATTAAAGATTTATAACAGGATTTGTAAATGGCTTTTCTCATACCGGGATTCTAAAAAGAATATAAAAATATCCAAAACGATTTAAATTTTCCATTAAGCAAAATTGCTTACATAGTTTCCTGGAATTTTGAAATAAGATTTATTCATATTACACCCTACAGTCAAGGAATTTTATCGATTTATTTAAAATATGCCTCTATTTAAAGTAATATTAAGTGATAAATTTCAACATTTTAAAATAAAATCTTCTTTTTTCTAAGAATTTGCTTATTTGAACAGCTTTATTTTTAGCAGCGAATATAATTTCATCAAATATTCTTATTTTTCCTTCCTGCAAATATTACCATTAACTTCTTACGCACAAATCGCATTAAGGTAAAATCGCCAGTTTGACTTCAGGCAAAAAAAAGATTAGAAAATGATCGAAACGGTATGAAATATTTAATATATACATTAAATATCTTTAAAATTCAAGTGGCATTTCAAATAGTATTAATTTTTAATTTTATTTAATAGGACTGCTTACACTTGAAGTACTTTTTTTGAAAAATATATATTCCCTAAACACAGTTACACTCCAATGTATGAATGTTATACATATTATATGTATGTATGTTATATGTGTTATATGTATGTGTGTATGTATATGTATATATGTATATATATATTATATATATATATATATATATATATATATATATATATATATATATATATATATATATATATTATATATATATATATATATATATATATATATATATATATATATATATATATATATATATATATATATATATATATATATATATATATATATATATATATGCATCATTTTAATTTCCCGAGGTCTCTAGCAGTAAGAACTCCTAATGATAATGTAACCATGAAGCCATTAAAGAAAAAAATTCAAACGTTTTAGAACTGTACATTTATTATAGATCAAAAATAATGAATCTAGGCAATAAAAGAGTACTAAAAGAATAATACACGTTGAACCTAGACCGAGAGAATCGCATCAATTTGTTTCCAAAAGACTAAACGTTGTCAAGAAATATGATTTCGAGTGATCGTTGATAGGCTGCACCAAGGAGGACCATATAGCTTCAAACATATGTTTAAGAGGTTTTGCGGGTCCCAGGGTGAACAATCCACATCAACTCATAATATACAATGCAGTACAAATACAGTAAAAATATTACAGTATTATACTGTAAAATACAGAAAAAATGAACAAACACATTACATACAAAAACAAAACAGGCAGAATAACACTCAGAAATACAATAAATAAAAAAATGCATAATTACATAAAATAAATAAAATTACATAAAATAAATATATTGTGGTACAGTGGAAGTTATATTAGGATTCAGTCTTGTTACGGGACAGCTCAATCTCCGGATTTTCCATTAGGCAATCAAACTTTTTACATTGTTTGGTTGAGCGAGTTTTGTTACAATTTAAGTGATCGGCCGAGACACCCTGCAGGCCTGATCTGGGGCGCTTGAAATGCCAATCCCTAGTGAGGGTGAAGTCACATAGGTAGTTGGCACACCCGGACCACTGCAAACACAACTAGGATTAGCCGATTCGGAGAGCTGGAACCAGCTAAGATAGCCCTGGAATGGGCCATGCTCGTTAATGAAAGTTGTACTGGCTGCATTGGAGATTAGCCAAGTGGGGCTTACTTTAGGGTAATAGACGCTGACAGACCTACCCTTCTCTGATCTGTCCCAAGTATCCTGCCAGTCAGCTATTTGGAACTTTCGAAGTTTGCCTTTGATGTAGACCTCTGGAAGAGTAAGTTCCAGATCAGTATCGTCCTGTTTGGCTGCAGACTTGGCCAGGGCATCCGCTTGATTATTAACATCTGATATTTGCGTGGACTTTCACCAAGTTGAGGGTTATTTTCATTGTTTTGGAGATCTGCGGTATATGAAGTTGAATTCTTTAAACCTGACTGTTTTGGAGAGAGAATTGGTAATTTCATATATGCTGACCTGGCTGTCCGAGAAGATTGAAGATGGTGTTGAGCCTGGGAGTGAAGATATACACTTTAGGGCTGATTCTAATGCAGTGATTTTTTATGGAAGACATTCTGTGTTTGCTTAGGGAAATCTAGTTCCAACAACACACATTCTGCAATTTAGTTACTGCAGAACCGCAATCCTTTTCCTAGGGATGCTGAAAAATGTGGCTAATGGATGGAAAATTTACTGCCCATTAGGATTTAAATTTCATTGTATCATATAAGTTTGAAAATGAGTAAGCAATTTCCAAAATATTAATAAAAATTTTATAAATAGTCAATTTTGTATCAAAATTTTTCAAAATCTTCTACTTAAGCTAGACACTCTATCATGAATTTAGGTAAACATATTTAACTTTATTTTTTTATATTATATAGTACTACGATAGCTACTACTTGTGCAATGAGCAATATTTTTAAATCTCACTGAAAGAAGTATCATTGAAAATTACAGAATAATTTTAAATCATCATTTTTCGTACAAATACCTAAAAAAAGGATGTTGACACTTACAGTCTTTCTTTCAAGGGTAATTAGTTATGCATAAAACATTTCAAAATAAGACAGTCTAAATATCTCTAAACCCTTTTGAGAATTCTAGTTTATTGTCTACCAGAATAACTGAAAAAAATATTCTCCATCCAAAAAATGCATTTAAAGAGACTGTCAATCAAAGAAATATGACATTATATGTTGCAGACAAATGGTATGATTAATTAATAAGTAATATGTTTTAATTTCATTTTAATAAAATCATGCAAGTTTGTAATACATGTTGGCAATGTTCACTTTTTTTTACCTTAAAATTTTTTCGGATGAAAATTAAAAAAAAATAAATTGCAAACGTTTCTGTAATATTTTATTTGAAATGTTATTTTAATTTTGAATTTTATTTAAAATGTTATAAAACTTTTTATAGTCTTGAGAATATTACCATTTTATTAAAAAATTCATTTTTAATAAAATATGAAGATTAAGTCTTTATTTGAAACTCACCGTACTATTCTTGAATGCAATGTTTATAGGTTTAATCTGATAGTGAACGTTACAAACAATTTTCATGAATTATTAACTTTAATCATATAAAGCTTTAAAAATCTAACTATAAAAATGAATTTCATTATTTTTTCTGAGTCAAATCAAGTTTATGACACTAATCAAGATAATAATAAACCAGAATTAAATATAGTTAGAAAACAATTGTGAGTTAAATGTGAGGATGATATTTCCAATTTAAAAAAATATACTATGTTATTTTTAAAGTTACTTAAATATGATTTTTCAGTTATATTTCAATGTGCATGTGAACAAATATTAAAATTCTAAATTAATAATTTTCATATAATTTGGTATTGCAGTTACTTTTAGAAAGATTTCACTAATTAAATAGTCCCAATGTCATACTTTTCTAATGGGCTTTAAATTTTCATTAGCAATCGAAAAAAGCACACACCAATAATTAAGTAATTTATTCAAAATACGCCTTTTAACTCATATAAAATATTACACTTCCTTCCCACAGCTTTACCGGAATAAAGGTAAGCTAAAAATTTTGATATTGAATAATTCATACATAATGAAACTATTTCTTTACACAAATTTATTTAGGAAAGCAGCCCATTTATCTTGCCTTGATTTTTAATACCTCTTAATTAGTATTGAATCTCATTAACCCTATCTTTTTTTGTAAAATAAGAGGCCATAATTAATCATAATTTCACTTTCATAGTTAGACAAAGAGCCAACATTTAATATATGCATAAAGCTAGATGAAAATATTACTCCTAAAGAGAATCTACGAGATTTTGGAAATTTGAAAGATTTTCTATAAACAATGAATTATTTTAAAATCGCTTTGAATTTCATTTATATGATTCAAACTAATTTGTTTTGTCATTTCAATGCATTAGAATTTTAAGTTTATTATTTTAAAAATAGTTTTAAAAGCGTAAACAAATTATTGAGCAATCTTAATATTGTTAATTATACTTACCTTGTTTTTACTTGTTATTTTCTTTTCGAATTTCCCGACTTTTACTCTCTACTGCACTGTATTATGTACTATATTTTTTAATTTTTTAATAGATTATCGTTCGCATAATATATCTTTACTTGGATCTTGTGTCATTAAACTTCAACCAAATAAATTAATTTTCTTAACCCCTTCCGGTATGATTTAATAATGAAAAACTGTGCATGAAATAAGCATTTAATTTTTATTTAAAAAACTTGTTTCATTTTACAATTCTTACATATTCTTAATTAAAATCCACTTTTTACATAGTGTTAAATAATATCAGAAACAGTAAAATTAAGAAAATATCAAAGCAAAACATTAATAAGGTATACAAATAATAGTCTTCAAGCTAGTGGTACTTTTCAAAACAAAGTGCAAAGGAATTCTTAATTGTTTACACCGCCAAGTAGTCTCACTTTTAATTTGATTCTTGTAACACACACGGCATTTCTTAGCAGATTTTCTTTTATTCTGACTCATTAATTTGGCAATGACTTGTACCAAGTAAACAATATGCAATAGCGACTTGTGATTTTCACAAGTGATAAAAGTGTTGCCAAATTCAGTACACTAGAAATTTTAAACTAAATTAATTATCATATTTAACAGTAACTTTAATCGCATGACGAGTGTAGCTCGTCATTGTGCGGTATGGAATGAAAAACTAATGACGAGCTAGACTCGTCGTTTTACTGGAAGGGGTTAATATAATTTATATTTTTCCTTTACTATAAGTTAAAATGTTAGCACATTGTATGCGGGACAAGTAGTAATAAGTTTCCTGACGATTGATACTTGAGAGCGGGATACGCATTAGTACGTATTCTTCATGTAGAAACCTTTAGTTTTGACTACGAGCATGGAATTTATCTGTTCTTGTTTGTGTAGAAGGCATAAAACCTATAAAAAGTCTCAAAGTAAAATTGTTTGAATTACACCAAATTGAAAACTGGAAGAGGAAATCTAAACTACCACACAATAAATAATCCAGTTATTCAGTAAACAAATATAATTTTACATATTATCTTTATTGCCAGTATTTTATTTAGTTACTGTTTAGTTAGAACTGCAAACTATTGTTTCTAAAATTGTAATCCACGTGAGAAACGTTTAGAGAATTCTTCAAAATTGCGATCAATATTTCAGCATGTTTATTTGTAACATATTCTGTGAGTAAATAGTAAAATGTTAAACGAAAATTAAAAACAGTTTAAAAAGTAACTTTTGAAAGAAGATCAGTGAATTCTCGAAGAATTTTGAGTATTACTGCTAGTTTCAATTATGCAACAATCTTTTACTGAAACACTTAACTTTCTAAAAAAAAAGTGCTTGTAGTACTCATCTTCCTCACTGATTACTAAAATGTTAATTAAACATTTACTTGAAGTAAAAATGTTGATTGCCCATGTGTAGGAAGACCTTCTTTGAAATCAAATAACATGAAATTTTGTTTCAAACAAACTCAAATGTTCCTTCATTTTTGACTGCTATCAGATAAAATATCCTTAATAAACATAGTTGTATTTATCAGTAATCTTGTTTGTATTATCTGAAAATTAGGACTTCTATTAGATTTATTTCAAGCTTTCGAAAGTAAATGGTTTCTTCATGAAATTATTTCACATTTTATGAAATTAAACGAATTTATTTCGATAGAAGATTATAGATATTCAATAGAAGTTTAATTTTATGAACTTTTCAATATAAACCTAACTCTAGAATATATTAATGTAGACAAACATATTAGTTTAGTTATAATATCTATACTTACAAAATTATATATGCTTTATAATTTAATGTATCCATCGTTTTGCATAGTAACGCAGTTTCATAAAATGTAAAGTATTTCATTTTAAGAACTATGTGATTTTTTCCACTTAAAATATTTTTTTCCGCTATTGCAAAAATTTATATTTTTATGTTAAAATCAAAATTAAACAAAGTTAATCGATAAAAAAATGGCTTTTATAAGCATAATTAACATTGTTGATTTAAATCTTGTACTAAACTTTATTGGTTATGCATTTAAATTTATTCTTTTTTCTCCAATGGAGAAACATTTGACTACCTCAGCAAACGCCTTATAACCCTGAGAATTTAGGTATGATTTTATTTTAACAGAACCATATATTCCATGATGTCATAACACAAATACATCTAAGCTTTCTTCGTTAATGGAAGTCAATTTCAGTACGTGGAAGAGAGAAACACTAAACATGTTTCTTTGTGCTTGTCTTAATATGTTCACTAATGTTGTAATAGAAATAAATATCGTAAAATAAAGAACCTTTTTTTACTTAGAAAACATTAAAATACTAAATGTCAATAAAACTTGTCAGTCACAAACTAAAATGATGTACAATATATATAAAAAATGTTTTTTACCAGTTAACTAGGAGCAGATTACATTACAAATAAATTCTAAAAAGTAATGACATAAATATAAAACAAATTTATAGATTTCATATCTAAGAATTGAAAGTAATAGTATCTCTCTCTCTCTCTCTGTATGTATATATATATATATATATATATATATATATATATATATATATATATATATATATATATATATATATATATATATATATATATATATATATATATATATATATATATATATATATATATATATATATATATATATATATATATATATATATATATATATATATATATATAATATATATATATATATATATATATATAAATATATATATATATATATATATATATATATATATATATATATATATATATATATATATATATATATATATATATATATATATATATATATATATATATATATATATATATATATATATATATATATATATATATATATATATATATATATATATATATATATATATATATATATATATATATATGAAAGAGAGAGAGAGATTAAACAAATTAAAAATGTGCAATTAAATTGTTTTATTTTATAGCAAGTGGTATAGGAACATAAAATTGTATCGAAAACTAGCCTTCGAATTGTTACTAAATATTACGGATGTAAATAGTTAATATTCTATACAAAGATATTACGAAGCAGATAATTAGCATTACTGAATTCCGGAAAGAATTAGAGCTCTCCCTTACAAGATGTGAAAAAGAAGACATTCTATTAAACAGATATGCAACAATATCTGAAAAACGACAACATAAACTCCAAAGAAAACCGGAAAAAACCTGTGAAGTACGAAAATATTGTAAATTAAGTTGTGATAAAAATGTAACAGAAGATTGTAGAGTAATGTTCGAAAAAAAAAAGACTACGACAGTTGTCACATTTTGTAATAGCTGTAAAGGAGAACCTTTTTTAGGTTTACCGTGTTTCAATGAAATTCATTAGCCCTCAAATGAATCAAAATTAAGTAAATTTGTAATAAGTTTTTTGTTTTTCCATAAAACAGTGTATATTTTACAGTTATACGCTCTTTATCAATAAGTACTTGGACACCTGTGATAGAAAAGAAAAACTTACTTTATTCAAAATCAATAGTTGGTAGAGCCTGTACGAGAGGCAATTACAGCGTGAACCCTCCGAGGCATATTTTCCACAAGTCTTTGTATTACAGCTAGAGGTATTGTTTTCCATTCGGCTTGGAGTAGGAATACAAGTTCTTTCACCGATTTTGGACGGGTAGTGCACTCCTTAAATCGGTGATCCAATTCGTCCCAGAGGTTCTCGATACGGTTCAGGTCTGGTCTCTAGACAGGCCAGTCCATTCGATGAACTCCTCTGGCACCATACTAAGCCTTGGTTAACCCATATTGGACCACTGTCCTATAAACAGGACAGCAAATAAAATTCCATTTAATAATAAAGTCATAAATATTTTCTGAGTTGATTTTATTTTAACACCTTTAAAATAGACACACTTTAGCATAGTAACTAAAAAAACTGAGAAATCAAATTATATTGTATTGTAAAATTTATTTTCAGCAACCTCTTAAAAATTGTCATTTTTTAATCTTTAATTTTATATTTATTATTGTTATTATTTAAGCATTGTGGAGGCTACTTTTAGTTTAAAAACAGAACTAATAATGTAGCTGAAAGTTTTTGTTGAAAAATATATTTCACATGTGTATTTTGTAAGTATAAAAAAGGTGCCCTAAAATTAAGACGACGGTCCAATTCCGATTATTTTTCTATGAATTCGATGTTGCATTGATAGTGCACATTCTTTTTTTATCTTTCAATGAAAACCAGTTTAAACACCTGTTCACACACCTGGACACAAGAAGGGGTAAATAGATGTCTATTATATTCAGAAAACTGGAGATGTTTTGCAAGATCTCCAGTTTTCTATCAGTTACTCTCTTACTGCCAGTTCAACAACTGCAAGAGAAAACCTTGAACAGTATGCTTAAATTGTAATGTTGGACTTTGTTTTAACTGTTTCCCCAAATTTCATCTATGAATCAGCCTAATGCAATGTAAGTGATATTTGTTAAGTTTTAGTAGTGTAATGGACCGTTGTCCTATTTATAGGACAGCCAAATACATAAAAAATTTTAAAAAATTGTTTAAAATTTTGGTTTTTATATACTTAGTTACACCATATTAATGATATGGATTAAGTTTTAATAACTTACAGAAATATTTAGTGTGTGTGGTACAATATGGTTTAACCTCGAACATGACAACCGGCATTGTCATTCTGAAGGTAACATGGGTCATTTAAGGTTCAGCTGCATTTGTGATACCCGATAATTATACCTTTCTCGAAATCAGAGAACTGCGAACTGCGTGGCATCTTGCATTCCGATGCTGTTTGAATGCCGATGCTGTTTCCTACACGATGTATACCGGCTTAGACCGTGACTTACCTCAGGACCACAGATATCGTCATTTGCATAGGTGCCCAAATACTTATTGGTAGACAGTATATATCTTGTTACACACTGTCAGTTAGCGGTGGTCGATGCTGCTTAAATGGAAAGTCTAGTGTTAGCCACAGATTGCGGACGTGGAGCTCAACATGTTAATGATGTCTCCTCCTATATGGTGTTCTTAACACTAGAATTACGGTGGTCTTTGTATACCTAGAAATACGGCGGGTGTCAATTTGACCCCTTGATAAGATATCTGCATATTTCTCTATATGATATAATATATTTGTGAAAAATAATTTAAAACAACACAAATTATGACAACTACAGTTTGTTTTTAAAAATATACAGACTTTGCAGGTATGTAGGATCAATTAAACGATTTATTACGTTCTCTCCTAAACTTTGATCACTTGGTCCCATTTCATCTTTTCCTAAATATGGAAATCCATTTAATAAGTATTTTGTCCTAACATCTGCTTCTAGCCAAACTTTTATTCCGAATTTATCGAACTTGTTAAGCATATACTGCAAAACACGGTATCTTGTTTTTGTAGGGAAAAACTGTTCATCAAACGTAATATTTTCATTTGGTTTGTAGCAAAGCTTACAGTTTTCTATAAAAGTATTCCATACTTCGAATATTAGTGTAAATTTATCACACTACAAATGTGAAGACCTTGTTAGTTTATTTTGAAAACGAAGAAATTTCATAACTTCCGGAAACCTATCTCTATTTATAGTTTCATGAAAAACATTTGGTCCCCAAGTCTTGGACCACAAACTAAGAATTGGTAAGCCCTTGGCGGCTAATGCCCCTTACGTACCACAACGCTATGAATTCTTCCAGTTCTGCTAATAAACTAGTGAAAGAGTCATTATGAAGTTTACACTTGTCTTCAACATCAGTATATAGCCTGCCGTATTTCTATGTATAATCATTTATTAGGGCTAAAATAAAAATACGATTTTTTTTAAATCTGTACTATTTCGTAAATCACAATGATTTAGGAAAAGTCAAGAAAGGATTAAGATATTTGCAAAAAAATAGAAGAGCTGTCAGAGATAAAAGTTCGCTAGGTGTCAAAATGACCCCTTCCGTAATTCTAGTGTTAAATAAAATTATTAATAAAATCAATGACGTTGTGTGCTTATATGCTTAACATGCAAATTATTTCGTAATAATTAAAAAAATATAATTTTGATATAAAAGCCTACATATAATTTATTTTTATTTTCTTGTTTCACTCTTTATATAAGAAACTATCTTATGTAATTGTACATTTCTCTTTATATCCAAGTATCTTTTCACTTATTAAAGTCAAAATACTCACAGTATTAGAATGCACTCTATAACACAAAAGCAAAATCACACAATGCAAGTTATATGCAATTTTCAGAATACAAACCGGTTACATATTTATTCACATTTATACATTATATATTCTTATTTATAGCTATTTAAATCTCTAATAAGTATGACGACATCAATATATTATTTAACCATATTATACTTAAAATGAATCTTAAAACTGAATCTAATTACTTAAATTTACAATTTACGGTAAAAAGTTGTTTTTACTATTATTTCAGTTTATGTACCTCCAATACAATAAACATTTGTACAGTTCAAACAAGATTAACACCTTCCGGTAAAATGACGAGTCTAGCTCGTCATTGGTTTTTCATTCCATACCGCACAATGAAGAGCTACACTCGTCATGCGACTAAAGTTACTGATAAATATGATAATTAATTTAGTTTAAAATTTCTAGTGTACTGAATTTAGCAACACTTTTGTTACTTGTGGAAATCCCAGGTCACTATTACATATTGTTTATTTAAAATTTCTTGGTACCAGTCACTGCCAAATTGATGAGTCAGAATAAAAGAAAACCTACTAAGAAATGCCGTGTGTGTTAAAAGAATCAAATTAGAAGTGAGACTCCCTGGCGATGTAAACAATTCAGAATTCCTTTGCACTTAGTTTAGAAAAGTAAGACTAGCTTGAAGACTATTATCTTAATTTTACCGTTTCTGATAGTTAACACTATGTAAAAAGTGGATTTTAATTAAGAATATGTAAGAATTGTAAAGTAAAACAAGTTTTTTTAAATAAAAAATAAATGGTTACTTCACGCACATTTTTTCATTATTAAATCATACCGGAAATTGTTAATAACGATGTTAATTTAGTTTCGTTCCTCAAACAAGAACTTTTCATAATTTAGCTTACTCTTAATCAAATTACATAAAAAATTCAAAAGTAAATTTAATATTCCATTCCCAATTATTGAAAGCAAACATTTATTAATTAAACAACCTGACAGTTATTTACTATTTAACCTTATCCCAAACAGTGATCCGTTAATTGTATTTAAAATGTTAACCATTTCAAAACAAGTAAAATAAAAGCAATATTCCCTGTTTGTATAAATATAGATTTCATTAAAAACTGCGAGTTTTTTTTTACTGTCTCCATGATTCAATTTCCCTTTTTTTTTACATTTGAGAGAAAATATATGAGATTCACTTGTATAATGGAATGGTATGCTTAGTGAGACACACGGGCACAGCTGGGAATTCAAATAACCAATAGTATTTAAATAGTATGGACCAGAAGAAACCGTGATTAGTTATAAAATATATCAGAATTACATTTTATATTGCAATACGAATTTTTTTTTATTTAAAGACTTGTTTTTGCATGATTTTGCATTCAGAACTCTTTTTAACTTAAAAATAACTTTAATCAAGCAATTATTTTGCATGTATTCATGCAATAGGTTCATTACCATTATTCTTAAAATATATTTATAAATTTTCTTAATATGCAAATTTATTATTTTTTACTTCTTTTTTTATACTCATTAAGCCACCTATAAGGTAACTATAGGTGGGTTAAAATGAGTAGTAGATGGAGTAAAATGGGTATTGATTAAAAATGCTATTAATTATGCAAAATTTAGTTAAAAATTTATTTATTTACTACAAAAATATTTATATGTGATACAATTACCATTTATATTACAAAACTGCAATGGCCACGGTTATTAAGTTGAACTATCTTCTGCTACATCAGAAACAGTCATTACTTCTCCGGCCTTAGTTTGTACCCGCTTTATTTTTCGTCTGTCATTTTCTAAGACTTTTTTCCCTTACAACTGCAATGATGAAATTATTGTAAGGATGACCTTCTTTAAATCTGTATATGTGAAGAAATGGGAAAATTCAAAGTGGTTGAACTGGAAGTTCGTATAGAAAGTGCTTTCATAATAGCTGTGATTGCAGTATGTGCAACACTGTTTACTGTTATTTCTCCATATTTTTCAGTTTAAAGTATATCGTGTTTAACACATTTTTCCCTCAATGTCTAATAACTCTTTTTTAAGGTTAGGGAATGTCACTTTGGAAAATTTTAAAGACAGCTCTCCGTATACCACATTTTCAAGATTTTTCTCCAGACATACTTAATAGGTAGAAATACTTCGACATCCAAAGGTTGCAGGACATGTCTTGAGTTTGATGGTAGCAGTTAATGGTGATTTTATTGTACATCTCTTGTTTTACTATCTTATTTGTTAAGTGATCTTTGAATATCAAAAGAATGGGTTTTTCTAGGTGTTCCGCTTGTTTGAGAAAATGTCCCATACAAAATTCAAACATCATGTATCCACCCTGACTCTACGAAGCTATATAATGCACCAGGTGTTCACACTTGGTCCTAGTTTCATATAAATTTAATCTTTGTGCTCAGTGAAAGATGGAAGAAAATTTGTATTCGCAGGTGTACAAAACAACCATGTAAACACATGTATTTTTAAGCTCACAAGCTCAATTTTATAATTATTTTATTAGCTTACTCTGTGCCACAACAGATTAATTTTAAAAAATATTATGTACTATTATTTACACTAAAATTGAAAAGCTGGTTAAAATTAGTACATAAAAAAGTTTAGAATTTTATAGTAAATTGGTAAACGTAACCAATACCCATTTTCCCTCATCATACAAAAATAATCATTAAACATAAAATATTTAAAATATTTCTTGCCTTTTTTTGAAAAACTGTTGTTCAGAAACCCTTGCAGTTGGTTGTTGATAAAATATTGACGATACAAGAAATAAAACATTACTTTTTTGAAAGATTTAAAGACCTTAATAAAGAAGAATTTGTTAGATGGAAAATATAAAACTTCTTAAGGAAAATAAATGCTACCAACAAATGTCTAAAAATAATTACAAAACTAAAATATAATTGCTGAAAGTTATAAAGTATCTTTTAAGTAAATTATAAAAATTACCCATTTTACCCCACCAGATCTTATAGTATTTCAATAATTTAAAACGTATCTCTCTAACAAACATCACTTTAGGAAATATGCATGAACAATATTCCGATAATTCAGTTCCCATTGATAAACTACAGCTGAAGATTGGAAGAACGATGTATTAATCGATTTCCAGTACTCGTGATGTAGTCATATTCCATGTGTATATCTGAGTTCAGATGTCAATTTTATGAGATATACTATTTCAGGAATCGTAAGACCATAGCAAAATATTTCATTTCATATTGAATGCATTGTGTTAATTAATCATTTGATAATCTCCTTATTTAATGCATATTAAAGTAGAATATTCTTTGCAACTCTTAATAGAGATTATATATGACGTTATAGGGAGTCTCCAATGTATACTATTACAGAAATTATATGACTCTAAACCATTTCCAGTTAAATACATTATAAATAAATAAATCGTTTGTTAATCTATTTGTATAACACAAATTAAAGTTTAATATTTAAATTTTTTTACATAGAATGAACAAAAATAAACAGTAAATTTTGAATAAATGTACATTCAAATATTAATATAATTTAGCAGTAATATCAGAAAAGTGTCAATCAAAATTTAATAGGTATATAAGTATTAATTTAGCAAAATGAAAGTAAAGTATAATGAAATATTATTTTAGTTTGCAAAGTCTTTCTGAAGCTACTTATCTTCTTCGGTAGTGTTAAAAAATTAAATTAATTTGAGTATGAAATAAAATTCAAATTTAGCTGAATGTTTCATAATTGTTTGTGGGAAGTCTTCTGTGCGGAGGTCAGAATATGTTTATGAGATGTGTAATGAAGAATACTCATGATCATAACTAAAAAAATACGTATTTATATTAAAATAATGTTTAACACTCATTTTAAGCCGTAAGATTTCCAAAATATTTTTAATCATTTTTTATATACCATACATATGCTTATTATTTTATATATACTTAGTTCCCTTATTAAAATAGCATTATTGCTTATATATCTCCCTGAACAACAACTAAAACAGGACCCCACCACTGATTTTTATTGTTAATAAAATGGTCTAAGATTCTCCTGGAGAAGTATTTGTATTACAAAATTTCTTCATTCTTAAAATCTTAGGCATTTTCATAAAATTTGTTTGAATTGAAAGCTTCCCTGGTTAATTTCAGCAGACCGAAAACTATTTACGAAGAAAAGTTTCGAAAAGTTGTTTGCATTCCTCGGTGAAGCATGTCAAAGGAGAATTTTTAGGTTAAGACGTAAGGATTGTTTTGCTTATGATATAAAACATCTAGGGAAATCTTCTTTTATAAAAAAGTAAAATCTATCGCATCGTGCATGCTAGCTATGTTTTCAAAATCAGTAATCAATTTTTAATCAGCAAGAGACTTCTATGTATTTATTTTTATGAAAATAAGATTTACTTTCCTTGAAATACTTTAAAAAACTTAACCATAAAATAAAATATATTTGGTTTTTAATAGTATTCCTATTTTTAAACAATAAGTTGGCAGATTTAAGATTTTGCTTATCTATTTATTCTCTGTGATTGATACAACTATTTTTCTTATGAAATTATCTAACAAAATTCGCATTTTAAGAATACTTCCTTCTTGTGAGAGAACGTATCACCTTGAATTTTTCAAATTTAAATTTCAATTTTTTTTAAATTTCTGGACATTTCTTTTAATAGAGATCCTTCCATGGAATCCTTTAATAAAGATTCCATATAAATATTGAATATAAATCTTGAATTTTCCAAATTTAAATTTAAATTTTTTTTAATTTCTGGACATTTCTTTTAATAGAGATATTTCCATGGAATTCTTTAATAGAGACTCTATATACATATTTTAACTAGAACCAGTAAAACAGTACAATTTTTCCATTTAAAATTATAGCTTTTAATTAAACTGTAAAAACTTTAAATGCAATTGTAGAAAATGTCTCAATCAGTGTAACCCTTTGCATTTGCCTCAACTCAATTTAGCTCTGTCCAATATAGCTTAAACTCCAACCATAGTTTTTCAGCTTGGTCTTACTTCTTTTAATAGTGTAGTAGTTGGAATTGGGTTGATTTAATCGGTCACTTTTACAGATATTTTTAATTAAATACTTATTTTTACTGCGTTTTTTTACCTTAGTCAGTAATGTGTCAGTGTTCTTTCTGGAACCCTTTTAGTTATAGTCAGCATTTTAACTGTGTTTTTTTTATTAACATTTTCTTAAAATGATATTCTTTTAAATTGCTCACGATCTAAATATAAAACTAGAACATATAATGATATCAGAATTTCACTATAATTAGATTATAAACCTCCAATGAAATTCTATACTATCTATTTATAGTTATTTTTTATTTTATTTAGTATTTATAGTATTTGAAAAGGAGTTTTTAAACATTCTTTTAGCTTTTGTGAAAACTCAATCCCGTGGGGTGTAATATTTCTGATACTTTTTAATAGTTTAAAGAGGTGAAAAATAATAGCTAATAATTATTTTTTGTACATAAAAGCAAGAATTAATTAATCTCACTTTGTTTAAACTGTTAGTTTGATCACAGTGTGTCAGAAAATTTTCAAAATGTTTCAAACACATTTCCACTTTTCCCGTTGTATAGAAAATTCTTGTTTTTCAGAAATAAAACAAATTCAGTAAAACTACATAAATGAAAATAGAGGTCAAATTCTGAAAATCTCACGTATTTATGGTAATAGTCAAAAACACAGACGAAAAATAAGAAATAAAATCCATTTTATTTTGCTTAAAAGGGATAAGTATCCTTAAGGGAACATAATACTTTTCCAACGGATAAGTATGCAATATAACAGCCTATTCTTTTTTCAAAATAAAAAATATTGTATGTAAAATAGTTTTTATTACATAAGTGTCTAACATTACAAAAGTTACTTAATTGAATATGAAGCATTTTCTTATTTAAAATTATATATATTACACATACTAGAGTAATTAATATATATCCACTTACACGTAAAACAACTTTAGAAATTCGTAAAGTACAATTTTTGTTTCTAGTTTAAATAGAACTTATTCTTTTTTATTCTGTGAACCTGGATTGTTATGATTGTATTCATGTATGTTATTTGTTTAGCATAATAAAGTACATTTTTTAAGAAATTTCAATTTCGTAGTGCAGTTAATGATTTAACTATTTAAAATGTCAGATTTTTCAAAGTTTTATATTATAGAATGAAAATAGATATTTGACTTAAATTTGATATAGCAATTTACTTTCCAATATATTTCTAAAATTGTACTGAGGGTAAGAAAATTTAAATTTTTCCTTTGGTGTTATTAATTATGATTTTGTAAAAAGAGACTACTTCAGATAACAAAACTGTATAATTTTTACCGAGTGCGCTAATAAATAGTTTGCAAAATTTTCATTCTTATAAGATAACTTTCTATTTTCTAATGAATCGAAAAACAGCTTATATTGAGATGATTTATTTCTGGAATAGTATTAAGTTCCCTTAAAGATTTTACAAGTTCTAAAAATATTTTGGTGCAATTTTAAAATAGGACTGATCTGATAGAACATAACTCTTAACTAATAAAAGCTAAATCATATTTATGCAACATTTAAAAACTGTTTCAAATCTTATAAAATCAATAAATGTATAACCTTGATTATAATGAAATTGATAGGCAATTAATGCAAGAGATATTTGAAAGAATATCATAAGTTATTTTACTCCTTGCAAGATAAATTAATTTAAAATAAGTATTCACGTAAAGTAAAATTAAAATAATCAAGGTACAATTGGAATAATTTTCCGTATTCATATTTTGTCACTACAACTAGATACAAAGTCAATAGAATATATACATGAAAGCTATTAAACGAAATATGTTTCTGCAGCTAAGTTTTGTCTTTATTGAGGCAATACATCATCATATGTTTGGCCTTTTTTGTTATTGAATCTTTGTAATTTAAGATGGTTGAGTAGCGAACGCATTGAAATGTTCAACTCCATATAACATATGAGGAAAACGGTTCTACTTCTGTATGGTCTGCCATTAAAAGACTATTGAAATAAATTTTACCATTTAATAAAATGAAACTTACCATGGTTAATTGTGACTATTTTTTAAAAAATAATGTAAAAAAACATATTTAATTGTGTATAACCTTTTGATTGAACCTTCTCGAAAGCAAATAATGGTATTTTACTAATATGACATCTGCTAAGAAACGTGCTAAGAAACGTAAAATTTGTTTACGTAATGATATAAAACATGTAGGGAATCAATAGGAAGCCATTAAAAGTGTAAACTATCTAAAAATAGAAAAGAGGAATCCAATATGAGCGATACCCAACAACTTTATTGCATTTACAGAAAGGTACGGATATATCACACTAATATATTTTTGCCTTAAAGAATTCGTGAATATTTTTGGTATTCATTTTAAAAAATATATATGCATATTGACCATGCCAGAGTCCATATTGATTAGTTTAATTCTTACGTCTGCAGATAAGTACATACAAGTACAGAGCCAAGTTTGAAATTGTAAAAAATTCGTTTTGATCATCATTTTAATTAGGTTCATATAATTAATTCGCCGGTTACATTAACACAAAAATACAACAGAAAGATAAATATGTATGCATATTAAGACTTAAACCTTCTTTTTAAGCAGTAAAAATAAAGTTTTTACAGCCTATTCCTGGAATGGAGTAAAATCAGTTTTTATAATTGAGAAAACTTTCGATATTTGAGTGATCTGTATAATAAAAATCTCAATGTTACCCATATTAATGCTGAAAGCCACCACCAGATGGCACCAACAGCTCTCTAATCACACAGTACGTAACATGTCTTTAACTTGAGAAACGAAACAAACTTTGAAGGGAATACACAAATGACAGGTCTAATATCACATCATTCACTTAGTGTCCTTTTATCAATATCTACTGTGACGTACTACTCTTTCTAGGAAATCATAGGATAACAAATAACTTTTTCTCTGAAAAATATCCGCGATATCCTTACGCCAACGAAAACGGATTTGGTATAATTAATTTGTTCATGACTCTGAAAATATACAGGCCTAAGAGTCCGAAAGTTTATGAGTGACTAGTTATATACAAAAACATATTCTTAACATATTAATGTGTTCAATTATTGTGTCGATTACATACTTATGAATGTCTTAAATTTAAGTAATTATGTACAAGAAAAAATTAAAAAAAATATAAAAGTTAAGTATGCTTTATTATTCCAAGTTGTGATTATTATTAATAAGCAGTCCATTTATATATCAGAGGATATTATTTAAAAAAAATCGTGAATTGATAGCACGCAAATGCAAAACGCAATGTTGTAGAGGGAAAGTGTGATTAGATACAACGACTAATTGTCATTATTTCAATTAATATATTTGCAGAATTGCAAATTTACACGCAAAGCTTCATAAATCATAAAATGACTATTCAAATGACAAAATTATAAATAATAGCTCTTATCCAAACATTGGGAAGTACAATCTCAAATGACAAAATTATAAGTAATAGTTGGTATCCAAACATTGGGCAGTGCAATCTACCTTCTCTGAAAAGAAAAATCTAGTTCAAATCAAAAAATGTTATTGAAAATGTATTTATTTTTCCATAATAAATGTCACTAGCTAATAACGGTTCAAAGCAAAATAATAAGTTTGTAAAATATTTTTAAATTAAACTCTTTTAAATTCTTCCATTATTACTTTCTTAAATTTCTTTAGATGAATATTTGTAACTGGAAAAATCATTATCAGTATTAACATATTTTTTTTTATTTTAATGTGTACTTGAGTATATTATCATTAATGCTGTAAGAAACATGTTCTTGATTATTTTAATTTAAATGTACTCATATATGTATGTAGTCTGATACTCATATATTTTAAATTACAGCTATCTGATTTTGGAAAGAAAAATATTGCTAAATATAAAATTAAGCATAATATTCCTTAAAACTATTATTAACTTTTTTCTCATCTGAATACAATTCTTTAAAATTTGAGTAAAATTGTCCTTATAGTATAAAATTTACGTTGAATAAGAAAATATTTCTAAAATCTAATTTTGAAAGGAAAAATACTTAAGATAAGTGTTATCTTAACATTCCGTATAACTATTATTGACTATTTTTTCTCTATATATAATTATCCAAATGTGCAGTAAAATTATCGTTAGATTTTAACAGTTACGTGTATTTAATAAGGACATATTTTTACAGCACTAAAATTTTACTAGGTTAAAGATTTTTTTTTGTTCCAATATATTTTAAACCGAAATAAAGTGTTGCTTTGTGGGAGAGGAGCCTAAGGGTTCAAATTTAACTGCCGGCACGGATCATCTTCGATGTTTGAAATCGGTTTTAAGTAGTAGGTCCCGGTCTCTAGTATTAGATTAGTAACTTTGTAAACAATCAACGAATATATTGTAAATGCTATCATGTGCTCTGTTACCCTCGTTTCGTCTTAAAGAATAGAAATCTTATAATAATTTTTGAGAATTCAAGAGTTACATTTGTTTTATAAGGACATACTTTTAAAGCACTAAAACTTTATTAGGTTAAAGATTTTTCTTTCGTTTCAATATATTTTAAGCCGAAATAAAGTGTTGGGTAAAGTGTTGCTTTGTGGAAGAGGAGCCTATGGGTTCGAATCTAACTGCTGGCACGGATCATCGTCGATGTTTGAAATCGGTTTTAAGTAGTAGGTTCCTGTCTCTAGTATTAGATTAGTAACTTTTTAAACAATCAACTAATATATTGTAAATGCTATCATATGCTCTTTTACCCTCGTTTGGTCTTAAAGAATATAAATCTTATAATAATTTTTGAGAATTCAAGAGTTATAAAAGAAATTGCTAGGATTAATTATATCTCTTTTATTATAAGAGAACTAGATATTTCTTATATTTTAGCAGTTTCAGTCATAAGGTAAATCGCACATATGTCTCACCTATCTTAATCACCTACTACTATTTTACCCCATTTGGATTTCCTACTCCAAGAAACAAAAATGTAGCTGAAGGTTAAGCAAATAACTTCGACATTTTTTTACATCCTAGAAAGTGATTTTCTTGGAGGGAAAAATGGAAATTTCTTAGAAAAAGGTTTAAGTGTGCCCAAAAAACAAAATGGGAAAAAGTGTTTCAGTGAGTGATTTAGACCTTAGGCATACTTTTAAAATAACGAGATTTTTTAGAGTTACAAGTGCTTTACAAAGACTGTGGAAAGAGAAAAG
Organism: Pardosa pseudoannulata; assembly: GCA_032207245.1. Taxonomy (NCBI): domain Eukaryota; kingdom Metazoa; phylum Arthropoda; class Arachnida; order Araneae; family Lycosidae; genus Pardosa; species Pardosa pseudoannulata. The sequence continues at coordinate 26,470,651 of CM063501.1, forward strand.
GCTGCATTCAATTCTTGAAACATAAAATTTTGTACTCTCTTTATAATAACAAAGGAACTCACAAGTTCCAGAGATTTTTTTATCTATAATTTCTATAAAAAATGCTGTGTTCTCAGGTACCTCTAATATATGTACCAAATTATTGCAGTTAGAGAAGTTGTAGACAATTTATTTAATAGCTTTATAAAGAAATTTTTCCTACATTTAACTATTTGCTTGAAGCTTATATATGCATAGATGAATAAATTTTGTATAAGAATTTCCATCGTCCTTAAGCCAAATGATGACAGATTAAATAAGCTGCTGGTCTTCCGTACCGCAATTCGGGGGTTCGAATCCATTTGATCACATGACGTTTAGCAGTTAACAGTGCACCTATCCATCCAACCATCCATTGTATTTAGCATATCATTCCACCACCAGGTACTATCATATTTAATAGTGTCTTATTAAGTTTAAAACAACTTTAATACCGAATGTACTAATTATTTAACATAAATATAACAATCATATTGTTATAAGTTGTTACATAATTGTGGAAATGGTAAATGAATTGAGCAATTTAAAGAGTATAATTTCTGATACTGTAGTAGTTTCCCCAATTTTATTAAATTACACCCAAAGACAGAACTGCATGACAGAAAATGAATAATTCTTGTAATTTATGAAGGATAGTAACAAGACTTTAATTGTCACCCAACTCTTGATTTTTAAAGTAATTTCCTTGAAAACATACTGTTTTAAATCTAAACGTTTATATGTACTACATATATGTATATATAAAATACATATGTGGATTAAGTGAAATATATTTTACTAATTATACTGAAGATTAGCTTATATTATTTACTTTGCTTAGGCTTGCTCGGAAATAAGAACACCTTATGACGTTATATTCATGAAGTCATCAAAAACGTTGTGGAACTTCAAATTTATTAAACATCGAAAATCAACCGTCTAACCAACCAACTATACAGGCTAAATCTTTGCCGAGAATATATTATATACTTTATCATATGCCCTGTTACCCTCCTTTCTTCTTAATAGAAATACTTATAACAAATTTTGTGAAATAACAGAGACATTACAAGAATAAAACTTTATTGATTCTTGGACCCTAGAGAGAGAATCACGTTATTTCGTTCCCAAGAGAGTAAAGATTGTTCAGCAAAACTAGATCGAAAAACAAACAGTTCTCCAAGTTATTTCAGAAGTGAAATTATTTTTCTTGGTCGACTGAAAATATGGCCAGTAGACAGAAAGTTAGCATTTATTATGTCATGCAACAATAAATCTTCTAGAGATCGAGAATCACTTTTCGAGTTGCGACAATAAATCATATGGTGAGCAAGAGTCACCTCTCGAGTGGTGGCATTAAATATTACAGCAAGCGAGAGTCACCTCTCGAGTTGCTGCAATAAATCATATGGTGAGCAAGAGTTGAGAACTCTCGAGTTGCGGCATTAAATATTACAGTGAACGAGAGTCACCTATCGAGTTGCAGCCATAAATCATATGGGGAGAGAGAATCATCTCTCGAACTGCATCATTAAATCTTATAATGAGCCAGAGTCAATTTTCGAGTTCCGACATTAAATTATGTGAACGAGAGTCAACTCTCGAGTGTAAAGGATTAAGGACAGCCTTCTCTCCTTTTCATACACCGGAATATAGGAACTCTACACCAATCAGACCATGGCATAAAATGGCTTTAAAGTAGAGTAAAAATAATTTAGGTTGGAACACACTCCTTATTCTAAGACTTTATGATTGGAAAATTAGGTTTTACGAAGGAGGTTAGGAAACCAGAGGTAGCAATTTTGATATATATCCCACAGATACACACACACACACACACACACGCAAACACATATATATATATATATATAAATATATATATATATATATATATATATATATATATATATATATATATATATATAAATAAATAAATAAATAAATAAATATATATATATATATATATATATATATATATACATACCTATATATATATACATATATCTATATATATGTGTATATGTATATGTATATATATATATATATATATATATATATATATATATATATATATATATATATATATATATATATATATATATATATATATATATATATATATATATATATATATATATATATATATATATATATATATATATATATATATATATGTATATGTGTATATGTATATGTATATATATATATATATATATATATATATATATATATATATATATATATATATATATATATATATATATATACATATATATATATATATATATATATATATATATATATATATATATATATATATATATATATATATATATATATATATATATATATATATATTATATATATATATATATATATATATATATATATATTTATATATATATATATATATATATATATATATATATATATATATACATATATATACATATATATACATATATATATATATATATATATATATATATATATATATATATATATATATATATATATATATATATATATATATATATATATATATATATATATATATATATATATATATATATATATATATATATATATATATATATATATATATATATATATATATATATATATATATATATTGCTATAATTATAAAAATAACAATTATTTTCTTATTTTCTTTTGATTTATTTAGCATTTTTAATATTTCATAAACATTTTATTGTATAGTTTTTTTTTTACTTTTTTTTTAGTGCAGCTAGTCTATTTCTGAATATAAATCTAAACTCTCTCACATATTTTATTTTATATTTCTAATGAACGATACGATAACGCCGTCATAATTAGATATATACCATCATATAAAATTATGTTAAAAACAATATATAATGCACGAACTAGAAGTACGAATTTTGTTATTTGCGAACACTTTTTATAACTGAGTTAATAGCTACTAACTCCGCAATAGATTAATTTTTAACTACTTTTAAGTCCAATATTAAAAGAAACTCACTTGTTAGGAAAATGTAGATTATAATTATGCAGAAATTATCTATTACATACGTAAACAAAGAAATAATACAATTTAATTAAAGTTTAAAATTTAATTAATATATTTTCTATAATGTGCGAACAACCTCTTAATTTCCTTTTTACCGTATTAATAATTTTATTTCCTGGTCAATTCAGACGATGTTTGCATTTTAGCCACTACTGAAATATTTATTTCAGGACTGGAATATTTATTTCAGTTTTTATACAGCATTTCATTCTATAAAAGTAAGAATAACATTTATGCTTACATGAAATTGAAAAACTACAGATTTTAACAACAACGCTATATCAGTATAAAATTTCATTCTGGAATTCGTTTTCTTTTACTGCGATTTCTAGAGGCGAAATTTAAGATGTAAGCTAAGTCGAATAGTTCGCTTTAGAAGGATTCTTCTTTTCGAAGTACGCCCATCTATTTGAGTTTGTAATTTGGTTTACGAAAGTATGTGTCAGAGAGAATAAAAGAAGTAGAGTTGTGACTTAGAACATTATTAGTAAGTTTATGGAACCGTTTTAGGCTTGTTTTGTAAATGGAAATGATAGTATTACAAAAATTGTTGCTAATGGCATGCATTTTTGTGCATTGAAAATGAATCAATGTTTAATGTAATAAATTTAAGTACATTAATTCTAGGAATTATTTCACAATTTTTAAACACAGAGTTAAAACTCGAGAAACACCTCTTGAGTTGCGACATTAAATCTTATAGTGAGAGTCAACTCTCGAGTTGAAGCATTAAATCATATGGTGAGCAAGAGTGACTTCTCTAGTTACGACTTTAAATATTACAGTGAGCGAGAGTCACTTTTCGAGTTAAGGCATTAAATCATATGGTGAGCAAGAGTCACGTCTCGAGTTTCGGCATTAAATCTTATGGTGAGAGAAAATGAACAAGAATTACATCTCTAGTTACGACTTTAAATATTACAGTGAGCGAGAGTCACTTTTCGAGTTAAGGCATTAAATCATATGGTGAGCAAGAGTCACGTCTCGAGTTTCGGCATTAAATCTTATGGTGAGAGAGAGTAACCTCTCGAGTTGCGGCATTAAATCATATGGTGAGCGACAGTTGTTCTATTCTCTAAATGAAACATTGTTTGGGAGATCTTTTTGTAGAGCTTATTTCCATGACATACACACACAAATATATATTTTGAAGTCTTAAACAAGAAGGTGGGGTCAGTTTCGATTCTAAAAGGCTTTTATTCTACAAAAATAATTGTATTCGTCCTCGTCGATGACAACCTCCGCCCCATTTTGTTTTCAACTCCATTTCTATCCATGTTGCCAATCGCTGAAAGCTAAAAACAGCAGAATCAATATCGAGCTCGAAACAACGGTCACCATTCTAGTTGCATCATTAAATCCTATGGCTATCGAGAGTCCCTATCTAGTTGAGGCATTAAATCATATGATGAGCGAGAGTCAACTCTCGAATGCAACGGATTAAAAACAGCCTTATCTCTTTTTCATACACCGAAATATAAGAACAACACACCAATCAGACCATGGCATAAGTACTCCTTTCCAATGTTCAGAACATTACCACCTCTCTTAAACTTCCGTGTAACCCATAGAATTACTTTTAGCGATAATTTGAACTATTTGACAGCGAAAGTAATCTTGATCAAAGTTACATAGGTGAAGAAAATATGTCTTGACAGCATCAAAGGCAACAGATAATGTGAAAATATATTGTTCAAAATCTATATTAAAACAGGTATTCCAAATTTTATATATTTGCAGTACACAAGATGTGATTTTCTTTTTATACTAGGGTAAATAAGGTAGTTCTACGATATAAAGACAGTTATAAAAAAGGCTATAGACAAACCCAGATTATTTCATTCCGAAATCAATAACATATGTAAAGTACGAGTACTATATCACATTTAACGTCATTAGACTACAGGAAAGATTTATTTCATTTTGTCAAAATAATGTTAGTAAAAGATAGCGCGTATGAATAAACAGAAATGCAGTTCAGAAAGTAAAATTATTTTATTTTTGTTTAAACCAACCTTAATATTTTTGACTTGCAAATTCATACTTGAATAAAGTTTTTGTTTTTTAAGAAAAAACGTAATCAGAAGGAACACGATTGTGATTTAGTTACATGGCGCAAAATGAAACATATACGTTCCAAATATATTAAGCATTCAATACATTTTTCTAGGAAATCACGTGATAGAAAAATGCAAAATATCATAGACTTTTTTCACTTAAATTCAGTATTCTATTAAATAATACTAAAATTTGAAAAGATACTCCTAAAATATAATCAAGGAATTAGCAAAAAGAAAACAATCACATAAATTTTAGAAATTTCGTTTTGCATATTTTTCTTTTGTGTTTGAAATACAGTAATTTTCAATAGAAATGAGTTTCAGAAGCTATTCAAGAAGCAATAAAACTTTATACTTACTTATAAAAATTCAATTGAAATAAAATTCAAGCAGATAATTTTATTTAATAAAAATTTCATATCTATACTTACATTACATTTCTCAGTACATGAGATGCGTAACAAAGAAATATAAAACAAAATATCAAGTAATAACTATAACCATTATGAAGCATAATATGTGTAGACATAAATATATATATAAAATATAATATAACTTTAAAATTCATATACACTGTTTTATTTTTACTTTTTATTCCTTAGGCAAAATTCTATACAGAAGAAATATCATTAAGTGTTAGTTGAAGCAAAATAAAATATGTAACTTACGAAACATATCAAGCACTTAAAATATTTCTATAGAACGTTTCTGATTGCATAGAAGAAAATATCGTAGAAAAGAATTTGTTGTACATAAAATTTGTTTGTTTATTAAATAATACTATAAGAAATGGAGCGATTCCTGAAACATGCACAAGTGATAGGAAATAGAAAATCAATCAAAAAATATGAATATATATATATATATATATATATATATATATATATATATATATATATATATATATGTGTGTGTGTGTGTGTGTGTGTGTGTGTGTGTGTGTGTGTACAGTGCAGTCAAAGAACACGAAGTCTAACATTGTGGAACTTTAAATTTATTGAGGATAAAATTAAAGCGGTCAAAGGTTCTTTTTTACAAAGCAAGACTTTTGAATCGAATGCCCTAAAAACATATCTTACAATTATTTCCGACCCCATGAGCGAGAGATTACGAGATTTTGTTCACAGGAGACTTTCATTATTCAGTGTTTTTGGGAAGTCAAGAGTGATTCTGTTGTTGTTGTTGTTTTTGTTCTTGATGCCACTTAGTCAATCCAAGCTCCAGTAAACCATACGATACTCGTATTAAGGTAAAAAAGGATCATCTTTCGTTTCAAGGAGCACCGCTAGGTTGAAAGCTTGACTTTCGCTCAAGTAGGTTCTAATAAATTACAACCAGGGACCAAGCAGAACATACATAGGCTTCGTCTGCCACCCCCACAGGTACATATTGAGAACTTGGAGGACTTTGTGACTGCTAAAGTGCCCCAGTCCCCTTCAATGAACTCGGCAAATCTTAAAATCGCTCGGGCTCAGAAACCGCAAACTTCCGATACGAGAGATTTGCGGTTGTCAACTGAGCTACCACGGCTTAAGAGTGAATCTTGATCGACTGCACCAACGAGGACCATTTACCTTAAAACAAAGGTTTAAGATGTTTTGGGTGTCTCTGGCTGCACAATACATAGGAGCTTATTATATAAGATGCAGAATACAGTAAAAATATTATAAATACATTGCATACAAATACAGAACAAACAAAATAACACTTAGAATTACAATAAGTGAAAGAATGCGTAAGATAATTGCATGAAAATAAAAATACTGCGGTGTAGGGGAAGTTAAATATTCAGATTCAGAGTTGTAACGGGGTCTACAGATTATCAGAATTTTACGTCAGCCAACCGCACTGTTTTCATAGTTTCGAAGATAGGGTTTTGTTGCAAATTAACTGCTCAGTCCAGACACCCTCCAGGCCTGGTCTGGGGCTCTTGAAATGAATGCTAATCCCTGGTGAAGGAACAGTCGTATTCGTTGTGGTCGGGTACACCTGGGCTACCGCAAACACAACTGGAACGAGCCTATTCGGAGAGCTGGAACCGGCTAAGATAGGCCGTGAATGGGCCATGCTCGGTAAGAAAAGCTGTAAGGCCTGCATTGGAGATTAGCATTTAAGTTAGCTCGAAACCAACACAGGCAGTAATTTAGTTATTGTAGAAGAGAAGGAGCTTTCCTGGGACAGTTGAAAAATGTGGAACGTAGATAGAAAATTAACATATAATCTAGCGTTAGTTTTGAGTAAAAAGTATTAAAGTTAGTCAATACATCTTTATATCAGACAATTAACGGCTGGGAAATTAGGTATTAAAAATGATGAGGAAAAAATGGAGAATTTCAGATAGATATTTTAAGGGAATTTTTTTATATATATAGATTTGCACTTATTTAAGACTTTATCCACTGAATACATAAGAATGTATATTTGTCTGTATGTATCATGTTACCTCGGTCCATTGTTTTTCAAGTTTAAAATAATTGAAAAGGATGAATGCTGATAATGAATAATGAAAATCGACAAAATTTGTAACTATGATTAAAGTAATTATTTATACCACCAATTTGTAACACTTACCTTATAGAATGTTTTAATATTTAAAATGACTCTTAACATTTTAATAATTATTTTATGCTTATTTCTTTGTGAAAGGTGTTTGTCTGATTAACTTGAAAGTGTAAGCGTTACAGTGTATAAATTAAATCATTGAAACATTGAATAAGATAGTAACATATGCAATTAGTGTACCAAAAGAGACAACAATGAGAAAAATGCCCAAACAGTAACAATGCGATTGTTTCTTCAGTCCCCATGATCTTAAAAATTTTATTTTCAACAGAACAAGATCCATATCTCTGCTCCTAAATTCCACAAAAGTGATACTTTGGAGAAGAGAAATTGAAATTACTAAAATTTTTGATGATAGATAATTAGAAAACGTAGCGTCTAGGAACGGGAATGCAGAGGTAAATATCTTTAGTTCTATGGGAATAAATTTAGTTTCAAATGAATCAAACGGTTGATGCAAGAACAATAGGTCAATGCTCTACTGTATATATCTATTTTCTATTTGTCTATCTATCCATATATACAACGTGTCTCAAAACGACCGCAAAAACTCTGCAGAGCTAGATTCCTCTTTGGGAGCACATAAAACCTGCCCAAATAAGCGTTCCGGTATGATCCACAGTTTTCGAGAAAAATACAAAAACAAAGTATGACGTCACTGCCGGTGCAAGAAAAAAAAACACTTTATTGGATATATCAACAACAGTATTTTCATATCTTTCCAGACTTTAATGTTTAAAATGTTCGCCGCGCATATAGCGTCATGCACGCGCGCACGCCATGGAATAACATTAAGCCGTCGTTGAATTGGTATTTAAAATGCTGCATCTTGAAGTTACCTGTAGTCTTCGTATGGTGGTCATGTATTCCGCGTATTATAACATTATTCAGTTTTTATAATCGAATTTGTCTTATATTAAATTTGCTCAAACTTTTTTTATTGTAAAATATAAGCTTAACCCTAAATTGCATTACTGTATTACTACTGTACGTTGATTAGCAAAGTTAACAGATCTTGCCATATTACGTGATAGAATAGGAAGCACAGGTTTTGACAGCAACAGTGCTAATTTTGTTGGTAGTAATAAATGTTTTCCAAAATTAAGGAAATTTATGACAAACCACATAGTTTTGTGTGAAACAGAAACACACATTCATATCGACAACCATATGAATATGAAGATAACTATATAAAATGATAGGTTTTATTTGGCCATGAGAGTCACTGAAATTTGTACTTTTTGTACTTAGAATATTGTTGATATGCATTTCATTGTAACATAAAAAAAAACCAAGAATTAAATTTAAAATTAGTTCTCATATAAAAATGCTACAATTTGTGTCACATAGAAATGAAAGTGAATCACTTTATATCTCAAATTTCAGTTCAAATCGAATAGATACTAAGCAGACGATTTTAAATAATATAAAATAAGAAATGAATAAATGAAATATTTAAATGAATGACGTCATAATGATAGAAAAATATCATTTTCGCCTATTTATTATGTGATGAATTGAACATTTTAATCTCCTGCTTTTAACCGTGGAAAACTGCGTTTAAAACAATTACTTGGGATGACGTCACATTGCTAGAAATATTGCTTCTTTCCCTTAGATATGATGCGATAAATTAAAAACTTAATCGTTTGCGTTTAACCGGGGAAAATAATGCTTGGAATAATGACATGAAATGCTCGAAAAAGGGGGAAGGAATGAATTTCGAACGTTGAAAATTTACAAAAACCTTCCCAGGGATATACCTAAACATTTCCCAAATTTTCACGGCGATTGGATGCATAGTTTTTGAGTCTATTGAGTACAGACAGACACACACAAATTCATTTTTATATATATAGATAATCAATCCTAAAATAAATAATATCTATTAAAATTAAGACGCAATTGTTACTTAAACTTTTCCCAGAAATGCACTCCTGTTTTATTTAATTTTAAAAAAATGGTAAAGATAAAAAAAGTAGAAACAAATAGGTCCTAAACTAAATTTTATAATTTTTCAACATTCTCACAGTAATGCGATTCCTTAAATGGCTCATTTCCCTGAAAAAGTTAACTGATATTCTGTTAACTATTCTTAATTTAAAAAAAAGGAATGATATACTTACTGCAATTTTCTAAAAAAGCTGAACTCTAGAGAACTGAGTTTTATTATCTATCCGAAAAAATATATGCTATACGGGAAAACACTAAGCTCTTGAAAAAAAAAAGAGAAAAGTGAATTACGGTGAGGTAATGAAGACAATTTAAAGAGTTAGTTACTATTACTATTTTAGTTTTTCTATCATACTTATACGGCTGTTTTTAAGGTGACTGCATGATGTTTTTGGTAGTAAACTAGTACATACTGTTGGTAAATGTTAATTTGTAAAATAGATTTATCTGTGTAGATTACATTGCAACAATAAAAATCTGTAATTGCAAGAAATTCAAATATATATACTCTGTGAAAAATTAGTTTAAAATATGTCCATTTTCTAATTTCATTCTACAATTTAAAACAAATTATTAAAACAAATACATAATATATAGTTGTTACATAAAATGTCTCTTTTGGATAAAAAGTTAAAGAATTTTTTAACTATATGTTTTATTAGACTAGAAAATAGTGCTTCAAACAGGCCCTGAATGAGTAGCGATATCCTTATTTGCAATTTCTCTGTTATGTTACTAACGTTTTAAGTAATATTTTTTTTAACAAATTATACAAACTTTTATTGATATTTTTCAACAAATACAAATTTCTTAATTTTTCCCGGCAGAGATGACTGTTATTACATACACACCATATCCAACAATGTCCACTGAACAGTGGTCTCCGATACTATTCTACTTCGTCCTGCATTGTATTGGGTTGTCAGCTGAGCCACTGTCTGGCTCCTGTTTTGCTTCACCATGCGATACAGTCTCCGACGAACTTTTTCTTTGATAGCGTGTGAACGTTCAACACCATATCGTCTACTACTGGTTTCACCATCATTCATCCACTTTGCATAACTGTAGATCGTGAAAAACCACGAGTTGTGCAGTTACGGAAATACTTACTCCGATCCTTCGAGCCATTACAATCTGTCCTCTAACAAAATCGCTTAGATCCGCAGTCGTTCCTATAACACAGAGAAGAAAGTGAAAAAATGATTCTTCAGACTCTCCAGCAGATTAATTAACTTTTATTTCTATACAAATAGGAGATTATTTATAAAAATTTTCTTTATTTTAAAAAAATGTTTTATATGTTTATAATATATATATAATTTAAAAAAATATATAATTGTATATTATATTATATTTTAGAAAAATTTAAATTTTATATATATAGATTAAATAAAAAATATAATATATATATAAATAATTTATTTAAAATATATATAAGATTTAAAAATATATATTTACAAACAATTACATGGACATAAATAAGTTGTTACATGTTAAACAAAATCACATTTTTATGTTATGATTATAAAAACTAATTTAAAACTACAAATACAATAAAATATTATAAAGAAATAATTCAACAATCTTGTATAAAATTCTTTCTAAT
>CM063501.1:26486902-26511902 GCA_032207245.1 Pardosa pseudoannulata
TCTTATAGAACCGAATTATCAAATTATCTAGAAGTCATGTATAGTATAATATGAAGCTATGGTTTATACTATTACGTTTAGATGACACCTTTTAAATTATACATCTTTTCTTTAATTTATTAAGACACAAATGTAATGTAATATATTCTTAATGCATAAAGAGCAGCTTACTTTTAATTGGTATTTCTACCTTGAAAATAAAGCAACTGTAACAGAAACAGAAGGTTAACAATAATATTAAATTTGTCATAGTTATAGGATTATCTCAATGACTTAATATCATTATCACAGAGTCTTAAAATATACACAATAGGTCCCAGAAATTTTATATGGCTTCTATTTCATAAAGTCGTTTCACACAAATGTAATGAAGACTCTAAGAGAAAGTGGAGCTGAAGAATGATTACGAGTAGAATAAAAAACACCTATATATAATGACAGGAAAGAGACTTGTGTAAAAAGTTTCAAGAATGTCATCCTAAGAATAGATACACAATGGATAATATAAAAACTGATAAACATTACGTAAGATAATTAAAAATGTAAATTTATAAAATAGTTGTATAGTTCAGCTATGTAACAGATCTCTAAATGAAAAGATAGTCAATATTTTTTATTTTTTATTATTAGCAAATGTCTATATTCTTTTCAACAGATTTTAGACTTTGAAACTGGTTTTTTATATATATTTATATTCAATGAAAGATTTTATATATAGTTAAAATATATATATATATAATCTTAAAACATACACAATATATTTTATGACAATATATATATTTTATATATGAATACATTATATATATATAATCTTGCTAACATCTTTACTATGATATATATATATATATATATATTTATATATATATATATATATATATATATATATATATATATACATAATGTAATTATAAAATAAACTTTACACTTAAAATCATTTTAAAATTGCCCTATTATTTTCCTCAGCCCGGGCATGCTGGCTGTAAGTGTCCCGCTAACCGTCGTTAGAAAGAAGCACATCATTTGTCGTGGCCGAACTTAACTTTTATTCATACGATAAAATTGCACAGAATCCAGAGATTCTGAACCTGACGGTGTCAGAACATCTCTCTAAGTAAGTAATGCCAACCTTCTGCGAGAGATGGCTAAAACCCGTGTGTGGGAAAATGCTGAGGCACGTGTTAATTGCTTATAGAAAGTAACCTTTGACTCGAGCCATCTGCAAAAGTGTGGCGTCTCAGAGGAGCATTACTGCTGATCGTTAAATTTTCATGTGAAGTTATAATTTCCTAATTAAAATGCCAGCTATATCATTTTCTGTTTTGGGAATCATAGAAAGAATTTCGGGGTTCGGCTGAAGGAATGAAAACATCCTCGTTTAAATTGGATGGCTGGGAAATATGGTTAATATAAAGAGAAGAAATTAAGATCTAAAATAATGAATAAAAACTAATAATTTGGAATAGTTTAGTTATATTTGATATTACATATATATATATATATAATATATATATTTTTATATATTATTTATATAAATATATATATGTATATATATTTAGATATAACATATATTTTAATTATATATAACATATAAACATATATTTATACATATTATATATACATTATATATATAGATATATATATATTATATTTATAATATATATAAATATATTTATAATATATTTTATAATATATATATATATATAAATATATTATATATATATATTATATATATATATTTAATATACAATATATATATAACATACACATATATATATATACATATATATATATATATATACATATATATATATAATATTTATATATATATATATATTATATATATATATATTTTTTTTATACAAATATATATATAAAATATATAGATATATATATACACATATATTATACATATATATATATATATATATATAATACTATATATATATACATGTATATATATATATATTATATATATTTATATACTACATACATATATATAATATTTATATATACATAATATATATATTATATATATTATATTTATATATTTTATATATACATACATATATTTATATATATATATATATATGTACATATATATAATAATATATTTTATATTATATATATATATATATATAATATTGTATATATATATTTATATATATATATATATATATATATATTTATATATATATATATATATATATATATATATATTATATATTTATATATATATAATATATATATTATGTGTGTGTGTGTGTTTGTGTGTGTCTGTGTTATTTAATATTTGTGCTGAGAGCTTAGGCGTATGGAAAACCCTTAACGTTTGTCTATACTCTCCATTGAAAATAAGGCTTTTATTCGATTAGTAATTTTTATTAAAGGTAATATTAAAAACTTTTTACACGATTTAAAATCGCGACTTACGTTGTCAAAATTGTCAGTTTGCAATATTTTTTAAGAAAATATTTACTTCTTCTTCAGGTCTGTGTAGAATATTCTAGGAATTCCATGACAATGAATGAGTCCAGAATTTTTCGGTCTCTTCAATCGATTTCCCTGCTACCAAGGGTAAACTGAAAATAAAAGGAATCTATTCTTATCTCTTCATTTAAAAATGTACACAATGGAAAAAGTTTGGTTATTTGATTTCGTTACACAATTTTTTAAGCAGGTGAGCGTAATTGTACTATATTTTGGTTAAAATTAACCTATTACTTTTGTTTGGAATAGTATTGTTTATTAAAGATACGTTTCATTATGTAGCGTATAAAAATAAAGAATTGAATAAAATGGTTCTTCTACCTTACTGAAGCGATTAACTGTAAGCGTAGGTATTTGCATGTAAGGTGTCCATAATTAACATTCCCCATTTTCAAGTGAATGAAAATGAAATTACGGTTCCTGAAAATGAAATTATTATGAGAAAGTAATGAAATGTACTAAACAAACATATATATATAATATGTTGTGTGGTTGATATATTTAAAAAAATATACATATATATATATATATATTTATATATATATTTATATATATATATATATAATATATATATATATATATATATATATATATATATATATATATATATATATATATATATACATTATATGTATATATATATATACATATATATATATATTATATATATATATATATATATATATATATATATATATATATATATATATATATATATATATATATTATATATATATATATTTATATATATATATATATATATATATATATATATACATATATATATATATATATCTATATATATATATATATATATTTTGTAAATATATATACATATATATATACATATACATATATATTTAAATAATATAATATAAAAAAAATTTATAAAAAAAATATTATATATTTATATATAAAAATATATTATGTCTTACATTTATATTTTATATTATATATATATATAATCTAATAATAATTTCGATTATATATCTTGTCTTAGTTAAATAAGGCTTGACGGATCGTTAAATTAGTTTCAGAACTAATAACACATGGGTTATATATAGTGCTGTAATGGGAACTTTTTATTTAATCTTAGTTTTGCAGTTAATACTGTAGAAACGAATCTAAAAGTTGAAGAATAGTATTATTTATTAATTGTTATCGTAATTACTTCCCAAATACTTTTTGTAAGAGCTGTTTTAAACCACAATCTCCAGTTCTCATCTTTAACTGTTTTTCTCCTAAGTCTGGATTGTGGCGAGAATTTTTTCTTATAAAAGCATTAAAGAAGATAGCAGCAAATTCCTCCCAACTATTGATCCTTCGATATTTACTAAGGCTATATTTAAAATCTAATTTCTCTATTGCAAATTATCACTTTATAAAATGTAGATATCACCAACATATTAGATTTTATGATTTTAATAAGTTTTCTTTAATGTAAGGAACTTTTCCAAGACATAATGCAATAAAGGACAAAAGTTTGTTTCTGAAATCGACGTCTTCCTTTTTCACCAAAATAAGATGAAAGTTACAAACACATTAAACATATATTTTCTCATACATGTTTAACACATTTGTAAAATTTACTGAGTACTAAAGTAAAAATTTCTATTTATAAGGCTTTAGAAAAACTTGATGATAATTATGATCTTTATTTACAAGTTAATTATGTATAAATCAACAATAATCAAACAAATAGTATGCAAGATGTTATTATTGCAGATAGTTTCTAATTCTCTGTGATAGAAGGCAGTTAAAAATAAATCTTTTCAATATGTGGGTGATCCGCTTAAGTCGCGGAAGCTTTACTGAAGAATATGAGCATCTATTATTTATAAATCGAAAATAAATAAAAATAAATCCCTTGGTGTCCAAAAAATTTAAACATATATAAGTTTTAAAATGACATCGGCATACAAACGTACGTATGATAAAATGTGACTTTAAACGATTACTTAAACAAATAATTTCTTATTAATTATTAAATTAAAGTATGTCAACATGAAAAGCATTAATTATATGTCAACTTTAATGTCATAATTAAGGGTTCATCCTCATTATTCAGGTTTATGGTTTCTAAAAATTATGTTGTTATGAAACAGTTTTATGTAATTAATCAGCTTTTAACACATCGATTTACACTGCTAATGTTACAAAATTGTTTCCGGAAGTAAAATATTCTCAAATAAAGCACACCGATTTAAACAGGGATTTAACAGTAATTTTAAATCACAGTAACATATTTTCTGACTAAGTGGGCTATTTATTTTGTGTACGTCCTAAAGCACTATAATATCCGACCCCGATTATCTTGCATGTATCTTATTGGTTAAATTTTATTGTAAAATAATAAACTTTATCATCTGGTTTGGTTTGGTTTTGGAGCACTACGGTCTACTTTTTGCAACACGGGGGCTAATGAGACCGGGACCTACTGCTTAAAGCCGATTCCGAACGGCTACGAATATACACGCCATAGTGGGATTCGAACCCACGAATTTCGGTTCCGAAGGCCAGCACCCTAACCATTCAGCCATCGTTCGGGCCAAACTTTATCATCTTCAAATTATATATTCATTAAAAATATTCATTTTTTGTGCATTTTAGAGATTTTATTGAGACCTTTTTGCTAGTAATCGAATTTGTCCAATTTACCAAGCCTTGCGCCTATACAGGAGTTTGTTACTATCGGTTTGTTCAGAGGATACCAAATCACCGCGGACCTACGAGAGGCCTTTTACTGTCCAATTTTTCATTTTATCTAATTGGTTTGGTATTGTTTTGAGTGTTACGCTCTACCTTTTGCTACACGACAGCTATTTAGACTGGGATCTACTGCTTAAAGCTGATTTCGAACGGATACAGTGAGATGCGAAAGCACGAACTTCAGTTCGGAAAGCCAGCACTCTAACCATTCGGCCATATTTCGGCATTCATTTTGTCTGAATCAGTAAGGAGAAATGTCTACAGAGGAAACCAGAAAGGACTGAGAGAGAAATTTTCTCCAAGGCAATTCGAACACTTACTTGCCAAATCCACTTGCCTATGACACCCACTTGCCAAAATGAGGTAAGTCCCTGAAGTTGTCTCTCATTTCACACCACTCAAGGAACCTGACTCAATCCCGAGTGACGTTGTCCCCCTCCTTTGCTGGTAACTAGAAACAAATGACATCTATAAATGTGTTTAAACGCAAAAAGTTATTACTTTCAAGGAAATATTTTTACCTATTTAGTGTTACAATAAGATAATTAATCAAAAAATGTCAGATATTTTTTTTATGACTTTAAATATGTAAAAATTATAAAGGCAAAAATATCTAATTTGAATCGTAAAGTAATATTTTATTCATGACTAAATATAGGGCATCATCATGAGAAAGTAATCTAAAATTGAATATTGGTGTTTTATAATACAAAAATATTTCAATAAGTGCTGAATTTTAATTCCAAATTTCAAATCCCTCTATACTTTTAAGAGAGAATATAGCAGAGTCTGTCTATTTAAAATCTAAATTATATAACTAATCTCAAAACTTGTTTAAATTTTTCACTAATATTTCATAAAGATTCATGTTTTATTAATATTAAAAAGCAAATAATAAATCTAACTACTTCTGTTTAACTAATATTTTAAATATAATTTTAAAGCGTTTTCAATCTCATCTTGGATAAAAAGAATTGTATAAGAATGTTATTAGATTCTTTAAAAATGTAATAAATTTTCTTGCACTAAAATGTATTTTTAATAAAAATATGAAATATTCATTTTCAGGAAAATATAAATATTATAAGGAAATGAAATGAATGATAATGAAACCGAGTGACGGTGTCCCCCTCCTTTGCTGGTAACTAGAAACAAATGACATCTGCAAATGAGTGCAAAAGACTAAAGTTATTACTTTCAAGGAAATATTTTTACCTATTTAGTGTTACAATACAATAATTAATCAAAAAATGTCAGATATTTTTTATGTATTTTAATATGTAAAAAATAATAAAGGCAAAAATATCTAATTTGAATCATAAACTAATATTTTATTCATGGCTAAAAAAAGGACATCATCAGGGGAAAGCAATCTAAAATTCCATATTACTGTCTTATAATACAAAAATATTTCATTAAAGAGGGGCTGAATTTTAATTCCAAATTTCAACTTACTGTATAATTTTAAAAGAGAATATAGCAAAATCTATCTATTTAAAATCAAATTTATACTACTAATTCCAAAACTTGCATATATTTTTCACTAATATTTAAGAAAGATTCATGTTTTATTAATATTAAAATGCAAATAATAAATCTAACTACTTCTCTTTAATTAATATTTCAAATATAATTTTAAAGTGTTTTCAATATTATCTTGGATATAAAGAATTATATAAGAAATGTTATTAGATTCTTCAAAAATTTTCTTGTCACTAAAATGATTTTTTAATAAAAAATATGAAATATTCATTTTCAGGAAAATATAAATATTATAATGAAATGAAATGAATGATAATGAAACCCGAGTGACGGTGTCCCCCTCATTTGCTGGTAACTAGAAACAAATGACATCTGCAAATGCGTGCAAAAGACTAAAGTTATTACTTTCAAGGAAATATTTTACCTATTTAGTGTTACAATACAATAATTAATCAAAAAATGTCAGATATTTTTTATGTATTTTAATATGTAAAAACTAATAAAGGCAAAAATATCTAATTTGAATCATAAACTAATATTTTATTCATGTCTAAAAAAAGGGCATCATCAGGGGAAAGCAATCTAAAATTCCATATTAGTGTCTTATAATACAAAAATATTTCAACAATAAAGGGCTGAATTTTAATTCCAAATTTCAAATCACTGTCTACTTTTAATAGAGAATATAGCAGAGTCTGTCTATTTAAAATCAAATTTATACTACTAATTTCAAAACTTGCATATATTTTTCACTAATATTTCCAAAATTCATGTCATTAATATTAAAAAGCAAATAATAAATCTAATTACTTCTGTTTAACTAAATTTTAAATATAATTTTATAGTCTTTTAGCAATCTCATATTGGATATAAAGAATTGTATAAGAAATGTTATTAGATTCTTTAAAAATTTTCTTGTCAATGAGATGCATTTTTAATAAAAATATAAACTATTCATTTTCAGGAAAATATAAATATTATAATGAAATATAATTGTAAGGTCTACCTAATGGGTGATTAACAATAATCGACCATTAAATTTGCATAGTTTTGAACAAACTAAGAAGTTTATTTAGAAAATTCTAAGTTTGGTATAAAAACCGTAGCTGGTATATCCAAACCAGGTATGCAACCAGTGAACACTGAATTGTTCGCAGCTGGTTTACATACAGTAAATACTAGTTGTTGGTATCGAAGCAGCTAAGGAAGCGTTTGCTACTCGGGCATAAATGAATGATGGGATTGTGGTCAGAGCATTTCTGTTGGTCTGACTTGCGGCGACATTCTATTGCGAGTAATTACATTTCCTTGTATTGTGTTACATTTCCAAAATATACGTGTTCTGAATTTATATGTTCATATATAAGATAAAACTTGATATTTACCTGCTATCAAATGTGTCGTTTCATTAGGGAGTGACTTTGATATATGTATATCCTACCTGGGATAAAAGTCCCCGTCTCTGTACACTTAATCTTTTTCCTCTTACTTATTTTTGAATTTAAAGCCAAGAATAAATAGGTAACAAAAATTATTGAATTGAAGAATTTGGATTTATTGCATAAAATAATATTAACTATAATACCGACTTATTATTATTACACATATACATAAGACCGTGACTAAAAATATAATAAATTTTCATACTAACTTTAATATTTATGTATAAAAATAGAAAGATTTATTTCAGAAATTCTAGCTGACATTTATTTTAAGAATTTTTATTTCTTCTTGACGGAGTAATGAGTCATATAACAGTAAAAACCATTTCTCTTGTTAAATGTTTATTAAAATAATTTCCTACAAAGGAAAATCTGTTCTTAGGACTAATGTTCTAAAATTTAAATCTCAAAATTCACTCACTTTATCGAATTATTACAATATTCTTCTAGGCATTTATAAATAGTTTAATAGTTTTAGCTTCTACATTTTTCCTGTTACAGGGAACTTCATTTATTACTTACTTGTAGACTACATTTACTAGTCGGTATAAAGTCACACTTCCAACACGATTCTTTTTCGAATCTTCTACCTTATTCATGACAACAATTTTCTTTAATAAACATACATTTATTTCAAAATTTATACTATTTTAATACTTTCTTTTGATGTTGCAAAGAACACGGAAAACCACTTCAGTTTCTATTATGACATCATTTTATGTGCCAAATCTTTCTCAGGAGAATCTTTTTAAGACTTCTAGTCAGGTAATGGTAACACGAAGACCATAGCTACTTAATGCGGTAGGTGAGGGAGCAATTTAGATATACTATCGTAACCATCAACTTTAACTGTAATAGTCTTGTTTCTAAGATATTTTCTTATTGACTTGGCATATAATTGGTAAAAATTACATAATTCATTCATTGACTTGTGTAATATTAACTAATATTGATGATTTTGCTTTTCTAAGGTATTCGACTAAAAATATACCATTTTCCTTTAAACACTGAATAACTTTTCTAACTATTCTATTGTTAGCTGACATTTACTTTAAAAAATTTTATTTGTATAAGGAGTTCTATAAAAAATCTGTAAACACTTGTAAAGTTTGTTAATAACTTAAGAATAACTATAGGATGATAGCTCATTTCACTTTATGGATATCCATCAACATCTTGACATATTTCTGTCCTGATGAAGAAATCTCATTTGTAATATCTGCATTCTTAATGGCCCATAGGTTGACTATGGGAATCTTAATGGTAAAGGATGGCTGGAGGAGAGGCTTACCTCCAAATATTTAAATCAGTCAGCATGTGTATATAAAGGGCAGAGTAAGTTGGTAATATGTCCCAATTTGAAACATCATTGACCAACCATTATTAATCACTGATTATTTTAAATAAGTCATTTGATCACACCGGTACATTAAATTGTTGTTTATGTTTATAAAATTAACTGTATACATAACTATATATGAAAATTATATTTCATATCATAAAATAACCATTTGATATTTCTTAAAGAAAATAAGACCAATATTAAAGAAAAATGTTATGTTAATGAGGCATACAATTCTGAATTAGTCAATTAAAAAGTAAAATTTTGAAAAATAAACTATTCTCACACATACACATCATTTTCTATCAATAAAAAGAAATCAAGTTTGGCGGTCTTTTTAGGTGGAAATTTTACAGTAAACGTTGTTTGCCGATGAAGAATTCGAGGTTTAAGTATGTCAAATGCAATTTAATTTGGCATATTTATAGTATTTATTCACTGTCGTTTATGGTTATTTAAAAACGATAAAATAACTCTAAAATTTTAAGTAAAATTATTTTTAGAAAAATATACGTTATGTAAAAATATCCACTTTATTTCAGAGATAGTATTCGAAATGTTAAAGTCAGTCTTGTAATTATTGTACCCTACAGTAACAAAAGAAGATAAACATGTATTTTTTGATTATGCGTAGCTCAAAATTCTAATTGTAAATAGACTTAGAAAATTCCTTTATAATGTTATAATGGTAAAATAGAATGACTTTTCAATTCAGAAATTTGAAAGAAAATACATTTTTATTAATGTTACTTGAAATGCTTTTGAAATCAAATTTCCTTATATCTTTTTTTTTTTTAGTTTATCTTTAGTCACTTAATAGTAAATAGAAATTAAATTTTCTATCTTAATGCAAATTTTAGCTGCTATTTTTTACCTCTATTTTTTACAAAATTTGAAAGAAAAGAAATTAGGGTCATGATGACAATTTTGGTGGTCTAATATAACATAATGTAGAGATTAAAGATTAATAGAATACTGAAACAAATATTAGTTTCTGCAAGCGTTTTGCTCAAAATTTAACTATATGCGATATTTAAGATATTAATAGCGAATATATGTGAATTATAATAGAAACAAAATCGAAAAACATGTCAATATTACATTTATTTATCATTTATAATAACTGCTACACCTGAAGAATCGAACGAAATACTTGAAGAAAAGAACTTAAGAAAATCTATTTTTCTGTTCGTTAAACTTTAAAAACACTAAACACTGTAAAATCATCCATTTATCTATCTTTAATATAACAGTGAAAAGTATTTTCTTTAATACGAAATTATATTGATACTTAATTAAATAAAATAATATTTTTTTAGTTTTGTATGTATACGTATATCCAACTTACCCTACATCACAGAAAATAATTTTAACTAATTTAATTTGAATTATTCAAAACTAATAATAAGTATAGATTTAAATATCTTTTTTATTTTAGGTAAACTATTTATTAATAAAATTTAAAAAAATATATGTATAATTTTTAATTTCAATTTTTTATAATCTTTATTAAAACACAAAACGAGAAATCAATTAGAGTAATCTGTAAAGTAACTGTTACAAAACTGATGATTTCTGACACTTATATGATAAAAATATATATATTCTCCTATAAAGTGTATTTATATATATCTAAGTATAGACTTATCTATCATTAATTTCTCGGTTCTCACTTTAGATAACGCAGAAGGAATGTCCTAAATTTTTTTATATTTCTATGTATTTAATTACATGTGTACTTAAAGAAACTATTATTATGTGTTATGTTTTAATGTCAAATATTTATATTACTTATTTAATTTCTTCTTTAATCTTATGAAAATTGTCAACAAATTAGTTGAATTATTTTAACTACACAATAATATATAGTTATTTACTTGCTATCCCAAATAAAAAACATGTTTTTCTTTTAAAGTTGTTTTATTTTTATTATTTCCGAACAAATCATTTAAATATTTTTATGTATAAATATTTTTTTACATTTAGTTTTGATAATTTTTATCACCACTAACATGTGAATTCTTATCTCAAAATATTTTCGTTTTAAATACTAGAACTTTTGATAAACGATATCACGTAGTTTCATTACCCGTTCATCAGTATTCCAGTCGATTACAAAGACATAACTATTTAAGGAAGCTCTATTTTGGGGATTTTTCTAACGCAATTTATTTCTAGAAATTGCTCGCAAAATTTGAAGTTCTTTTTGCCAGCCACTTCCGTTTGAAGACCAGATTTTGACAGAGAGACAAAAATAGATATTTTCCTTTGTACTCAATCTCTTTTTTTCCCCTCCATTTTCTAAAAGCGCAGAGCAGTTCTTAACAATAAATGCTATGCTCAAACAGATAGCGAGTTTAAAAATGTTTAGAATTTATGTACCTTTCAGAACTATTTAAAAGGGGAGATATTCAAATAACTATTCTGCTTTACAAATAGCTATGCTGTTTTACAAATATTTTGTCTCTTAGGTTATTTATAGCTTCTCTTTTCAGTTCATTTAATTTTTCACTATATTTTTATTCTTTTATGTTTGCGTATGTAACAATTCTTGTACAAATAAAGAGTTAGGGCTTAACAAGTACAAAATTACAAATAAGAGTAATTTTTGTTTTAATGTTTAATACGTAAATGTGTTGTTTTTATTCTATAATTATTTCCGTTAAGAAATAAATATATAGTAAAGTAATTAGATAAACAGCAATCTAATATTTTAAGTATTCTAATATTTTTATGACTTTTTCCTAGGTCTATTTTCAATAATTTACAGTGTTTGCGATAAATTTACAAAATTGATGTTATAAAGTTGAACTTAACTAGTATTAAGATTAAAATTGCGTTAAGTGCATTTATAATTTTGCAGAGGCTTTGAAATGTGATAAAAATTATAATATTAATATATTTTACAGTGATTAATAAGATTCATAACCTGTTCTAAATCTTTTGCATACTTCTATATGTGTATTAAATATAACTTAAAAGAGATAAATTACTTTTATGTGTCTTTAACCGGGATATTTTTTGTATTTTTGTATTTTAAAAAAGATAGGATCCTATGTATTTTAATTATTATCATACACACATGTGTCTTTCAGCATTTTTTCTCTATTTTTATTCAATTAATATTGAGTTTACTTTGTTTCTAAAAAAGAAAAAGAAAATGAAAAGTATTTAAAAAATTTAAAAATATTTATGACACACTTTGAGCAGATTTGCAGTAATATAATTTAAGTTATATAGTTATTTACATGACATCCCAGATAAAAAAAAAAGCTTTTTCTCTAAAAGATATTTCTCTCTTACTATTTCTGCGTCATTCGTTTGAATATTTTTATGTATAAATAATCTTTTACATTTAGTTTTGATAATTTTTATCACCACTAATATGTGAATTCTTATCTCAAAATAATTTCGTTTTAAATACTAGAACTTTTGATCTGAAAGGATATCACGTATTTCATTACCCTTTCATCAGTATTCCAGTCGATTACAAAGACATAACTATTTAAGGAAGCTCTATTTTGGGAATTTTTCTAACTCAATTTATTTATAAAAATTGCTCGCAAAATTCTTTTTACCAGCCACTTCCGTTTGAAGACCAGATTTTGACAGAGAGACAAAAATAGATATTTTCCTTTGTACTCACACTCTTTGTTTCCTCCATTTTCTAAAAGTGCAGAGCAGTTCTTAACAATTAATGCTATGCTCAAACAGATAGTGAGTTTAAAAATGTCTAGAATTTATGTACCTTTCAGAACTATTTAAAAGGAGAGATATTCAAATAACTATTCTGCTTTACAAATAGCTATGCTGTTTAACAAATATTTTGTCTTTTAGGTTATTTATAGCTTCTCTTTTCAGTACATTTAATTTTTCACTGTATTTCTATTCTTTTATGTAACAGTTCTTGTACAAATAAAGAATTAGAGCTTAACAAGTACAAAATTACAAATAACAGTAATTTTTGTTTTAATGTTTAATACGTGAATGTGTTTTTTTTAATTCTATAATTATTTCCGTTTAATGTGAAATGTATAGTAAAGTAATTAGATAAGCAGCAATTTAATATTTTAAGTATTCTAATAAATTTTATGATGTTTTCCTAGCTCAATGATGAATAATTTACGGTGTTTGCAATAAATTTACAAATTTAATGGTATAAAGTTGAATTTAACTAGTATTAAGATTAAAATTGGGCTTTTAAGTGCATTTATAATTTTGCAGCTCCTTTGAAATGTGATAAAAATCATAATACAGTGGACTTTCGCTTAATGTGATCATGGTTAATGTTATCAATCACTTATTATTATCGAAATCACTTGGTTCCGATTTTTTTATTAACTTGTATGCAAAAATTATCGCTTTATGTGATCGCTGCATCGGTTAATGTTAACAGTTTTCGAACCTCATTTTAACTGATTGATCATTTTATTTGAATTTCCCAGAATTCTCCCTCTTCCATTTAGGGAAACGAGGAATTACACGTTCCCGGAATTTTTCAGAAATACGCACATGCTGGTGGTGGTCAGTGCTTGTCAGATAGGCAGAAGGCAACACATTCTTATTGGAACTGAGAAGTAGCGTATTCAAATCTTATGGATTTCTTGCTTAGATGCAGTTTGTCGATAAGGAAGCCAAAAAGCGATATGGTTTAACATTAAAACAAAATATCAAAATTTTAAATCATTATGACAGGTTAATGGAACTAAAGAGTCAGATGGAGAATCTTTTGATATTGAGCCAGCTCCTACAGGTGCTGAGACGAAAGATGGCCGATTGGTTAGGGTGCTGGCCTTCGGTACCGGAGTTCATGGGTTCGAATCCCACTATGGCATGGATGTTCGTAGCCGTTCGGAATCGGCTTTAAGCTGTACGTTCCGGTCTCATTAGCCCTCGTGTTGCAAAAAGTGGACCGTAGCACTCCAAACCAAACCAAACCTACAGGTGCTGAAATAAAAGATGCTTTGAAAGTGTTGAAACGTTTAGTACAACACCGCTCCGATGACTTTAAAAAACATTATAATTAAGAACAATTTATCAATGAGCTTCTTAGAAAAAACTGTAGCCAGTCAACAATTGATCAACTTTTTTATTATGTATACAATTCTTGAGATTTAAAGGGTAATATACAGTACATAAATGTAATGTGAGTTTTTCATTTTATTTTGAAATGTAGCAAGTTTGAATTAAAGGTAGGATAAATTTATCTAATTTTGCATATTGTTTATTGTTATCAATCTGTTATTGTTATCAAAATCATGGTGTCCCACACTGATCAAATTATGCGGAGTTCACTGCATTTACTTTCATAATTTTCTTCATATGTGATGAAGATATTTTGACAGAGATTAATCAGTTTAATAACCTGTTTTAAATCTTTTGTATATTTCTAAATGTGTATTAAAAATCACTTAAAGGGGACAAATCACGTTTATGCACATTTAAACGGAAGAATGTTTTTGTAATTTTTATATTTAAAAAAGATAAGATATTTTCTATTTTAATTCTTATCATACATGCGTGCTTTTTTCAACATTTCTTTTCTGTTTTTATTCAATTAGTTTTGAGTTTACGTTGTTTCTAAAAAGAAGAAATATACAGTAAAAAGTATTTTAAAAAATTCAAAATATTTATGACACACTTTGAACAGATTTGCCCTAACAATATCTAAATATTTTAATAATTTTTTTAAACTTTTTTTGAAAATAATAATTATTAGGTAATTCTAAAGGTGTATTAAAAATAACTTAAAGGGGACAAATCATGTTTATGTACTTTTAAACGGAATATTTTTGTATTTTTTGTATTTTAAAAAAGATAGGATCCTATCTTTTTTAATTATTATCATACATACATGCGCTTTTCAGCATTTCTTCTCCATTTTTATTCAATTAGTTTTGAGTTTACTTTGTTTCTAAAAAGGAGAAATATACAGTAAAAATATTTTAAAAATTTAAAAATATTTCTGACACACTTTGAGCAGATTTGCAGTAACACATTGTAAATATTTTAATAATTTTTTTACTTTTTTGAAAATAATAATTATTAGGTAATTTTAAAGATGTATTAAAAATAACTTAAAGGGGACAAATCCTGTTTATGTGCCTTTAAATTGAAGTTTTTTGTATTTTTTGTATTAAAAAAAATAGGATCCTATCTTTTTTAATTATTATAATACATACATGCGTTTTCAGCATTTCTTTCCCATTTTTATTCAATTAGTTTTGAATTTACTTTGTTTCTAAAAAGGAGAAATATAAAGTGAAGTATTTTAGAAATTTAAAAATATTTCTGACACACTTTGAGCAAATTTGCAGCAACACAAAGTACATTTATTTACAATTTTTACTTTTTTGAAAATAATAATTCTTAGGTATAACTCTGCACCTATTTAAATATATAAAAGTATCAGAAATAATACACTAGGGTGTTGAGATTTAATTTCCATTTCTAATACTATAAGTACTAAATGAAATAAGTACCAACGTAATATGTAGATAGAATTCCATCTTAGGTCTATAATGTATTTACTGTAAAAGTTTTGAATAAATATATGAAACTTTTTTTAAAAAGTTTACAATGCGTGTACATTGAAATAACCCAATTTTCAAATAAATGCATTAGAGTATTTTTTAAATCAAAAATTTAATCAGAAGTTAATGTCAAACAGCTGTTTTATGACCACAGAATAGCTATTTATTTCAATCGGAAGCAAGTAATGTTCAGTGGCAAGACTAAAACTAATTCATTTGTAATGTGGACGAATTAAAAACTATTTTTAATATCCCAAACGAGAAATTAAAAGCATTCGCAATAATATCAACATTTTGTTCGTGACACAAAGGAGCCTAAAAGCAATTTTTAAAAAGGGTAACTATTTACAGAAAATGCTTAAAAATTACGAAGGAACTAATTCATCTTAGTGCATAACATTTAAATCTTGTTTTATTTACTCATTAAATGTTGTCTTTTGGTATTAGGACAAAGGCAAGTTAAATTATGATTAATTACATCTTATTATTTTACGACAAAGGAAGAGTTAATGAGATACAGTATTTAAATAGTACTAAGCCAAGAGTAAAGCATACAAATTAGGAGATATCAAAAATCAAGGACAGGAAATTTAACTCTTTGATAAAATAATATAAAAATAGCTTCACTTTGTGTGAATAATTAAATATAAAATTTTTAGATTAATTTAGCCCTAACTTATGATAATATTGTAGATCTCTTATACACGTTAAAAAGCACAATTTTAATATAATTACTAGTTGAATCATTTTCTAATACAAATGAAAATATGAAATTCATTTACCAAGATGATTCAATGTAAACATTTGATTTGAGAAATATTTTTAAAGCAAAATAATTACTGTAAAATAATAATGAATGTGTGATATTTTTCTTTGCAAATCGGTACATAAATTAATATAAAGTTGCGACATTTATATAATATGAAATGTCGAATATTGTATTTAAAACAGTCATTTTAAAGATATTTATGATGAATTAAAAAATACACGTTTAATTTAATTTTACAAGCTAAACTCTATAGTTCAGATAGAACCAATAAATGTTATGTTTAATATATAAGTTTATCTGTATAAGTATTTAGTTTTATGCAACACCTCTCTCTCTCTCTCTTTATATATATATATATATATATATATATATATATATATATATATATATATATATATATATATATATATATATATATACATATATATATATATACATATATATATTTATATATATACATATTATATACAAATATATATATATATATATATATATATATATATATATATATATATATATATATATATTATATATATATATATATTATGTATATATAAATACTATGAAAGAAAGTATTTAATCTTAGTTTTACTTAGAAGAAACAGCCTTCTAGTCTTGGTGTCAGTTTTATTTTGGTGTTCATTTCAGAGATTTATATGTTAAATTCAAATTTCAAAAAGGCAGAAAACGTAGGAGATACACTACGAGAGACCACACTGATGAAACCTCTAAGCTCTTTGGAATTAGATACAGAAATTAATTCAATTTAAATTCAGTATCACCATCATATTTTGATGTAACAGATATTCAGAACATTTCAACGAATTTTAATTAGCAATGCTCAATTTTCTATACATATTTTGAAGTGTGTAATTTACTTCCTACGGAGATTCTTGTATTAAAAATGGGATATATTTCAACAAAGTTTTAAACATTTTAAGCTCTAAGATACACTTCTGCAAAAACACTGTTCATTAAATAAATGATATATACAGATTTTCTTTCGAATAAAATATGAAAGGGAGTTTTACCTTTCTGCTTGCACTTTCATTATAGAGAAAACATTTCAATTATTAACTGCTATACAAAATTATTAAACAAATATCTTATGTTGAAAGTGAATGGTATTGTAACTTGTAAGAATAATAAGTTAAATTTTAGAAATTTCTGACATTATAACTAAATAAAATCAATTTTTGAAGAAAAAACTCAATGAAAGAAATATAATTAAATATTTGAATACTTTTAGTTGAACATGCTAGCAATAGTTATCATTTAATGTAGGAATGTTTGTAAAAAACAATAAAATAAATAAATAAATAAACTATTTTACGCGATGAGGTAAACAATTATCAAAACTCAAGGTCAGTAAATTTTCCTTTAAGAGATGCGTATTTTTACTGAAAAGTTTTTCTGTGTTATTTCATGTTAATAAAATAAATGATAATTTAACTTTTAAATTATTACTTGAAACCTATTGTTGCTATATGACATTAATAAAAAATATATCCAAAATCACCGTTGTGAAATGTTACTCTCTAAACGGTATATAATGCAATGGGAAGAAACCAGGAAATATGCTGGCGTTTGATATTGTGTCTGAAATAATAATTTTATAATACTTTTTGAAATTAAGGAAAAATTTATTCGGCAAATATTTACATTTATCAAAATCTGTATTAATCAAAATCTGTAACAAAGTGTTTGTTGAATATGAATGCCTCAGTAATGTATTGTTATATATTATGAAAAAAAAAGAAAAGAGCAATTTTTCTTCTGAAGTAATAATCCATACATATTTTTTTTGATTAAAGTGAGGATATAAATGCTCAGATATTTCTAGATTTTTTAAAATAAATATTTGAAAAAAATATCCCTTTCTCACAGATTGCTGATTTCAGTAAGAAAAATCTAAGTAAATGTTGCTTTGACTTAATCAATAAATAATTTATTGATTAAGTAATTACCATAATATAAACTTCTTTTTTACAGCTACAAAATTACATTGCAGAACGTTTGAAGCAAATAAAATTTAATTAGAAATTTATCTGTTGTAAGATATTTGTTACAACTGTTAAAATAAAATAAAATATAATCTTTCTTTAAGGCAAGATATTTAAATATTCTGTAATTTAAAATAAGGTTTTTCCTCATAAAAATATTAATGAAAAATCTATGAAATTTATTAATATTAGTCTAATTCCAAAAATGAAATTCTATGATAAATATTGTCATTATTATTATTTATTATGAAACTGACATGGATAATGTTATCCGCTTTAGAGATCTTAATGCAAAAACAAATGAATTTGTGTTGATAATATATAGATCAGTATTTAAATATTCCAAAACTTAATTGATAAACAAATAGAACTAATAAATTCAATATTCAGTATTATGAAATTGACATTTATAGTGTTATCCACTTTAAAGATCTTAATACAAAAACAAAGAGATTTGGGTTAATAATATATAGATTAGTATTTAAATAAGCCAAAACTTAATTGATAAACAAACATAACTAATAAATTCAATATTCAGTATTATGAAACTGACATGGATAATGTTATCCGCTTTAGAGATCTTAATGCAAAAACAAATGAATTTGTGTTGATAATATATAGATCAGTATTTAAATATTCCAAAACTTAATTGATAAACAAATAGAACTAATAAATTCAATATTCAGTATCATGAAATTGACATGGATAGTGTTATCCACTTTAAAGATATCAATACAAAAACAAATAGATTTGTGTTAATAATATATAGATCAGTATTTAAATAATCCAAAAATTAATTGATAATATGTAAGTTTTATATTTAAAAAATAATTTTTCTTTTAGAGTATTTTTCACCAAGATAAACAGTATGAATGAGAAAAATACAAACAAATTATTGTAGCATTTTAAAATTCAGTTGAATAAATCTTAAAATTCTGGTTTATTTCTAAGATAGTATATACAGATTTAATACAGTATATTTTATTAATATCTTACTTAGAAACTTTTTTCCTGGTAATAGGGTTAGAATCATCTAAAACCTTTTGCTTTCGCATTACTCTTTCCAAGATTTTTAAGGATATATATGGAATAAATTCATAAAAACTAAAGTATTAAAGTATACAAGTAAAGCAGAATGTTTTTCTAGTTTAAAGGTTAATGGCTTTTAGTACTTTTTAGTGTTTATTTCAAAACATAAGTAAATGCCTGGAAGAAAATTAACTTCTGTAAAAACTGTTCCAAATATTTTTAATCTATTTCTGGTTTTACCAAGTTTGAAGTGATGAGATAAATTATTTGTAATATACTTGTGAATAGATGCAAAAGTGATGTATTTATAATTAAAGTTATATTAAAATAAACCTAATATAGTCACGTATATAGTATAATATATAAGGAAATCATATTTGGAATATACAGCACTTTATTTAGTACTGAATAATTAGTTGACAGATCTGAAAACCGACTAACATACTGAGATACTTGCTTTTATATACTTTATGAGAATACTCTCCATGTTACATCTAGTAATAACAGGAAAAACACTTAGTTCTAAGTATTAAAATAGAAAATCCACAACACCTGTATGGGAATTTGAAAGAAAATCTTCTCTCACAGAAATTCGATGTGTTAACTCGCCTTAGAAAAGCAAGTTACAAGACAACAGTTTTATGATCACACTGACAATACCCAAGAAGTTAAGATGTTGATTTTAAAAAGCAGGTGGTAGTCTCGTAAAATCATGTGTTCAGTTTCCTCTATGGGTTTCCCTGTATTTTCATTGTGTCTACACTAAAGTGAGCTTGATTCGTAGAATATATCCAGAAGATTCCTTCATTCAAAGTAGTGAGCCGAACGATTGCCAAATGCTGCACTGGTCATAAATACAGGAGATCGTGGGTTTGATTCTACTGCAGCATGGATGTTCGTAGCCGTTCGGAATCAGCTTTAAGCAGTATTTCCGGATCTCATTAGCTCTTGTGTCACAAAACAATAAACACCGTAGTGCTCTGAACAAACCTAATCAAAGTGGTGTATAAATCTAAATGGGTATTCCCACACTTTGATTAACCGCAGACATCGATAAAACTTACTAAGTAATCCACACCCCTGTATTCTAGTCGGAGAATATAGCGTATTTAAAGCAGATGTGGGAAAAAGCCAGCCCTCGGGCCGGATCCGGCCCTTTTGCTTACTTTATCCGGCCTTTATCCTTATTATATTGCTTACTTACTTTATCGTTTATCATCAAGCAAAATATTGCTTAATGACAAAAATACTTAGTATTTCCACTTATATATTAATAGAACATATTAATAGTACATATATTATTTTTTATGAGTTTAAAAGTTTCTTTGGAATAAAAATGGTAAAAGAATTCTGACAGAGAATGGGGCTAAAAAACAGATAGCTTCAAATAATGTTCTTTAAATCTTTATACTTATCTTTCAATCCCACATTCTCTGTTTTGAAGTTGTTATAACGTGAGTTACTCAAGACAATATTTCAAGTATAATATTTTAGTATAAATTATTTTTTATTTATTCCATGTCTCGAATAGTAAAGTACAAGAACTCTTGAATTTAAACACTAAATTTTCTAATTTTTGTGAAAGTTATTCCTTGGGAAAATAATTCATTTCCTTTATAATAAATACAGAATTATATTTTTAACTATCAAATATATCTTTATTATCAAATATATCTTTATATTAAGTGCATTTTCTATCCCCCTCTTTTTTCTTTCAATTTAGTGCTTATATTAATTAAGTTAATTAAACCATATTTAGATTTTCAGCATTATATAATTTTACACATAGTACAAAATTATTTCTGTTTGGAAACATTAAAATCCCACTCAACAACTCTGAATAATTTTCTGGTATTTTCATAAAAATGAATAAAATAAGTATTAAAAGAAAAAAAAATCATTCGGATTCACTTTACTTTCAGGAGTCATTTTAAGAGCAACTAAGAAAAACTGTTTTGTGAAAATTTTAAGATACATATGAGAATGTTGGAGATTTTAATTTCTTTCCTTTTGAAATAAGAAATCCAAAACTCGACTTTAAGAAAATAAAAAAAAAATCTTAGATGATCAAATTTACATTAAGGGATTGCACGGTATGAATCCCAAGATGAAAACATATTTTATTAAAAATAAATGAAATATTTTCTTAAAATATTTAAAAGGAAAATGGAAGCATTCATTTCTACGACAGTATGCATGTATAGATTTAGCGACATTAAGTACATGTGTAGATTAAGAGTACTTTTATTAAGATTTTTGTCAGAATTTTAGCTTTAATTACTGAAGATGAAATTTTAATATGGATATTGAACAAGTTTATATGGAAACACGTGTTACATAACGTAGAAATTAAAAATTGATGTATATTCAAGTCATAAAATTACACAAAGAACAGTGTATGATTTATTGTGTTATTTTAAGAATATTACATTTTTGAATGAAAAGCAATGAAGAATTTTGTATTTTTATATTACAATAAAATTTCACTGCAAAAAGTATTAATCTTTTAGCATTTTCTGGAAAAAAAAATATTCTTATAAAATCTAAATTGCAAACACATTGTAATCAAAAACTAAAAAGAAATAAAATTACATTAATATCGATACTATATTTTAAGCCGTACCTACTTTAATCTAAATGCACCAGAGTGATAATTGAACCATTGTAGTACTTATAAAAACTTTAAATCAAAACTATTTTATGTTACTTAAAAATAATTGACTTAAACAGTTACAATTAGACAAAATTACATATCAAGCATGCATAGCTTCAGTGTAAGCTTAATATGCAATTGAGTTTTTCCTCAATTTTTAACTGAATTTCATGAAGCAAAATCCTTTTATGGGTTTCCTTTTTTATCATT
The DNA here is from genome assembly GCA_032207245.1 of Pardosa pseudoannulata. Lineage (NCBI taxonomy): Eukaryota > Metazoa > Arthropoda > Arachnida > Araneae > Lycosidae > Pardosa > Pardosa pseudoannulata. Next base: position 26,509,562 of record CM063501.1, read on the forward strand.
CAGAAAATATAACAGAAAGCGACGTTCTGGTGCTCTTTGAGAGACATAATCTTGACTACCCTTGGACCTCCCCTTGTGTATTTGAAAGTTTTATTATAAAATTTATTTAGTAATGTCTGTAATATGTAATATTTTGCATGATAACTTTATGCCAGTTGAAGAGTTCCCTAAAGGAACGTTGCATTTTGTAATCTATTTTGATTTGAAAAGTTCTATTTTAAACCAGCTCTATCGTTTTATTCATGGTGACCTCTATGTAGATAATTTACATATTTGATTGAAGACTAGAATATGCACTATGTTGCAAGTCAACTCCAGACATAAAGTTAACTCCGAAAGTTAGTTTTCAGAATGGTAATCATCTCCCTGAATTTTGACTACACCGTAAACATTACCTTCTACCCTGGACTGTGAAATATTACCAAAAAATTTTAATTGCTTCCTCTTTCTCCTACTTTAAGTGTTTAAGTCACTGTCGTGTCGAATGTAGTTATTAAAAAGTAATTGATTCAAAATCCTCCAAAGAGTGAATTTGCACCTTAATTTCACTAAATGATTGTGTCCCACGTCTAGATACTCATCAACTTCAACTATTGTTGTTGTTGTTGTTATCTTCTTCCACTTGGTCAACCCAAGCACGATTGAGACAGAGGCTACTCATATTAGGCAAAAGGGTACGTTTTTCGTTTTATAACGAGAACCACAAGGGTAAAAGTATGACTTATGCTGAAATGGGTCCTCTTAATTTTGAAGCAGCTACCAAGAAGACACTTGACCTTATATCCGCAGAGGTATTGATTGAGAACTTCAACTGTTCAACTGCACTTCAACTGTTCTATTCACATAGGAACTTGATTGTTACATTCTTTATTTATAGTGTAAAGAGTATTTTGTCTTTTTAATTACATCACTAAACTACCTAATTTAATTACCTAATATATAAAGAACTATTAAACAAGTTTTAAGCAATTTTTAGCATTAGATAGATTAATTTTAACAGACTGCAGTCACCCCCCGGGATAAATTTGTCAGGTTGAACCGTACACATTTGATCTGTAAAAATATTTTATAGTGAAGGAAACATTTTGCCCTTTATAAGTAAATTATCCTTTAAAAGTAATATTACCTTTTATAAGTAATGCTTCTATTGAGGGTGCTTGAAACATTTTTTTCTTTTTAGGTAGCTTTATTCTTGAAAAAGTTCAGAAACACTGTTACATATTCTCGGAATGCCTAATATATTCTAGAAAGACCTAAGATAGATGGCCATTGACTACAGTCAACTGTAGAACACAATCAATTGATTAGTAATATTATCTTTTATATGTAATGCTTCTTTTGAGCGGGTTTGAAACATTTTTGCTTTTTAGGTGGCTTTATTCTTGAAAAAGTTCAGAAACACTGTTACATATTCTCGGAATGCCTAAAATATTCTAGAAAGACCTAAGATAGATGGCCATTGACTACAGTCAACTGCAGAACACACTATATGACGTTTTCAAATTGTAAATGAAAATGAGGGCCATGAATTTTTTATTTTTGTAACTAGAGTAAATGTGAGTTAAATATGCAATTCATCATAAAAGATGTCAGGTGGTTAAAATTTGAAATTTTTTTTAATTCAGTCAGAGAAATTTCCATCTCTTCATTATGTCTTACACAACTTTAAAAGTAAGGGAGTTTAACTTCGGAACCCTGTACAAGCAATGTATGCACATTAAAGAGGAAAATAACACTAGCAGTAAAAATATTATTTTAGATTTATTGTTGAAAATATCTTTCTTTCTTAAACTTATACTTAGTAAGCACTGTTAAAACATTTTTTAAAAGCTGTATAGAATAAATGAGTTTCTATTCGTACAATTTTGCCGATATATTACCTACAATGATAAATTCAGTTTTGTATTTTCATAAAATTTTGTATACGTCGTGACTTTATTTACTTAATTAATTTGTACAAGTGACATCCACAGATGGTCTCGTTAGATAAGATTAACAGATAAAATAATTATCGTTCCCAAATTTTTAAAATTCATTCTAAATTATTGTCAATTATCTAAGTACCAGATGTTGGGAACAAAAAGCAGTCGGTTTAAGGCTAATTGTTCTCAAAATTGTTTGCAAACTTACGAAATAAGGAAACGAATTTTCCTTATAAGGGTGAGTTAATTAATAAGATTAATGATAAAAAATTGCAGGAATCTCAAATTTAAATAATACCATTGTCCATAAAATAATAGGTAGAATAATAAACTATTTTCTTTTAATATTCTCATATTTCATATAAAAATAGATTAGGAAATCCATGATTTACCTTCAAATAAATTTACTAACTGGTAAA
>CM063501.1:26516902-26539402 GCA_032207245.1 Pardosa pseudoannulata
AGATATTAGTAATATCAAGAAATGGATAAAAATTTGAATGACAATTTTAATGTCAACTATAAATGATCAAACGATATTAGTTTATATAAAGGAAATGACTGAAAAAAATTAGATTTCAGCATGCTACTGAAAAAATCATTTGGGTCAAATGTAATCAAAGAAACTAATTTCTTTTTTCAAATCTACTGAAATGTATGCCTTTTTCATACTTACTTTATCAAGATTTAATTATTATTATTTTCTAAATTCTCTATATTTATAAAAAAAATACAAAAACTATTAGAAAGGGAAAAGTTTTCACGTAATAATTTATTTTTACTCAATTTAAAACAGCTGACTGTTCAGACTAACTAAAAGAATTTACTTTTTTTAAATTAAAGGCTTTATTAACCGCTTCCTTTACAAATTTATTTGAAAAAGAATTGCAAAAAAAAATTTTATTATTAAATACAATTAAATTAATCAAAACAAAATATCTATGTTGTAGGTTGAAGTTAAATATTTGTGTATGATACTTTTTGAAGCAAGGGTCAACACAAAGTGATACCTGACATTCTGGGCAATAATATCTGGTCTCTTTTCTCATTGGCTTGCCTCTGAAATCGGCTTTACAGGATACACAGAGAGTACGCTGTTTCATTGAATTAGATTTTTTTCAGCAGCAGAAAAAACACCTGGAAAATATCTTGAGGTTAACCTGTGTGTTAAAGGACTAACACTGGGTCTTCCAGTTTTATAATTAGTTTAAAACACGTGACCAGTTCCGCCAAAAGGACCACGAAACCAACCAAACTTCGCAATATACCTATCAAAGCTGAATATTTCCTTTCAGGCCAAGTAAAACAGGGATAAAACAAATCATACAGACAAATTCTAATTTTCCCGAGTTACCTTGGGATAATAATTAACTGCAATATATATGAACCCAAGACAGCAGCAGGAATAACATCTGGAAAATGCCTTGAGGTTAAACTGAGTGGTAAAGGACTAACAGTGGGTCTTCCAGATGTGGCGATGATGTTCTAGAATAAGTTTTCTAATCAGTGTAAAACACGTGACCAGTTCCGACAAAAGGACCGCGAAACCAACAAAACTTGGTAAACTACCTATCAAAGCTGAATATTTCCTATAAATTCCTCCAGGCCAAGTAAAACAATGATAAAACAAATCGTAGAGACAAATTCTGATTTGCCCGAGTTATCTCGGGATAATAATTAACTGCAATATGTATAAACCCGAGGAAACTCGGGTTAATAATTAACTGCAATATATATGAACCCGAGACAGCAGCAGGAATAACGTCTGGAAAATGCCTTGAGGTTAACCTGAGTGTTAAAGGACTAACACTGGGTCTTCCAGATGTGGCGATGATGTTCTGAAATAAGTTTTCTAATCAGTATGAAACAAGTGACCAGTTCCGCCAAAAGGACCACAAAACCAACAAAACTTGGCAATCTACCTATCAAATCTGAATATTTCCTTTAATTTCACCCAGTCCAAGTAAAACAGTGACAAAAAAATGTACCAATTCTGAATTGTCCGAGTTATCTCGGGATAATAATTAACTGCAATATATATGAACCCGAGACAGCAGCAGGAATAACATCTGTAAAATTCGTTGAGGTTAACCTGAGTGTTAAAGAACTAACACTGGGTGGTCAAGATGTGGCGATGATGTTCTGAAATAAGATTTCTAATCAGTGTAGAACAAGTGACTAGTTCCGCCAAAAGGACCACAAAACCAACAAAACTTGGCAATCTACCTATCAAATCTGAATATTTCCTTTAATTTTACCTAGTCCAAGTAAAATAGTGACAAAACAAATCGTACAAATTCTGATTTGTCCGAGTTATCTCGGGATAATAATTAACTGCAATATATATGAACCCGAGACAGCAGTAGGAATAACATCTGGAAAATGTCTTGAGGTTAACCTCAGTGGTAAATGACTAACATTGGGTCTTCCAGATGTGGCGATGATTTTCTGAAATAAGTTTTCTAATCAGTGTAATACACGTGACCAGTTCCAAACAGAGGACCGCGAAAACAACAAAAGTTGGCAAACTACCTATCAAAGCTGAATATTTCCTATAAATTCCTCCAGGTCAAGTAAAGCAAAGAAACAACAAACCGTACAGACAAATTCTGATTTTCCCGACTGTTCTGTCCAGTAGCCATGATGCTGGATCACCAGCAGCAATTGCTTAATATTTTTGTAGAGTGTGTTTATTCTGTTACCGTTCAGCGTAGCGCCATCTGAAAAAAGGGAAATAAAAATAATAGTGTCCGCTTAGAGCGTGGAGCGGGGGGATTAAAATAGGCTACGAAGGTTTTACTTGATGTTTCTTTAAAGTAGATGGTTTGGACAACGTTTGGAGTGAAAATATTCAAAGTCATTGTTGTAAGTAAATTCTTAATTCCTTTAACCATAAATCTTATTGGGTTTTCATTTTCCCAACGCTGACCCAATCCATATAAATTTAATTCTATTTGATTGTGTTTATGTATTATGTATCTCTCTCGTTCATATTATTCTTATCTATTGTACTGTGTTAAAATCTTAAATGTTAGTAGTCATTAATTCTCTATTAATAGTAATATATTTGCTTTGTAATGTCAAATTCAAATCAAATAAACTGTTAGCAAATCCCTTCCCTTTGGTCTTTTCCCAATCACAAAGTCTTTACTTTAGATCATATATTTAATTATACATTCCACTACTTCTTAACGTCTCATACCGAGTTATCTCGGGATAATAATTAACCCCTTCCGGTAAAATGACGAGTCTAGATCGTCATTAGTTTTTCATTCCATACCGCACAATGACGAGCTACACTCGTCATGCGATTAAAGTTACTGTTAAATATGATAATTAATTTAATTTAAAATTTCTAGTGTACTGAATTTGGCAACACTTTTATCACTTGTGAAAATCACAAGTATCTATTGCATATTGTTTACTTAGAATTTCTTGGTACAAGTCATTGCCAAATTAATGAGTCAGAATAAAAGAAAACCTACTAAGAATGCCGTGTGTGTTACAAGAATCAAATTAAAAGTGAGACTACTTGGCGGTGTAAGCAATTAAGAATTCCTTTGCACTTTGTTTTGAAAAGTACCACTAGCTTGAAAACTATAATCTGTATACCTTATTAATGTTTTGCTTTGATATTTTGTTAATTTTATTGTTTCTGCTATTATTTAACACTATGTAAAAAGTGGATATTGATTAAGAATATGTAAGAATTGTAAAATGAAACAAGTTTTTTAAATAAAAATTAAATGGTTATTTCATGCACAGTTTTCATTATTAAATCATACCGGAAGGGATTAATTGCAATATATATGAACCCGAGATAGCTCGAGATAATCAGGCAAGCGGGTAAAGAAAAATTGCTATGTATTAAAAATGGAATCTGTTCTATAAATTCACAAAGGAAGTGTATCTAAACAGGCAGTCAAGCTTAGATAAAATAGTAACATCAGTGAAATGCACTTCTTTCCTTATATGTAGACAAATACTAAATTTTTAGGTGTTGTTACTGAAAAAAAATTACTGCGTAGCCGGTAAAACAAACTCAATTTCACACTCGAATGCTAAACCTATTTTTTCGACGTCCCTGTCGTCTACATTTGAAATGATTTTAGCGCTTACTTTATTCCTTTGAAGTAACACAACCACGATAAAACATATTTTTCCCAAACGTAGTGTGCGTCAGAGAAAATTCCATTGGTCTTTACTTTAAACTAGCCTAAACCTGTTTAAATATAGGTAGAAGCTTTTAAAATGTTTCAGTAAAGTTTCAGTGTAATATTTATATTTTCTGTTAAATATATGGAGATTTTATACACTAATGGTAAGTAAAACTATAAGAAAGTTAATATTAACAATTATATACGATAGACACCATATAAATATATATAGATAATATAGTTATAGATAATGACGTCTCACATTATAACCATGTATGTTACATATAAATGTTATTATGAATTACACTAATATTTTCACAAATTTTACTTCTTTTTCCGTGTGTACATATAATTAAGTAAAATGCACACATAAATAGCATTAATTTGCAGAATTTATTTATTAATTTCTGTATAATTATTTTGCTTAATGTAAATCCTAAATGTACAAAGTTCATTCCTCATTTTCAGCCAATGTTAACTTACATTTTTTAATTTTCCAAAAAATATGTAAGTAATCAATGAAACAAATTCAGTTTTTTTAAGTGTACATTAAAAATTATGCTAATTTCTAAAGAAACATTACCATATTATGAAATAAATAGTAAATTATAGTTTAATGTTTATTAATTACTTTTAAATAACTTAATATACAGCAGTGAAATCCCAAGAGATTTTCTAAGATGAAATTATATATATATATATATATATATATATATATATATTATATATATATATATATATATATGTTTTCAGTTATATATGAAGAGACATTATACACTAATAGTAAGTAAAACTATGAGACAGTTCATAATAACAATTATATGTGATAGATACGTTTATAGAGAATGACGTACTTGCACTTTATAACCATGTCTATTACATATAAATGTTGTTAACAATTACTCTAAAATTTTCCCAAATTTTACTCCTTTATTTGTATTACATATAATTAAGTAAAATTCTTAGATAAATTGCATAAATTTACAGAATAATTTCTGTTTAATTATTTTACTTAAAGAGGATCCAAGATGTATAAAGTTTAACATGAATTTATCCCTTTTAGCCAATGTGGGTGTGCGTTTTTTATTTTTCCAAAAATATATAGTTAATCAATGAAAAAAAATCAGTTTTTTATGTGTACATTAACAATGATACTTATTTATAAAAAAAAACATTACGATATTATGAAATCAATAGTAATTTATAGTTTAACATTTATCGATTACTTAATCCATAAGGTTTATAAAGAGCATAATATATTGCAGTGAAATCCAAAGAAAATTCTTGAAATGAAATTTAAATTCAAATTTATTCAATTGTATATATATATATATATATATATATATATATATATATATATATATATAATTTATCTTAAAAAACAGTAATTTCTACATGATCTCTAGAATTAATACATTACACAGGCCTGCGATGAAAAAAATACAAGGGATGTGACATCTAAACTTAACGTATTTTTTAGTACTGATTTTGAAAATAATCATTAAAAATGTCTATCACGTCACATTTTTTTGAAAAATTGAATTTTATGTGGTTTTTTATGAATATTTCTCACGTATTTTGCTTTCATGCTTTCCTTCGTGTTTTGACATTTTACCTTGATGAAACCCTCAAAATTACCCTTCTGTGGTAAACTACAACAGCGCAGTTAGTATTTTAGGGCTTTTAAAGCTTCAATGTTGATCCAGATCACCAATTAGACAGATTCCTGGAAACGCGCGAGCCTGGGAAGAGCCTAGGAACGCGCAATGTCCCTCTTCATCATCCCTCCCTCCCGTCGCAATCGCTGTTAACCTATAGCGACGCTCGAATCCTTATCAGTGACCTCATGTAAGCACCAGTACTTAGTCTGTAAAAGAGGCAACTTATTTATTAGGCTCCAGATTGAAAGAAAAAAACATATTGGCCAAAGGAACCACTTTTTATTGGTACAGGAATCGTGAAAAGGAATTTATTTCAGTATTTTGATGAAGACGAGAACCTCATTTATTGCTCAGATGTTCCTGGATTGATGAGAAAATTGAAGATTCCCTACAATAAAAATGAATGGAGGCTTTTTATAGATTCGTGAAAAAGGAACCTTAAAGCTGTCCTACTTCATCAAGGAAACCAATGGGCGTCTGTGCCAGTTGAATACTCGGTGCATTTAAAAGAAAGATATGAAAACCTAGCTCTCGTTCTCAACAAAATAAAATATGAAAACCACGGCTGGATCATTTGCAGTGATTTAAAAATCATCACCATGCTTCTCGATCAACAAAACGGGTATACAAAATTTCCGTGTTTTATTTGTGAGTGAGACAGCTGTGACAAAACACAATATTGGGTCAGAAAAGATTGGCTCAAAAGGCAAAATCTTGCGCCAGACACCAAAAATGTAATTCGAGAAAGCTTAGTTGATCAAAAAAAAATATTACTACCCCCCTGCACATAAAATTAGGTGTTATGAAGCAGTTTGTTAAGGCTCTTCTAAAAGATGGTGAGAGTGCTTAAAATGTATGTGTAAAAAGTTTCCTGGATTTTCTAAAGCCAAATTGAAAGAGGGAGTCTTCGTAGGACCAGACATCCGAAAACTTATTAGGAATAACAAATTTGAGACAACTATGACATTAAATTAAAGAGAAGCTTGGGTTGCCTTCAAAGATGTTGTGGAAAAATTTCTGGGAAATCACAAAGATCCTAAATTTAAAAGAATTGTTGGCAACATGCTAGACAAATTTCAAGTGTTGGGCTGCTCCATGTGTGTAAAATTGCATTTCCTCCAATCGCATTTGGACTTTTTCCCCGAAAATTTAGGATCCGTCAGCGAAGAACAGGGAGAAGGTTCCACCAAGACATGAAGGATATGGAGAGAAAATATCAAGGTAGGTGGAATAAGAATATGCTTGCCGACTATTGTTGGATGTTAGCAAGAGATGAAGATAAGATTGAACATAAAAGAAGAACGTCAAAGAGAAATTTTATTAGAAAAAATGTACATTGGAAAAAAACTAAATTTAAATGTCTTTGTTTCGTATTGAGTTTCAAATATATTTTAAACTTACATTTATTATATATAAACCTTAATAAAACGTAAAAACAGGTAGTTGGGGTTTTTCAAGGACTGTTTTTCTTATAAAATTAATGTAAAAAATTTAATAACGAGGGAACTTTTTGTCTCGCTCTGGTGCAGCTCATGCGTTCTGGTTGAGATGGTTTTCATTCTTTATATACAAAATATATACATTTTTAATTTTAATTGTTGTTTAAAAATTAATATGCCTAATCATAAACAGATTAAATAAACTCACATGAATAGATAAAACCCACTGTTGTCAGTCAGTACAAGCTAACAGTTCGAGAGCATTTTTTCCATATAGGATAATACCAGTAATATGTACATCAATTTTACAAAAAATCCTGACGTGATGGGAAAAAATGGAGGTCATTTTCGAAATCAGCATACCAAATAACTTAAAAATAAGGAAAAACTTCTCTTGTATTTTTCAAAAATTTCAATTTCACAGACCTGTGAGACAAAGTAGCAAAGTATTTTCAGTAAAGTTGTTGTCCAGTAAAGTTGCAGTTAATTATGCGAGCTAGTTATTTAGTGTTGTCACTGTAGCCTACAATAAGGGTTTTCTAAAGGAAAGAGTTGCTTCAATTTGAACTTCAATCATTTTTAGTAATATAAAACTATTAAGTTGGTGTGCTACCCGTTACATTGTGTTTAAATCTATTTAGAATATTCATGTAATCTGTTATTTTATTAATAAATTGGTGTTAAACACACTAAATACATTTTTGTTTTATGATATATTATGTTTTATTACGTTTATATTATGAATTGTTATGTTTTATTACATTATACAAGCATGTATTATGTTTTATTAAATGTATTTTGTTATTATTTTGGCCTATTTGACATACTGTAAAGGTATAAATTTTTATAGTAAGAACTGATTCCATAGCTTAAATAAGACATATGAAATCCTCTCTAATATTCTTACATTATTGGCCATAAATCATTTTACCTTGCCTTAGATTCTATCTCCTGTGGATTTGTTCGGTAATCATGATGCCAACAGTCATGAAAAATGAGTTCTGTTTGTGGCATCTCCACTTGATGGTTATCTGACAGAGGGAAGTATTTGAAATTTACTGGACAAATCACTGCCGGGGTATTGATGGTATTATCTTTAATTTAATGTGACGAGAAATCATTTTAGATTATACAAGAGTGTTGAAGTGGATATACAAAAATGAACTCATTAGAAAATTTCTTTCTTGTCTCTCTTCGATTCCAATGATCTTTTTCTCCATATATTGTATTGTTTAGAATTCCATGGTGGCATGCTCTTGTCCTAGTGTCAAAATCGTTCAGGCTATATCAGACATTTTTACAAGAAGGATTTCTTGTAAAAATAGAATAAGACGGAATAATATTTGTTCTAGCTACAATAACTATGATTCCTTTCCTAAACGATACATATATTATAAAAAATCCTTTTTGATTCCTCATGATTCACACTTGTGGATAAAAAACTAGAATGCCTTTGAAGCAAAATAACTGTTTAATGGTTCTTTTACGTTTATTAAATAATTTTGCAAGAATAGCTAAGTAAATATTTTTGATATATTTCTACATTTTTACCTAAATATTATATGATAATTGGGATCTATGCAATTAATAACGTGTTGTCAATTTGTTCAATTTAGCAATAACTACAACTGATTTCCGCCGAATATATCATATATATATTTGAAGTTAGTTAAAAATATTGCACCTCTAGATGATATTTACTCGCATATAATACCATTAACTACCTAGTTGTTGCGGTTTCTGATGCCACTTGGACAAACTAACACGACTGAACCATACGCTGATAGTATTAAAACAAAGGGGTGCGTCTTTCGTTGTAATGAGCACCGTTTGGATGAAATAATGACTTCACCCAGGTGGGTCTTCACAATTTACAAGCAGGGACTAAGCAGAAGACCCATAGGTTTGGCCTGCCATTCCTAGAGGTATTGTGGGAGAACATGGATCACACTCTGACCACGAACACATATTATGTGTCATAATCACCCTCAAAGAATACGGCCGACCTTAGGCCGACTCGTGCTCCAAACCCTCAAACTTCCAGTTATGATATCAATGCCTTTGCCGACTGAGCAACCGCTACTCACCAACTAGTACATTGCTGATATATTACTTTGCAAAAGGGCAAAATTAATATTGCTATTTAACTTAGTTATTTTAAGACTATTTGTAAAATGGACTCCAAAAATATGTTTGTTTCGCAAAATTAAATGAGATAGTAAATAAAATTTAAATCAAAAAACACATATTAAAATTTCGTCGCTTTAGTATGGTATTTATAAAACAATATTATTGACATCACTGTTATTAAATGTTAACACTTAACGAGAAAATATAAGGCAAATCCATACCTTTAGAACATAAGAGAAAGAATTAATCTGATAATTTTAACATTCTCCAATTCCTCAAAATTTATACCATTGATATATAATAAAACTATGCACCCGAACGAATAAATAATTTTAAATTCAGGAGTTATTAAAATAAAAGCACACGGTAAGTATTATGAAATATGTCTATTATACGTCATACGTAATTATTTACATGCTATTCTAAATCCTTAATTTAAAATAAGTTAAGGATTTAGTATAACATGTAATATTTTTTTTCTCAAAGTGATGTTAAAGCACAGTTAAAAAATACAGGAAAATAGTTTAAATTTAGTTTTAAGTTATATATCATACATATTTTCCCGGAACTTTCAATTCATGGTTTGTCCATACTACATCCGAAATTGAAAGAATTTTATTGATTTTTTTTTAAAGAAATCTTCATTTAAAATAACATCAAGTGATAAAATTCAAGACTTTAAATAAAAATCTTATTCTTTTCTCAAGGATTTCTTTTACTTAAGATCCATTACTTTTTCTATCGCAAAAGGTAATTTAATTCCATATTATTTTAGGAAAAATTTAACATTAAATTCTTAAGCATAAATCGCATTAACGTTAAGCGACAATTTGAATTTAAGCTACTAAAGATTAAGACATGATTGAAACGACTAAAATTATTCTATATTTATAGTGATATTATTCAAATTTCAATTATCGGTTCATCTTAGAATTCTTTATATTTGCTTAACTTCTTATTCAACACTTTACAATTTTATCTCGCAATAAATCCTAAAAAAACATAACAATCATTAAAGCTATGTGAAATAACTTCTCTAAATCTTTTATGGCACCTTTTTCTGTCAGAGATTTGAAAGTAGCATACCCTAAAAAAAACATAACAATCATTAAAGCTATGTGAAATAACTTCTCTAAATCTTTTATGGCACCTTTTTCTGTCAGAGATTTGAAAGTAGCATACCCGAACATGGAAGTCCATGTATATATATATATATTTATATATATATATATATATATCTATATATATATATATATATATATATATATGTTACTGTGAATGCCCGAAATTGGAGAATGTCGACATTCACCGGTGAATGTCAACATACACCAAATACCTCGGGGAAAGACCGAATATTTGATTATATTTTGTTATATTCGGACTATCACCGGTGTATGTCGACAATCCCCATGCACTGATGGTGAATGTTGAAAAAAAATGTTTTTGTTACTTTTTAAATCATACTTTACTATTAAAACATATAATGATATATGTCAAAAAAAGCACATACCATGAAGGAATACTCCAAAGTCCCTGTGTCCATTCGAAAGGAAAATATCGAAGAGGAGTTTCAACCTACTACGCCTTCTATCAAGACCTGACTAAACAGCAGAAGAGCGGCTGCAAAAGATAATTTGCAACGAAAATGTTGCAAACCTAAAAAAAAATTCCTCCTGCTCATATTAATGATACTGTGTGACTACAAGTCCCTGATGTCGACCGTGGTCGTACAGATGCCCGAAATGTATTGGCGGTTGTTGTTGGAATAGAAGACTCCGACTTTTATATATTAGTAAAGAAAAATGGTACCCCTTAATCAGTTTATATTTTGTAAAAAAAAAAAGTTACTCTCCATAGATGAGATTGCCGAATGATGACCGAATGGTTAGGGAACTGACCTTCGGAACCGGAGTTCGTGGGTTCGAGTCCCACTGAGGCATGGGTGTTCGTAGCCGTTCGGAATCGGCTTTAAGCAGTAGGTCCCGGTCTCATTAACCCTCGTGTTGCAAAAAGTAGACCGTAGTGCTCCCAAACAACCCAACCCATAGATGAGATTTCTTCTCGAGAAATGTCGTTGAGAGAAGCAGCTGCAGATAACTCGGAAAGTGGAGTTCATGGCTAAAAACGCTGTCTTTGGAAAGAGAAATATTTCATTACTAAATGCCATTGTAAATGCAAGGGACTCTTGTGCAATTCAAATTGCTATAACAGTTTAAATGGTGGCAACAAATAAGATACTATAACGTCAATCACATAATTAAGTTAATTATTGGTATTATTTTCTGTTCTAAGAGTGTTCGGTTTGTTTTAAGTTCAACAGTTACATGTGCTGGTACTATAGATTTGACTCAATTACGGAGAAGAAAATATAAATATTCGACATGTTCAACATTCACCATTCACCATTAGTGCATGATGAATGTCGACATTTACCGGTGTAAGTCAGAAATAAGTGTATTTAGCAAATATTTCGGACACTAGTACTATAGATTTTGGACACTAGTACTATGCTAGTACTATAGATTTGACTCAATTACGGAAAAGAAAATATAAATATCCGACATGTTCAACATTCACCAGTAGTGAATGGTGAATGTCGACATTTACCGGTGTAAGTCAGAAATAAGTGTATTTAGCAAATATTTCGGACATACACCAAACGACTACGTGAATGTTGACATTCACCAGTGAAAGTACATATATATATATATATATATATATATATATATATATATTTATATATATATATATATATATATATATATATATATATATATATATATATATATATATTATATATATATATATATATATTGTATATATATGTATGTATATATATGTATATATATGTATGTATATATATATGTGTATATATATGTATGTATATATATATGTATATATATATGTATGTATATATATGTATATATATATGTATGTATATATGTATATATATGTATGTATGTATATATGTATATATATTTGTATGTATATATGTATATATATTTATATATATATATATACATATATATATATATGTATATATATATATATATATATATATATATATATATATATATATATATATATATATATATATATATATATATATATATATATATATATATATATATATATATATATATATATATATATATATATATATATATATATATATATATATATATATATATATATATATATATATATATGTATATATATGTATGTATATATATATATATATAAATTTTCAAAAGTTGTTTATCTAACGGGGAGTTAAATATAATTTAAGTGTTTAAGACACATATTAACTCGAATCTTTGAGAACACAAAATAAAATTCTTATTTTAAACAATGAAACTCTACATTTGGAATTAAATTATTCAACAGTTCCATTATAGCACTGCGAAAGGTATTTTCTCTTTCACCCGCCACAGATATATGTTAAAAGATACACAGTGTATAAAGCTTTTAACTCGAAAGATACTTGAAAACGACAGCTAATATTTTCTAGTCACAAATAAATGTGACCATTTCTAAAACCAGTTTCATGCATTTTAAAATTTGTTTCTCTCTTTTTGTTAGTACTTATTTTTGACTTAGTAAAAAATACTATTTCTCTATATGTCTTTTGTGGGTTTAGAGAAAATTTTTAAAGATTTTGATATCAGATTATATTTAGAATCACAAACACCGTGTTCTACTACTAGTTACTAGTAATAATTTTCTGTTCTCGACAGGGTTGTAATTTCGACTGGTCAAAACTGATTTTGATAAAAGTAGTTTTAACGGTCTAAAAGTGGTCGAAAATGGTCAGAAGTGGTCAGAATTGTTAAAAATAGTTTTAAAAGGTCTTAATTTTAATATATAATATCTTTTGTAATTAAAAGTGACTTTTAATAAGCAATAAAAATAGTAGTGCAGTTAAACAAAATATTACACAAGTTCATGAGATTTAACATGCTTATACAGTATAATAAGAATGTTTGAATTTTAAAAATGAACCATGCACATGCAATTGTGAAAATATAATCCAGTTGCAGTAAAATACATAAAACATGAGTTACAGTTAAAAAAATAAAACAAGAGTTACATTTAAAAACGTAAAACATGAGTTGAAGTTAAAAACATAAGTTGTAGTTAAAATGATAAATTTTAAAATTAAAACAAATAACATGACACTTTACAACTATAACTGTAATTAATTTAAAATCATTTGTAATAATTTGTAATCCAAAATAAATTACGAAATCGTTTAAATTTAGAGAGAACTACAAAACTTGTTACTTGTAACCTTTTTTTTAATTCAACATAACTTACATATAAAACAGCTTGTATAAAAAAGTTAAGTTAAACATTTTTTTGTATCTTGGTGTTATTTATATTATGACAATTGTAACAAATGTAATTTTCCTTTATCATATGCTAGCAAGCTATGGTCGATTAGTATTAAATATATTGAAAAGTGAATTTTGGTGGTCAAACTGGTCAAAATTGATATTGACCACTGGTTAAAACCACTGGTTTAAACTCCCATGGTTAAAAGCGATACAACTCTGGTTCTCGATATATCTACCAACGAGATATTTTATTTTCATTATATATCCTGCTTCGTTTGCATATTGAGCTCAGGATCCAGAAATCAACTTTTTTTGTCCTGTTTACTTACACTATGAATGAAAGTTTCTGATATCAAGTACATAAAATAAAATACATGCACACACACAATCGCTCAAAAGCTAAATTAGAAATACATTTTATTTCAAAATTCAAAAGAAATTTAGAAATGAGTAATGATTTGTGATATTCTTTCAAAATTACTTTATAAATGTTATGGATACCCAGTTCTTTTGTTTAAATCATGATTACAGATATTTTTATAATTATTTCAATAGAATTTTTATGCCTATGGTAACCATAATCATCCTTTCAACATTAAAAAACGTGGCATTTTCACATTCTTCAAGTAAGTCTCAAATGTCTTTTCCCTCTGTTTGATGGTTGTATTGTCTTTCCCTTTGAAACCTGATTTCCTTGTGTTTTCCTTTTAATCTTGAAGGTCTGGTCAACTATTGCTAAATACATGGTTGGTATTTAATGGAAAAAAATAGGGCAATATTTTAATCTTGATTTCTTAGTTTTATACTGATACTTTAACACTTTCAAGTTTAAGTCGAAAGTGGATTTTACATAATAATTCGTTTTGTTCTTATTTGTAAGGTCTAATTGAAAATTCAATACGTGAAACATGATTGAAATTTGAAGGTTAAATATTACTTAATTGTTTAAAATATTCGTAGGCTTAAAAGTGGTTGTTTTTATTTACAGCAAATCTTTAAGATAATAATTAGAGAGGACCTAAGAATAAAAATTCTTTCTTAGAATAAGAATTCGAGAAATATATTCTGCAAAATTAATAATGAGCATAAAATTATCTAATAATCTTATAATTTTTATATACATAAATTAATTAGTATGCATTTTTATATTATAAATTTGAAGTAGATACATTTTTATGTTATAATATTTGTTGAATTTCAAAGGGATAATACGTCAAGAAATGCTCCTGAAATGTTTCAAAGATTCATTAAACAGGAAAATTTTTATTTTGTAGAAACATTATTAGTAATGATTATACTAACGTTCTAATATTAATTATATATATATATATATATATATATATATATATATATATATATATATATATATATATATATATATGATGAAAAAAATTATCAATCCTTGTGGGAATAATGTTACCTTGGCTTAGTGTTTGCGAAAGAAGAAATTAATACTCATTAATAAACGTAAGGACAAATATGTCTTAATTAAATATAAATGATTTTATACAACTAAATGCCCAAGGAATGCAACTGGAATACAACTTATCATTTGTAGATATGGAAGACTACTCTCGACTTGACATTGGTCTCGCAAAAATGGCATCGCTTTTCCTTTGTTTCGTCTCACTCCAAAAAATCGTCTATCCCGCAAGCATCGGATGTCAGCAGAGTTCACCTTTTTTTTTCTTCTGGTAACTACCTTGTCCTCTAAAAAAATCCAACTGCCCCGCGGAGAAAAAAACAGGGGTCCACTCAAGAGCGGAGGGGTCAGAATTCCGACAAACCAACGGGCCCTTCTATTGATTGGGAAAAGTCCGAAGTTTCTTTCTAGTACAGACCCTGTCCTGTTCTGTATGTCTTTGGCGAAGGCTTACGAGAAGAGGTAAAAAAATGTTGAAGCACTGAATGTAACTTATTGTTACACTCTTCTACTTTTTTATTAGTTTTATTTTAATTTATTTCAAAATAAATAAAAAAGTTCGTGGCTAAATATTTGTTCTAAAATATTTCTTTGTTTGTAATCATAACAAGTAATACTAGTAGTGTTTTTCAATAGATATTCTTATTAAAGTGAGATTTTCCTTTATATTTTTTTATGTATTTCCCCAGTCATCAACATTCTGTTAGCCTTTTATTAAACTGCTGCATAAAAGTCACATAATTAGAAAATATTGTCATGTAATTTATAGACCTCTAGTTAAAAGTGATTTCAAGAAGCCTTTATCACCAAATATTTACTAATAGATTAGTTAAAAATTTCATTTAACTCCAGAGTCTATGTGTCATGAAATGTGTGTCGCATTGATTTAAGTATGTAATATCATACTGTTATACATAACTTTATATCATTTTATCCCTTATCTGAAATCCATACTTTCAAGTAATACATCAGTTTCCACATGGGATCAAGTGTATTGTCATAAATAAAATAAGAAAATTTAGAATAATATTTATTAAATGACATAACATTTATATGGCATAAGCAACCTTCATCCCTAGATTGCTGGCTTTCCAATAAAGGTGTCAAAATCATAAACAGTACCACAATCTAGCGAGATACAAGTGGGTTTCTTCTGGCAGTTATATTTTAAATTAATAATAACGTTTTACCCAGTATAACAACCTTCCCCTTAATTTTTTCCTTTTACACTTGAATGGTTACACTTGAAACTTAGTATTATGCTGATAATTTTTTTCTATTTTTTCGTATACATTTTCTATTTTTCAAACATGTCAGTCTAATTTCGTAATTTGTAGACCGGCTTTGAACGATGTTTTATTTAGTGTTTGACTTTTAATACTAATATTAGTACCGTTTGATTACAACAATATGTCCATTGAGAGTAAACATCAAAAATCCAAATAAGCTTCTTTCCTTTGACACTAAACAAATTTTAACCCTTTTTATGTAGATCCTCTTTTCAAAAACTTTTATGATGAAGTTTATTTTGTCCCGAATTAAATGATTTTTAATTCTTAAGGATATTAATAATCTATTCTATACCTTCCTAATATTCCCATAAAAAGACTGTCAAAATTTTAAATATTTAATTTTTTTTTTCTTTTTCAATGTAAATATTAATATATTTAATACATAATATAATAGTACATTTAATATTTAATACATAATATTTAATACATATTATAATAGTAGAAGATATTAAGTTTTATTTTAAGTTAAAAAAATATTAGAAAATTTTTATATACTATTACACTATTTATATACTATTACTACTACATTATTTTATATATAAATAAATACTTGATGATTTGTAATTTTAAGAAATAGTGTTGCTTGATGTTTAATTCAAGATATAAGTTTTAAAGTATTTTTTTATAAAAAAACTTATTTTATAAAAAAAATTATTTTTTAAAAGAAACATATTTAGCTTATTTTATTTCATTTATATTTTTTGCCAAACTCTGAAGTATAAATATTTCAATGCAAAATTTAATTTAAGCTTCCTAATGCATTTTTATCATTAAAAATAAATCGTGTATTAAATGTTACTACAAAAATGTTAATTTTTTTAGAAATTAGCTTTCAATGAATGCATTCTTTTACAGATGATCTAGTTTTTAGGCCCTTATTATTAATTATTTCTAGATAATAACTTGAATACGTTATTTATTTTTCTTATATTAAACGCAGTAGCTGTTAAATTTTTTAATTAAAATATATTATTACTGATGGGCTTTCAGTTTTTAATTAATATTTTAAACAACAAAAAACATCCTAAACCTGATAGAACATGGAAAATCTTGTAAACAACGATTTGCTTACAAGATTTTATTTTCTTTTTTGAAAGGTAAAGAAAAATCTTTTTGTAGGTATTTAATGCATATTTAAATATATAAAACATATTTTTCATTTTCATTTTGTATTTTCCCCTTTTATTTTCTTTACCTTGTATAAGCATCAAGCTCATTCTGCAAAGTAAACTAAGAATTTTGTATTTACCATTAACTTTGATCAGTTTACTGCTTGTTGAAACTTTCGGTAAAAATTTCAATCCTGATCAAACAACAAGTTTTCACTAAGAATGTCATATATTTAATTTTAAAGCGTTTTAATTATATTAACATTATGCATGGGACATGGATAAGATAAAAAGACCAGGAGATCGTTCTTCGTCATTGGTGTTAACAGTATTGACAGAGGGAACAAATCAAATAGAAGAAACATTGACCACTTGCTTCTTAAGAGTTTCTTATCCATGGTAAGGCTTTATCCGATAAGAAATAACTGTATACGTTAGCTGTCAAAAGTCTGTAAAATAAATTATTTCTATTGCATGTCATTCTGCCCAAGGGAATATATCTACAATTCGACTTTACAAGAAGAATGTCAAAAACTTTTTTCTTTCGTGTAGCATATTTTATTCTCAGACTGATCCTGTAAATATTGGCTTTTATTGCTAAATACTGTCTCACTTTTTTGTCAGATATATCTTCATAAGTTCATTTTAGGATTCATTATATTCCCTTTTATTCTCTATTTTTTTTCAAAGAACAAATATTTCTCCAATTAGTTCTTTTCAGATCTGAAAACCTTCTGACCTGGACTGTTGTTTTTGTTTCTCATGCCATTTGCACAAACCAAGCACGATTGAACCTGCAGTCTACTCGTATTAAGGCCAAGGAGTGCGCATTTTGTTTTAATGAGCACCGTTAAGGTGAAAGGATGACTTTGCTCAAGTAGGTCCTCGTAATTTTGAAGCAGGGACCAAGTAGAAGAACCACAGACTTGGTCTGCCACCCTCTGATCCGTACTAAATGACACGATTTTATTAGTTGGAAATTTGAGTATTGAGTATAGCCGAGGTATATCTTTGTATGTTAGAAGTGTATTCTTTGTCTATTTTCCCTGAAAATGGCAAAAGGGCAAAGATTTTCATATCTTTCCTTCAGGCAAAGATTTTCATATATTTTGTCTGAAAAATTGTTACTTTCCCTCTTAGGATATTTTAACTTATTTTCTGGGACAAAGTCTGGGACAAAAGGGTGTACCCGACCACCTCCTATTTGACTGTCAATCTCTACGGATTAGCATTTCAAGGGTGCCCGGGCTAAGCAGCTAATTTGTAACAAAATCCTTTCATGCAAACTGTGCAAAATATTTGGTTGGCTAAAGAAAAATTTGGAGAATCTGCAGGCCCCGTAACAACGCTGAATTCAAATATGTAACTTTTATTATATCGCACTATATTTATTTTCATACAATTATCTTATGCATTTTTTATTTATTGTATTTCTAAGTGTTATTGTGTCTGTTTTATATTTGTATGTAATGTGTTTCTTTGTTTTTGTTTGTAATATTTTTACTGTATTTATATTGTATTGTATGTTATAAGCTGAAGTGTATTGTGCAGTCGGAGACACCCAAAACATCTTATACCTTTGCTTTAAGGTAAATGGTCTTCGTTGATGCAGCCGATCAAGATTCACTCTTGAGCCGTGGTAGCTCAGTCGGCAAAAGCAACAATATTACAACTGAGAGTTTGCGGTTTTGGAGCTCAAGCCGGCCTAAGATCCGCCCTGTTCTTTGAAGGGGATTGAGCCACTTAAAATATGTTGGTGGTCACAATGTCCTCCAAGTTCTTAATCAATACCTCTGGAGGTGACAGGCCAAGTCTATGGATCTTCTGCTTGGTCCCTGCCTAAAAATTACGAGGATTCTTTCAACCTTAGCTGTGCTCATTAAAACGAGAAGAGCTCTCCTTTGCCTTAATACGAATACCATAAAGCTCAATCGGGCATGGTTTAGCTAAGTGGCACCAGAAAAAACAACAACGAGTATTGAATCTATAACTTTCAACTTCCGTTTTACAATAGTACGGTTAACTTGACTTATTAAGGTTAAAGTAAATTTTATCAATAAATACAAAGATATAAAATGTCTAAAATTAATTTCCAAATTCCATCAAAGATGATTAGTACCGCATTTGGTTTTTAAAATATAAAATTTTTGTTACGATTTATTAGTTAATTTACACATTGAATGTACTATAATATTTCCAAGCGTTCCTTATTCATATTTTTATAGCGTTTAAAACAGTCGTACGATTCGTGTAGTAAGATTTTATTGTACAATGCACCCTGGATCCCAGAGTTTTTAAAATATTCAACTTTTAATTATATTTATTGAGCAGAAATTATGATCTTATATAAAACATAAGGTACTGAATTTTTTTACATAAAATATTGATTAAAAGACTCTTTTTCATGAACTGTGAGTCTTCCAATAACTTTTATTAAAAATTCCCGTAGTTCATGGCAGTTTAAACAATTGTTTTTATTTTCTATTAAATTTTTAGAATTAAAATAGAAACAAAGTGCGTATCAATTTTTGATAATTAAAGTATAACAAGATATTTTTTCTAATTGAACAGTTTTTAAGCAATTGTTTATGTTTCACAGTATTAAACTTCCTTAATCTCTATACATCTGCTACATCAAGAGTTTTGAGAGAGACGGAGAGAAAACTAACGTACTTGGAGTATCTTTAAGCACTGATTCGATACAAAAAACATCAAGACTGAAAATAATAGTTGAATTTAAACATAAAGGTATACCACAAAAACTAGGTTTTAGGAAATTAAAATACTCATTCAGTAAAAAATAAATGTTCGTTTTAAAATAAAACTCATGAAAAGATTTCCTCTTTTTGGTTTGATATATGTCCTTTCAAAGTACACCTGTTTCCTCAAAAATAAATAATAAAAGTTTCATAAGATAATTAAATTAATATCAATTAATAAAAGTTTCATCGAGAAACTATTCAAACTAATTAAAACGAATGAAGCTACATTTTAATTAAATTATGGCATATTCAAATTACCAATCTTATGAACTGATCATTTCAATGATTATAGTTTAAATAAAAGAAAACTCATTGGTTAAAATGGATTTAGCTTTAAATAGTAAGTATTTTGTAAGAATATTAACTTAAGAAAAGGCCTCGTTAATGCATTTGTTAAATAAATGCTTAAATATATATTATTTCTAGAAATAATATGTTACTCTGCAAATATGTGAATCCTTAATTGATAATTAATAACGTATAATCCATTTAGTCCAAATTAAAAATAATGAAAAATATATATGAAAGTGAACATTTATTTGACTTTCTTTATTATGAATGGATTAAATATGTTAGGATTTTTTAAAAATATATTAGGGTTTATATACTTTTTTTGGATGTAATGACCCCATAATATGTACGAAAGTTTTATGAGACCTCGTAAGCATTTCACAAGTCCTACACACGCGTGAGTGAAGCTGTCCCTTTCTTCACTTGTACTGTTGTATACAATTACTGCTTTAGGTCATAAACTTGAATTTTTAATTTTAAGACATAGAACAAAGTAAAAATTTTAAATTATAACAAATTTAAAAATATAATATAATAAAAATTAAATTAAATTACTTTATTAAATTCAAACATTAACTACAGTCGGTCCATCAAGTGTGACCTTATGAAGGTTACTATTGACTAAAACCCATAGACCATATGTAAGTACAGAAAGAGGCTTTTAAAGTCAAATACGATACTGCAAGCATGTGTTAACAAAACACTGTGATTTTGCATAGGTAGAGCATTTTACGAATTGACAATATTAGAGACAAGCAAGTAAACCGAACATTTCTATTATAAAAAAAGATGACAAAGCATTTTCTTTCTAAACTTTTTTATTTGACCTCACTTCTGTATTGATATTTTGAAATCCATTTTAACTACCTTTCTGATAAGTTAGATATACGAAATTTTTCCCATAGAATCAATTCCAGTGATAATACAATATACAATCATAAAAAATACATTAGGCAATAAATTAAAAACACTTTGGTAAATTCAAAAACCTCTTCAGTGTACTTGAAATCCAAATTTCAGAAATTATATACCAGTATATTAATCTGTACAGTATCTGCAACTATAAACTAAAAAATATCAATTTTAACTACCTTTCTGACAAGTTAGATATACGAAATTTTTCCCATAGATTCAATTCCATTAAGAATACAATACACAATCATAAAAAATACATTAGGCAATAAATTAAAAACACTTTGGTAAATTCAAAAACCTCTTCAGTGTACTTGAAATTCCAATTTCAGAAAGTATATACCAGTATAGTAATCTGTATAGTATCTGCAACAATAAACTAAAAAAATATCAATTTCAACTATCTTTCTGACAAGTTAGATATACGAAATTTTTCCCATAGATTTAATTCCAGTGAGAATACAATATACAATCATAAAAAATAGATTAGGCAATAAAGTAAAAACACTTTGGTAAATTCAAAAACCTCTTCAGTGTACTTGAAATCTCAATTTCAGAGATTATATACCAGTATAGCAATCTGTATAGTATCTGCAACTATAAACTCAAAAAATATTTTTACTTTTTATAACATTATTTATCGCTTTACTTGTTAAATAAAAGATACTTTTAATTTTTTTTATATTTATAACATTTACTTTATCTGTATTGTGTTTATTTGAAGATACATTTTGTAAAATTATTTAGTAATTGTAAAATTACTATAATAAGTTAAAGAAATATTAAAATTACTAAAATATGTGGAGACTCCTGCTACATGTCCCGAATTATGACGACCCACAGTTTAAGAAACTTTGGTATATATCTATTATAACAAAGTGTATTATGTATAATGGCATTAGGAATGTATTTCCAGATAAACCTTATTGTACATATTGACAATATTTTGTGGATTCATTCATTAACCCTCTGATAAGGAACACACAGATTAAAAAAATCTCCAAAAATACGCTAAAGATTTATTGTGTCAACGGCCAAAGCGTTCTATGATTTTTTACTTCACCCTTTGTCGACTAGAATGGAATACGGGAAACTCACCCGCGTTATCTTTCGGTTATAAATAGATATATAAAGAGATATTATAGAATGTTAATTTTTAATACACATAAAGCTCGTCAAGTCTCGACGATCATTCCATAAGAAATAATGGATTCTAAAAGTACAAATAAAAATATTCTTTAAGAGAATTATTTATATTTTTTTTACGAAAGTTATCCAAGATATTTAAGTAGTGAAATTAGAGATACAGCTGTTACCGCAAACGAAATACTTCGAAATAGAGATTTACAAAGCCATGAAAAGCTATCCGCGTCTTTGTGCCTCAGGGAGTAGGGGTGCATCCCTCAATAAATGTCAATCAAAGAGGGATGCAGTTTCTAAACAATCGACT
>CM063501.1:26541902-26549402 GCA_032207245.1 Pardosa pseudoannulata
TAACAATCAGGCAGGAACTTAGATCGTTGAAAATGTTATCCATTCGTCAGAGCCAGCTGAGAAATTTGGCAAGTGAGCAGAAAATTTGCATTTATTCCAGGGTTAGCTTTGAGACGCTGCTAAAATAATTTTATGTCGCAGATACTGTTTTAGATAAGATGTTTTGCGGATGGGAAAATATGTTAATAGCAATTGAAAATTAGGAAATAAGAATTTTAGCGAGATATTTTTAGTGTACTGATTTCGATATATTACATAAATATATATGTGTGCATGTGTGTTTGTGCGTAATGTGTTGCGTTTAAATAAAATAAAAATTTCATAGAAAGAATTGTTATGACAACTACTTCTTAAAACAGTTTATTCTCACACTTTATATATAAAAGTGAGTGTGTAAACTGTTTCTTATACTGTAATTATTGAAGAGTACAAAATAAAAGGTCTGATTCAAAATAAAACGCCATTCATTAATAAGACTGTTTTATTTATGTACCTCCGCACTTGAACAGAAATAATTATAAGTTTAAATGACAGTACATTTTTATTTCTTTCATTGTCTTTTTTTCGACGAATTCCTTACATTTCACTCTATAAAAAATAGATTTTCTAGTGTCTTTCGGTCTTTATTTGAATCAATCAAATGCTTTGGTACTGGGAAAACATTTTTCTCATAGTTTTAAAACTATAAAGCTTTTGCTAATCAATGAAAATTTTAACATGATTACACTGCTTCTAATATGACTAGTTTATTATAACCAAGAGCCATATTTTAAATTTTATGTTTCATTATTTGCTATCAGCGTATGTTATTGTTTTAAGAGCTTATTTTTTTAAAAATAAAATCTAGAAAATATAAACTTTGAAACGATATTACTTATAAGTTTTATAAGCAGGTCAAAATCATTTATCTCATCTAATTGTGCGCTCGTAAATAGATGGTTAACTAACCAGTGGTTATGTATGGGTTAATTGTATTATTTCTTGTACCTAAGTTTCGTTGTGGTGTGTCATATGACTTTTTGATTTGGTTTTGTTTGAAATTGAAAAAAAAAATATGAGGGGGCTTGCAAAGAGCGAAGGACTAGCTCATCCATTCCGTGACGTGGTACTTATGAGATACAGCTGTCGTTAAGCCCTCACACGTTAAGTATAGTGTTGTTAAGTTTTAAGCTGCTGTTTTCTTAAAAATGGAAGGATTACTGACCCAACTGTGGAATGAGACTAACATATGGAGTTGTCGAAGATAAGAGTTACAGGTTTATATTATGTCATTTTTCGGTAGAGGTTTAAAAAAATTAAAAAATGTCACTGCCAAACTCAGCACATGTAGAGTTATACATCAGGTCAGTTGAGACATTCAAGTAAAGTAGAATTAACATATAATAGAGAGATAACTTGCGGTTGAGGACAATTTATTTAAAAATTTGAACATTATTGTAATTTGTAACAACTATTTTTAATATATTGCAATTCAGTCAATAGACGTAAGCATTCTTGAATATATTCGGAAATTCCAGTATCATAGTGTAATAGAAAATGGCGGTCAAGAAATGCTAAAAGCATTTGTAAGGAAACTGATTAAGCTGATTTATTTTTTTGTCTATCTTCTGTCTCAGTTACTTGCTAATTGCTGAAAGAAAAAACATACCGTCCATTTCCCTTCAAAATTGTGAGGGTAGAGGTAGCAAACCTGAACTGTCCAGCAAGGGTTAGAGCATTGTAGGACACTGGAAGTACTTCCGGTCAATTCGTAGATAGCTGGAATAGCAGATAGGGATTTTATCGATATAACTATTTGTTACATCTCATTACGGTATGAATTAAAGATTTCTTTATTCTTCGAGTAAGCTTTCTATGACTTTTCTTTCGGTCTGACGGTGAAAATCAATATTTGTATAACGATTATTTCTACATAGATTGTTTATCTATCCTCCAGAATTAATGGTTTTATGAGTTTTTCTGCATTTAAAACTCTTTACCCCATTTATGAAATGATCTTTCTAATATATATTTACTTTTATCATTTGGACATGTTTTTGTGCAAATATATTTAGGCAGTACATCTTTAGAGAATTTTTCATCATTAAGTCCACAAAAACAAACCACTGAGTTTATATTATTCCATTTATTTTCTATGCATTGGAATCTTATACAAAACTGCACTGATGTACATTTGAATACCAATCACAAGAAATATAAATATTTATTTGACTTTAACAATAGAATGATTCTAATCAAATCAATCGTACCTTCATCACTGTATTGTACTGGATATCAATACAAACTTAGTAAATTTTAGAAATGAATCTTTTAAACAAATTGAATCCTATATGATATTGTTATTATTTCATAATGGTTTACTTTATGTATAAAACTTGATTATTTTAAGAGCATACATTATATCGTAATTATATCAGATAGAAAAGAGCATTATTCTACTACAATAATATAACTTATTAATTTATACGACCCATTAGACATGTTGATTTTGTCATTGTAATGAGGTTAATTAATAGATTAAAAATATATAAGAAAGTTTAGTAGATTATTTAATGGATATGCATAATGAATCAAGAATCAAACGTGTGAACAGTAATTGATAAGAGAGGATCAAAGAAGTATGATAAAAGATAAGGGATAGTTTATGACTTTTCAGGAAGGTCTAAGATTGCTGTCTATATGTAAGAAAAGTGTCTGCAAAAATGATACCAGGGATGAATAAGGCTGGGTAAAGATTTAGAAGCCATGACAAGAACAAGGCTCGGTAAGAGAGGCAGTAATTAATGTAGACGAATGCTACCTATTGGTTTTTTACTTTCAGAAGGAGGAGTGTATTGATGGTAATAAAATGAGAAGCAGTTACAGACAGAGGGTCTGAAAAGAGGAGAGAAGAGGAGAGGGTATTGGTAGAAGGAGAAAATGAGAGAGTCCTGTCAGTGGGGGTGATAGAGAAGAGGAGATAGAGAAGAGTACTGGCAGAAGAGGCTGAAAGAGAACGTAGAAAGGAGACAGTACTGATAAAAGGGGGCCAGAAGAAGAAAAAGAGAGTCCTGGCAGAGGGAGCTGATGGAGAAGAGGAGGTGGTACTGGCAAAAGAGGCTGAAAGAGAAGGTGGAGGAGAGAATTCTTATTCTCTCACCAAATATATTAGCAATCAAGAGACCCAAATTAACTCCACCATCTATCGAAGTCGTCAAAGAGGCCCGTGAGTTTCCTTTACAACCCTGGTTGCCCTAAAAGTAAGTGACTGCTCCCCGGAGCCCCAGCCAAAGTTACAACGTGTAGTCAATATCCTGTGAAGCCTCTTAGCCACACCAGATAACTTTCGGCCATCTCTCTTAAAATTGCAAGTATCAAACTTCTTATGTTTAGATTTATAAACTAAAAACTAAAACTGAACTCATCGGCGCAACAGCCCTTAGAGATCCAGATCCTACGGTGCCAATCTCCGTTTCCGAGACCAAGGGCCCTAGGGTGGGAAGCATATGCTCCGGATAGGTGGTCAACCTTACACTGAACGTTCAGTGTTTAGTTCCAAAGCATGCTTAATCCTCAGTTTCTCTACCCACTTAAGGGATGAAAGGCTGAGTAAACTTTGCCCCGTCCGGGGATCAAACCTCATATTTGTGTCGCTGGAGCGCTAAGAGCTACCCTAACGCCACTGGGATTCAAATTTATAATTTTTTTATAATTTAAGGTTTATAATTTTTATAAATTAATCAGGATCCTTGCTTCATAAGTAAAATGTTAACTAAGCAAAATCTTATACACAGGCATCATATATACAGATGTGTGATTGCATTAATATAGTACTAATAAAAAATTACCACAGTAACAATTTACCATAACCGATAACCCCTGGTATTTTAATATAAAATATTATAATAACTATTAAACTGCAGTAGATAAACCAGTGATACAATAATCGATCTAGTAAGCACTGATATAAACTTATTTAGAGGGAATCTGGGATTAAGAAGAGACTTATTTTAAATTCATGCTATATGTGAAGAGATTAATTTCACAAATAAACTTGCCTAATGTTTCCGTTCATAATTTGATATTTCAAACTGTAAATAAACGTTTAAAATAATTGTTGCTAATTAGCTATACCACATACAGTGCCATATTTGTAACAGATTAATTTCACCAATCAACTGGCTAACGTTCATTAGTTAGTAGAAGTTAAATGTAAAAGTAGTGTAAATAAATTTTATATTTTGATTAATTATTGAATCATTCTCTTAGATTTCTCTTCGATGTTATTGGTCCTTATGTTTTAAAATAAGTCTATAGCATTTTAAGGACCTGACGTTGAATTTAAAATCAACTAAATTTCAGAACGTAATCCAAATAAATTTAGTTTTAGTCTAACCAAATAATGACTACTACAATTGATCGCAGGTAAAATAGCTAAAATTATTAAGAGCTATACGACAGTAATTCATCCTTAAATTAAAAAATATATAAAAATAAGTCATGTAAATGAATAAAATTAATTTGTAAAAGAATATAATATATTAATAGCATTAATAAATAAATATGTAAAACTGAAAAAAATTTAGTATAAGTTTTCTATTTTTTATTTCTAAACACAAAATTGTTCATTTTTAAATAAGAATAGTATGTTAAGTATTAAATCCTACTATTTGTGAATAATAGCCTGCTAATAAGTTTGTTTGTATTATGAAATAAAGAAAAAAATTGTTTTTTTTTTCGTATCAACAATTTTTCGTCATTCACTTTCTTATTTCTTTTATTCCTTTCCGTATTTCCTTTGCAATTGTTTAATTAATGACACATTTAATTACTTTATTAAGAAACTCATTAAGACAATATTAATCGCGTTCTCATTACATTTAGATGCAATAACAGATTTACAAAACAAGCAAAGAGTAACTTTTAATACTTTAGTTCTAAAAGTTTTATGTGACTTGATGCTTGTTTATTTTAAATGTTTCCCGTTAAATTTCTTAGAAACGCTCTAATTAACGTGGACTTTTTGGAAATAGGAAAAACTTTATACTTAAAACAGTAACATTTTTATTGTATAAATCTTTTAGAAATCTAGAATAAACTTCTAATGACACACTTTGGAGTATCCCCATTGTGGTTTGAAAATTTAATTTGATATTTAAGATGTTACAGCTGTTATAGTAAAATGCTGTTGTTCAACATCTTAAATTATGTGAATTCTACGCAGACATGTTCCCAATTAATGAATAACAAAGGAGTAACTTAAAATATTTTTTAGAGTTTAAGGATTTCCATGTAAGAAGGTATGAAGCAAATTGATTTAGCAATGTAAGGGAAGACTTAATTGCCTCTCTGAGCATTTTTCAGTACACATGGGAAAGAGAAACCGACTTTGAGACATGTTTCTAGCACCGAAATGCATTCAAATAAGAGGGAAAACAGATGGTGACATGGTCTCTTGCGTTACTGTAATAGCACAAAATTAAAACTATTTTTAAATAGATTAAATATTTTTATTTTTTATAAACAGAAAAAGACTTAAACAATGTACAATCATCTTTCTAAAACACTAATTTTTTTGATCTGGAACAAGAAACTTTTATTCCAACATCTATTTTTATGTATTATAATTTATTTCCATGCATGGAAATAATAAGTAAAGAGCTCTTAAACGATGAAAAAATTACTAAATTTCAACGATGTATGAAATGAGAAACATAGTTTTGTGGTTCAAATATCGTTATTGTTATTGATACTGTGACGCCACTACACCCCATTGGCTTCACAAATTGGTTTTGTTAACACTCAGGCCAAGGCGACATTCTCTCTGGGTTTTTGACACTAAAATACAAACGGTTTTCGGTTCGACAAGCCTTGAAATGTCCGAGGTGATTATAAGGTTGGACGAGACACGGAAATGTCAGACTATCAGGAGCCAACGAAAGAACCAATATGAGACTGGCAGGACAGTGACGCGGGAAGGAAAAGCCAATGGGAAAAGCCGAAATGTGATGTCAGGAGGTCCGGAACAAGATTGACTTCGAGAAAAAAAGAGGAGAACGGGTGAAGGTAACGAGAGGTTGCAGTTTTTGTTTTTGGTTTTTTTAAGCCATTACCAGTTTTGTGTGGGACTCAAGGAGTCCAAGTTGTACCCCTGTACAACCATATAGCTATCGTGTACATGACGTCAGATTACTATTTAGGTTTACCTAGAACATGGGACTTTTGAGTCCGTACTAGCTCATCTAAGCCCTGTGACTTCAATTCGAAAAAATTGTAAATAGTTTTATATTTAGTCAAGAATAAAAGTTTGTTATTGTTATAAGATTTAAGTTTTGTTACTACAACTTCGACATCCACACGCTACCAGGTGACCCAATAACATTACAATGCATTCTTTTGCTCTTCTTCAAAGTTAGATAAAGGAATCAGATGAATTAATTTGATACTCAGACCAAAGTTATACATACACAAGGACGAAGGGATAAACACACCCAGTACGACAGTTTGCAACTGTCGTAACAGCAACTCCTTGTGACTCAATGACCAAATTTGGTTTGGTTTTGGTTTTGGTTTGGAGTGCTACGGTCTACTTTTTGCAACACGAGGGCTAATGAGACCGGGACCTACTGCTTAACGCCGATTCCGAACGGCTATTAATTTGACCAAATTTGAAAAGTAGTTCCAGTCACATGTGTCATATACCAAAGTGTTACTAAACGTCCAATGGTTACAATTATATGACTTTTTTTATTTTCTAATAAGTAAAATAAATAAAAATTTACAGTATATCCGATTGAATTTTTATTGAATAATCCACACTTCCAGATGATGATTTAATAATACTAATTGCATCCACATTTGTTGATGCACACTGTTCTTGTTATTTGAGATACATACAAATCTTGCTTTTTGAGGTGTTTAAAAAATATACAGAAAGATAAGATTGTTATTTTTAATTAAATGGTTTTAATTCACAACGGTCAATGTCACACCGGTAAAAGAATATTCCGTTCACACAGAATATATGTGAACGGAATATTATGAGGTTTGTGTGTTCACTTCCGCTAGTGTACGTTTTTGACAAATAAAATTGACATTGAATGATGTATATTCGACCACACGTGTGATTGAAGAAAGCACCAAGGCCTTTCTGCTATAATAACTTACAACACAATGCGTTAGCTATATATTGAAGAAAAGGGTTGGGGCAGAAAACTGACGAGCATGTGAAATAAGTGTATATATATACATATTTATATATTATATACATATTTATATATCCTTTTATTTTATTTCTTAATATAAATGGTGTCAATAATTAAACTTTCAAGTTTAAAGTTGTCTACAATCGAAATTATTGTCCAGTAATTATGAAATGTGTGTAGGAAATGAAAAAAAGATTAGAATGTTATTGCGTGAAGAAAATAGAAATCAATTCAATCTTTTAACACCATGAGGCATTTTTTGATGACTTACACATTTAGAAATCTTTCTCAGCTACCATTTGAAACCGTAAGATAT
>CM063501.1:26559402-26586902 GCA_032207245.1 Pardosa pseudoannulata
TTCCTAATGAACAGAAACTATACTACGATACAAGATTTAAACACAAAGACATGAAACATGCGTACTTTTAAATTAATTATTAAACCTTTTTTTAGCAAATTTCCCAACAGGTGTTTTGTTTCGTTTAGTAATTTATCATAATTAATTTAACATAAAGTCATACACTATATTCCGATTATTTACCCTCTAAACAAACATTAGATGGTTTTATGCCTTTATAGTAACTTAAAAAAATGTCAATTAAGCAGGAATTATCAGTTTTATTTTATATGCATGAAAAGTAAAATGTTTTATGGGTGTAAAAATATTACTAATACATATATACTTAAAAGTTTTCATTTTAACCTCCATAAAAATCTTTGATAATTAAGATTTTATGCATGCTTAAATATTGAAAAATAGTAAGAAAAATATCTTTATATGTTTCAAAAAGCATCGTATATTAAAACTAAATCAAATTTTAAAACCACATAGTTTTGTGTTATGATAATTTTTTGTGCCATTTGGGAAAATATAAATAATTAATGTATTAAGATTTTCGTTCAGATAATTTATATTAGAATTGAAAATTTTTCTCATTTCTTTAGTTTTATAGAAGTTTGCTCAAATCTGATGGGTGACTTAAAAAACTATCTTTCTATATCCAGATTCGATCCTTCTATTCTAAGAAAACCATTCATTTCTAATTAAGTCACCATCGTGCACTGCTACATTTGTGCAAATAACAACTGTATTTGCTATCCCTAAACTTCATTCTATCTAGTTTAGATATGTCATATGAACTCACGATTCTATGTTGATATACATTTTCCCACTTTTTAGTTGTTTATTTCAACGCTGGTTGTCATTCTCAACGAAATTCCATAGATATGTCAGAATTAGTTGACTATATCCATAAAATCATGTTGCTTGAGATACTAAAATAGAGTGTTAGTATCCATTGTTAGCTAAACAGTACAGGTTGTGTTTCACGAGGGAATTTGGAAATGACTGCTTTCAGTATCTGCAAATTTTATCCTTATAATTCCTCTTTTATTTCAATACAAATCCGAACTTATGTTTATTAAAGAAGCCTAGTTTCGTTGGGGTAGCGCTTCGCTCTCCCACGACACAGGTCCAAGGTTTGATCCCCGGGTGGGCAAGGTTGACTCAGCTTTTCACCCCTTCAGTGAGTAGATTAATTTAGGATCAAGCGTGCTTGGAAACTAAACACTGGGGGTTCCGCGTAAGACTTGGTCACGTAAACGGAGTTTGGCGCCCTAGGTCGTGGTCCATCAGACAGATCTAACAGGACAGATCTAAAAGGAAGAGTTTTCAATACACTTTACGATAGCCGGAAGTGATTAATGCTATAAATGTCTCTAATAGTGATGCCGATCTTGAGTTAATACAAGCTACGATAACAATTAAAAATCATACTATAACCATCATAAGTTCCACTGTAAAGACCAACCACAATAATGTAAAAATCTCGTTCTTCCATTTACCCATTGCTCTTTTTAAATTCGGAAAATATTTTAAGAAAACCTTCTGATGTCTCTAAATTATGGTTTCTCCAAACAGGATTTTGGACGCGAAATGATATGTTGTAAATAATATAAAACAAACCGTATACATAACTTATCTTCCATATTAAAACTATTTTTATCACTGTGTTTTACAATCATAATTTTAGAAAATATTTTAAGTATGGGCAAAACTGAATAAAAATGTTAAAATGTGCAAATATTTAACCATATTTTTAATTGGAAGTGTGATGCTAATAAATATATTCGAACTAAACATTTTACAAAAACTATTTTTAAATTCTAATAAGAGTGAAATAGTGTAGTTATTTTCTATTAACGCTTCCTACATAATGTATGACTTTTTATTGTGTAAATGATTCCATTTTTATGTTATACAATAAACTGTACATAAAATAGAAATAATATATTCTTCTTTTCTGTGATTACTGTATAATCTCAGAAATAACAACACATAAAAACCGTTAAGGCTCATTTTCAAGTAACCGATATGTGCCAAAACCTTGTACTTGACTTGAATACAATGATAAATTTTTAACACGGGAAACTAAATGATTATTGCATGCAATAAAGTTTGTGAAATAGAAAACCAGCCTGAATTTGTATTTGAAAATACATTGCAAGGACTTCTTTCAAATAAAATAAATATTTAAGTTACAGAAATGCATATTTGATATCGCAGTCTATTTATTCAGAAAATTTTAGGTTTGTCTCATTTTATCATCGAGTCAGAGTATAATAGAATAATGATTATTGCTATGGAGAATGAAAACAAGTTAGATAGAAAGAGAAAAGAGGAATTGATTAAAGCATTAATTTTTTTCTGAATTGAATGTTGCAATAGAAATTGAAGTACTTAAGAGGATTAAGAGACAGGTTTGTATACTTGACCTGTATGTTAAGGATATATTCAAAAGATTTGAAAAAATGAAGATGTTATAAAAGGCTTCATGAAAAAATCTTCTCAAAAACTTTTAGCAGATTTAAGCGCTTACGTTAACGATAGTCATTAATCAAAACTATATGTTATATATTGCTTCCTATCGTGTGTAGTTTTTATACATTCTTTTATATTAATTCATACTTCAAAAAATAAATTTTAAATTCTAATAAGAGTGAAATAATTTAGTTATTTTCTGCTTTACATAATGTAGGATTTTTTATTTTGTAAATGATTCCATTTTTATGTTATATAATAAACTATACATAAAATAGAAGCGGTATATTCTTCTTTTCTGTGATTACTGCATAATCACAAAAATAACAACGCATAAAAATCTTTAAGGTTCATTTTCAAGTAACAGATATGTGCCAAAACCTTGTACTTGACTAGAATACAATGATAAATTTTTAACACAGGAAACTAAATGATTATTGCATGCAATAAAGTTTGTGAAATAGAAAACCAGTCTGAATTTGTATTTGAAAATGCATTGAAAGGACTTCTTTCGAATAAAATAATTATTTAAGTTACAGAAATATATATTTGATATTCACAGTCTATTTATGCAGAACGTTCTAAGTTAATCACATTTTATCATCCAGTCAGAGTCTAATAAAATAATGATTATTTCTATGGAGAATGGAAACAAGTTAGATAGAAAGAGAAAAGAGGAATTGATTAAAGCATTAATTTTTTCTGAGTTGAATGTTGTAATAGTAATTGAATTATTTAAGAGGAATAAGAGACAGGTTTGTATACTTGACCAGTATGTTAAAGATATATTGAAAACATTTGAAAAAATAAAGATATTATAAAAGGCTTCAGGAAAAAAAATCTTCGCAAATAAATTTAGCAGATGTAAGCCCTTACGTTAACGATAGTCATTAATCAAAACTATATTTTATATATTGCTTCCTATCATGTGCAGTTTTTACACGTTCTTTTATATTAATCCATGCTTCAAAAAAATAAATTGAAAGAAAAATTTTCCGTAAAATTTATAAATTAGTTTTCAATACCGGAATGACAGTAATTGAATAAGTCGTTTACAGGTAAAATAGTTAAAAATACATTATACTAAAACTGATAATTTAGTTTCTATCCTGATAAATTCTATGGGAATAAAAAAATTAACGCAAGTGCTTAAATAATAATCCTCAATAACAATATATATCATAAAATTTTATATTCTTTGACG
This sequence comes from Pardosa pseudoannulata, assembly GCA_032207245.1. NCBI lineage: Eukaryota > Metazoa > Arthropoda > Arachnida > Araneae > Lycosidae > Pardosa > Pardosa pseudoannulata. The sequence goes on from CM063501.1 coordinate 26,563,070, forward strand.
AAGTCTTTGTTCCAAAGGATGAAATATTTTATACACGTTTGCACTAAAAGTCCTACACAAGTACATTTGCTTCAGCTAGTTTTAACTTAATTAAAGCTTGTTTAAGTTCTCTATAGAAAAAGAAATCTTCCAAAATCTCTGAGCGCCTTTAATTACTTTCTAGAATTTGTCTTTTGCTTTAGCCACGCTTTAGAAAGTGAACCGTAGAATTTCCTAACGTGCATTCCTTTTCAAAGCCGCCATTGCATTCTAATAAAAGCATCGTCCCTTGACATGAAATAAAATTTGTTAGCTTAAATTTCTTTGGTAATTTATTTGTGCAGATGTTAAGTTTTCTATTAGTCGACATTTGCTTTTATTAAATACAAGTTTTAAGCTATTTTACTAACAGTTCATGGTACATTCAGCCATATTACACGTTATGATTCTCACAGCAAATTTGGTTGAATTCAGAATAAAAAGTATAAAGAAGGGACCCTTTACAAAGTGCCCACTACTAAGAAGACTTTAATGAGATCAACGACTGTCAGTTGGAAGAAAATTGACTGAAAATTCTGTATTTCTATTATGAATTGCGATTTAAAATGATTAAAAAAGAGTCTTTTAGTACAATAACCTTATAGTGAATATAATTATTATTACAACACATAATATAATTACTAGCTGCTTCACACCCAGCCTTCAGACTGGGTAATAAATGTTCCAAAGTTTTAGAACCACTATATTACAGATTCACATTCATAAAAATCTTAAACCTCATAGGCTGCATGATTGCTGACGATTATGATAGTTTATTAATAATGGATAATCACATTTATAAATATGTATATGCTCTGTGTTGCCCGTGTGTTATGACGCCAAAGTTGTCAACTTTCTCTAATTAATGACACAACAGTGTTTTATAATTTGAATTCATGCATTCAGATATGTATATATGTATAGCGTACAAAGATTCTCAAAAATTTCATTTAAAAAAATAGTTACTTTACATCACATAAAAAAAGTTGGTTTAAACAAATATGACTCAAAATATAAAATCTGTACTTAGAGAAATGTTATAAATATTTTAGAAGGTATCTTATAAACAAAATTATCTGTATTAGGGGAGTGATTTAAGGCTAAATGGTTCTAATTAATCTTAACAACTTTTAGGTGTCTTTAAAATAATTCTTTTCAACATAAATGCGGTTTCTATAGATGAATAATCCAAAGGCCTGAAGGCATCTATTTCTTGGAGTTGTAAAATATGCTTCTATAGCCTCATCAATATTAACTTCAGATTAAAACGGCGACTACATATTTTTTTTCTTTAGATTCAAATATAACCAAGTGACATTAAAATTATTCTTTTGCTAGCAATTTCTTTTAACAGAAATGTCACTAATAGAAGGACAAAGCCCAGCTAACACAGAATGTTAACCACCGAATAAAATCTTGTTATTTAGAAATAAATTACATTTAGCTCAATGTATTTGATGCATAACTAAATTCCATGCCAATCTCCTTGAAACCTCTAGCGGAACAACTAGGGACATCTTGTGACAAGTTACTGGTAGGCAGAACGCAATTTGAAGATTACTGGCATAAACCGATACCGCTTATCAAAAATACAACATAACTTGGTGTCTAACTGGCATAATGTTTTGTTAATGGGGGAAATTCGGATGTTTTTTCTGTTACGGTTGTTTCTATAACAAACCATGAAGTTTTAATGTTTAAAACAAGATGCAATCACAGTTACAGCTATAATTTAATATCTTAAAATGTCATATTTATTTATCATGTTATTATTATTCTTCGAAATAAAACTATATATCATTCAATACATTATAGAATTTAATAAAATTTTATTCCTTCTATTTCTATCCAAGATGTATATGATATCTTACAAAACATATATTGAAATATAGCTTTAAAAACCAAAACAACTATAAAAACTTAGTTTAGCCTTGGATGCAAAATATTTGAGGAATTTTGTAAGATGAAGACTTTATTGCAATTTTATCAAATGGTTATTATTCTTTGAAATAAAACTATACATCATTTAATACATTAAAGAAGTTAATAAAATTTTAATTCTTCCTATTTCTATCAGGATGCATATAATATTTTATAAATACACATTGAAGTATAGCTATAAAAATCGAAATACGGATAAAAAATTAGTTTTATATCCTTGCATGCAAAATCGTTGAGATATTTTGTAAGACGAAGCTATACTTTAGTCAAATTTTTTTCAAATACAAGTGATGTTTGGCAGCATTTTCATGCGGTAGATTTAATAGATTTTCAAATTTAAAAAATTGACAAAGCCTACAAATTTTTAGGCTACAAGTTATAAAAATACCTACAAGTTTATAACCTATAGTACAATAAAAATATTTAACTTACTATAGGCTTTACTTTACTCAAATTTTTATTCAATTACGAGTTACGTTTGGCAGTATTTTTATGTTGTAGATTTAATAGATTTTCAAATGTAAAACGTTGACAAAGCCTATAAAATTATAGGCTACAAGTTTATAGCCTATAGCACGTCAAAAATATTTAACGTATTATAGACTTTACTCGAATTTTTATTCAATTACGAGTGATTTTTGAAAGCATTTTTATGAGGTAGATTTAATAGATTTTTAAATGTAAAACGTTGACAAACCCTACAAATTTATAGGCTACAAGATACAGAAATACCTACAAGTTTAGAGCCTATAGTACGTATTAATAGTTAAAGTCACTGAACTTCTTTACTTACAAGAGATTGAAAATAAACCTTAAGGGGATACATCACCTTCAAGGAACTTTAAAAGAAAGATTTTTTCTTAGTTTTCACCTTATTATATCTTTTTTTAATTGTTATCTTAAATACATGGGTGTGTTGAATGGAAAGAATGTTACTTTGAATGAACAGAAATCTTGAATTTTGGTTTTAAATCAATTAATTAATAGAAATGTTCAGCAGTAATGATAATCAACAATTGAATAAGGTAATTGATTACCTTCTTTTTACCCTTGTGATTTGCTATGAAGGATCTGTAGAAACCGAAATTATGGATGAAAACAGAAGTCTATTGTCGTATACAACTTTCTATTAATTATATAACACATCACGTTGCATTCCTAGTACACAAAATGAAGTAAGAATTATTATAAATTAAATACATGTTTTTCAGATGAATATGAATAAAATATAGATTGAATGAATAGAATTAAACACACACCGAATACCAAACTAACATCCATCGTTTTCTCACCTTGAATAATAAAAACAAAAAAAAATCAATAAAAGCCGTTGCAAGGTGATGCATGCCATTTGTTAAAATACAAGCAATTAGAACAGAAACCACAAACAATAAAGAATAAAAATGAAACAACTATTATGAATTATTCGAAAGTCTTTTATGGAAACTAAACAATGGGAACGCCAGCATTTCTTCTTTATTTTTATTTCATTAGTTTTGCTGAATTTATTTTTTTAAAAATAGACACTTTTTTATATAAAGTGAAAAATGAGAACAACGTTTAAAAATTTTAATTTTTTTCACACACTTTGAACAGACTTACAAAAACACGAAGTAAGTTTCACTGATAACATTTGCCTTTCTAAACAATAATTACTAGATAAAATTCTCCACCTATTCTCCAAATAAAAGTATCAGAAATATTACTCCAGTGGTTTAAAAACTGTTTTAAAAATATTATAATAATATTTAAAATTCTATTTCTAATGCAATAAATACTAAAAAAACGGATAAAGTAAGCAGAGTTTCATAGCAGATCTATAAGGTATTTACAGTAAAAATTTAAAATCAATATGCGCAATATTTTTTTTTATTTTCAGTGTGAACAAGTTGAAAGAGCCCCATTTTCAAAGAAAAAAAAATGGTTTTAAATTTTTATAATTTTCTTAAAAGCTATGATATTATATGTAAATTCTATATAGTTTTACAGACTCTAATTCAAATATTTCAATGAGATTTGCTTTACATGATTAAGAAATGTCAATAGACTAAATATATAACAATAAAATAACGGGGTTTGTTTTAAATGATTAAGAAATTTCCATAGAAAAAATGTATAAAAATAAAAATATGGGGTTTGTTTTAAATAATTAAGAAATGTCCATAGACTAAATATATAGCAATAAAAATGTGAGGTTTGTTTTAAATGATTAAGAAATATCCATAGACTATATATTTAACAATAAAAATATGGGGTTTGTTTTTAACTAATTAAGAAAAATGTCATACAAAAAAACAATAAAAATATTTTTGTTTAAAATTAAGAAATGTCCAAACTATATATAACAATAAATAATATTTTTTTATTATTTGAAATGTTTTGCTAAATATATAACAATAAAAATATGGGGTTTTTTTAAATTATAAGAAAAGTCCATAGAAAAAATATAACAATAAAAATAATTTTGTTTTTTAAATGATTAAGAAATGTCTTCTAAATATATAACAATAAAAATATGGGGTTTGTTTTAAAAGATTAAGAAATGCCCATATACTAAATATATACCAATAAAAATATTGGTTTGTTTTAAATAATTAAGAAATGTCCATAGACTAAATATATAGCAATAAAAATGTGGGTTTGTTTTATTAATTAAGAAATTATAACTAATATTACAATAAAAATATCTTTGTTTTAAATGATTAAGAAATGTCCATAGACTAAATATATAACAATAAAAATATGGGGTTTTGTTTTAAAGGATTAAGAAATGTCCATATACTAAATATATAACAATAAAATATTTTTTGTTTTAATTAATTAAGAATGTCCATAGACTAAATATATCAATAATATTTTGTTTTAAATGATTAAGAAATGTCCATAGACTAAATATATAACAATAAAAATATGGGGTTTGTTTTAAATGATTAAGAAATGTCCATAGTCCAAATATATAACAATAAAAATATGGGGTTTGTTTTAAAAGATTAAGAAATGCCCATATACTAAATATATACCAATAAAAATATTGGGTTTGTTTTAATTAATTAAGAAATGTCCATAGACTAAATATATAACAATAAAAATATGGGGTTTGTTTTAAATAATTAAGAAATGTCCATAGACTAAATATATAACAATAAAAATATGGGGTTTGTTTTAAATGATTAAGAAATGTCCATAGTCTAAATATATAACAATAAAAATATGGGGTTTGTTTTAAATGATTAAGAAATGTCCATAGACCAAATATATAACAATAAAAATATGGGGTTTGTTTTAAAAGATTAAGAAATGCCCATATACTAAATATATACCAATAAAAATATTGGGTTTGTTTTAATTAATTAAGAAATGTCCATAGACTAAATATATAACAATAAAAATATGGGGTTTGTTTTAAATGATTAAGAAATGTCCATAGACTAAATATATAACAATAAAAATATGGGGTTTGTTTTAAATGATTAAGAAATGTCCATAGACTAAATATATAACAATAAAAATATGGGGTTTGTTTTAAATGATTAAGAAATGTCCATAGACTAAATATATAACAATAAAAATATGGGGTTTGTTTTTAACTAATTAAGAAATGTCCATAGACCAAATATATAACAATAAAAATATGGGGTTTGTTTTTAACTAATTAAGAAATGTCCATAGACTAAATATATAACAATAAAAATATGGGGTTTGTTTTAAATGATTAAGAAATGTCCATAGACTAAATATATAACAATAAAAATATGGGGTTTGTTTTAAATGATTAAGAAATGTCCATAGACTAAATATATAACAATAAAAATATGGGGTTTGTTTTAAATGATTAAGAAATGTCCATAGACTAAATATATAACAATAAAAATATGGGGTTTGTTTTACATGATTAAGAAATGTCCATAGACTAAATATATAACAATAAAAATATGGGGTTTGTTTTAAATAATTAAGAAATGTCCATAGACTAAATATATAACAATAAAAATATGGGGTTTGTTTTAAATGATTAAGAAATGTCCATAGACTAAATATATAACAATAAAAATATGGGGTTTTGTTTTAAAGGATTAAGAAATGTCCATATACTAAATATATAACAATAAAAATATGGGGTTTGTTTTAAATGATTAAGAAATGTCCATAGACTAAATATATAACAATAAAAATATGGGGTTTGTTTTAAATGATTAAGAAATGTCCATAGACTAAATATATAACAATAAAAATATGGGGTTTGTTTTAAATGATTAAGAAATGTCCATAGACTAAATATATAACAATAAAAAATACAATTTTGGAGGTTTAAATAGATGTGCCTCCTTAAATTTTTATATAATAAATATTTTTGAAGTACATAGGATGCAACTCTTAAATAATCCTTCCAGATCTCTTATATATAATTTTTTTAAAATTATCATAAAATTATAATTAGTAAACATTCCATACAATTAAGAAGGGCGTAGTATACTTCGTCTGAATAGATTTTCGATTTATCGAAATTTGCTAATTGAATATACTGCTGAGAGCTCTCATACATATCTCTCTTTGTTCTAGCTGAATGGGAAACTACTCTTGTATAATTAGAAAGGGAACAAACACAATCAGAAATTATAATACCCCTTCGAAGTAAAAGATTAGATAGCTAGCAAGACAATGATGGATTTCTGCAGATTAAAGGACGGAGTTTGGAATATATTTTCTTATAAATAAGGATCACGTTTCTATAAAATGGTAAAGTAGTCAGTCTACCAAACCGATCAGAAAAGAAGTATTTATTCCATAAATAACTGGTTTCATTAATCATATTCTTTAAATAAAAATATTTTCAATACAATTTTATGATTGCAATTTTATAATGTCTGGAAAACTTTTTCTAACTATCGGAAATATAAATTTACTATCATATAATTAATGTTTTGTCCTTAAAAATGAAGATAGTATTAATCTTTATTAAAATAAACTATATCTGCTTCATTAATAGTTTCGTAAAATAATTCGATAAAAATAGTTTTTCATAAAGATTTATTAATCCAGTTTATTAATTAACTAAAATTTGCTTATAATCTACTGTTAAATTTCTTTTCTGTGGCACACGTAAGTTAATTTGATTTTTGCATAAAATATTTAAGATTTATTATAGTAAAATTTCTTAATTTCTTTGAACTTTAATATAAATTATTGTAAGGTTAATAAATTTTCAGCATTAAAAAACTGATGTTCTACATATAATTTTGAAATTAACGGTCATTCATATAACACAACAAAAATTCATAGAACGTTTGGGATTTATGTTATTTAGTACGATTCTAAATTACTTCGAAACATACTCTAAAAAATGTTAATAAGATTTGTATTCTTGTAATGCACAAAGGACTTATAATAATCATAATAAATTCTTTAACCGGTGATTAAAAAGGATTGAAAATATAAAAGTTAATAAAATGAGATACAATACTTCGAGTGTAATTAAAGATAATTTGTGATGACTGAGCGATGAAACCAATTGTTGGCGAATAATTTTGATCACACAATCTGAAATCATGACAAATTGAGAACAAACTATATGTACAGAATTAAAAATTATGAAAAAAGCAAATAAAGGTAAGACCAATTAAAATCTTTAATGAAAATTAAAAATCAGAATTTTATTACAGATATTAATATCTCCTGAGTTTGAAATTCAAACAAGCTTAAAAATACATCAAGAGATTTATACATAAACTTCAGTTTAGATATATAATTAACTTTTTTTACAGTGTCTATGGACTTAGATGACCCACACCCACATCCAATTGAAGAGTTTATGGATGCAAAAGCCTAAGTGGGTGGGGAAAACCTTTTGACATTATTCATTTTAATGTTATACACTGATTTATTGACTTAAAATAAAAAAAACTCCTTTTTTATCACTATCACTATTTTATTAAATATTTTCATTCATTTTAAAATTTTAAAATTAATTTGTATAAAAGAGCAGTTTGAATTTAATATATTATAAATTTACTTTAACTTTTTAATATGATTACTATTATTACCTATTCTTTTAAAGTATTCGATCTGTGTTTCGTATTCGTAGTTTTTAATAAACATCGGAATGAGATCTTACTTGCATGTAATGTTGAGGGTTGCCTATCATTCCATATTTAGAATTTGGGTGAATCTAGTTTTCCAATGCTATACAAGTAGGTTGGGAAACTTCCATGACCGGTTATGAAATAGTTTAATATGTTATTTTCGAATTTTAACTTTTGTTCTACTTTTGACGTTATAGTTTAGGTTGCTCTTCCTTTTTCACTGTTGTCCCAATAATCTTGTCAATATTTAAGCTTTCTTTCATATATTTTTTAAGTATTGATACCGGAAGCTGCATAGGTTTGTAATTTAATGATTTAGCGGCGCTCTTTGATAAAATATCTGCATATTCATTACCGGTATTCCCCGTATGAGCTTTGATCCAAATTATATTAATATTTATTCATGTTATTACATTCTTTTTGTATCTCGGTAATTAATTTTGATTTCGGTACTAATTGTTATAGTCTCGATTACGGAAACACTGTCAGTATATAAATATATATTGTCTTTACTCAATTGTTTTATCTTTCTGAGGGAATCAAATATTGCAGACTCCTCAGCCTGAAATATAGTATTATGACAATGCAATTTTGTTTTACAGGTATATACTACCTTATTTCTTTTTATTATTACATAGCCATAACCCGTTCCTGTTTCCATTTTACTTCCATCTGTAAAGATTTTCAAGCCTTCATTTATTACATTTTCTTGGATCTTAAAATCTTAGATTCTTTGTCGATGGACTATGAACTGGATGACTTTATTAGGAAATGATTTTTTTAAAGTTATACAAGTTTTTTACAGTTATAAAGTTAAATTTCAGATTTTCCTGTCTTTCTTTAAGCTATCTATAATTAATTAACTTGAGCTCAAATACACTCATGTATGCGTCTGTATACTTATATATTTATATATTAGCGTAACTTTATTAAAACAATTGCTTAAGAAGCGATAATAGTCTTTTATATTCACTTTCATTTTATATCTTAAAGAATTGTATTTCATATAGAGAGATTTTTCTGAAAATGATGATTGATAACTGTACAAACTTTCAAAGAATAATTCTTTTACTAAGAATCGATCCAGGAATAAGCTGATGAAAATATAGATTTGAATCATAGAGTAGAAAGAATAATATATATAGGAATATCTAGACATACTTAATTCGTAATTTTTCTCAATAGCATACTAAAATATGTTGACTATCACTTAGCAGCAATTTCTGGTGTTCCATATTATTAACATGTGTCCGCAGAAATGTAGCTAGTAATTTCGCAATGCATAAGCAAGTTTTCACGAAGTAATATTGAGAAAAAAAAATGTTTGCTTCATTATATATTTCAAAATCTGTAATTTGTGGTATTAAAAATGCGTTTCAATGATGAACTTTTTGTTCGAGTTAATTTTACACTCTAAATTCATATACGTAGTTTTAAAATTAACCGTAACTTTTAACATGGTATATCAGTTTATTTCAGTTAGTCAATAGAACTGTATCGATTTTTTTTATTTTCGTCATGTTCGGAACATTTATTACCTTGTAAGTACTTCAAGGAGTCCCAAAAGCCAAAGATACGTTGTTCGTACCTCAAGAAAAAAAGGATCAAAATTGATCCTTATGATATATGTTGACAAGACGTGTTCTTTTCCTATTCATTCATTTTTGTAGCAATGTTCCGACAGTCAGTATTTCTTTTTTTATCTATTATATTGAGTAATGTTGCGGCAGTAGCTCCAAACAGCTGGACAATTCTCTCATCGGTAATTTCATCCTTCCCAATTTTTGATTTACTCTCTCCATTTCTACAAAGAGAAAAGAGTTAAATTATAAAGTACTATAATTTATAATTATTATGAAGAATAACTACTACAGTTTCTGATGCAAAAAAATGTAACCTTGCAAAGTAAATTTAATGACCCGTAAAATACGCTTGTTCTTTTTTCTACTACAATTCTATAGATCACCTCGAGTTCATTCTTATTTACTGTCTGTCTCATTCTATTTAATTATAATGATTAAGTTGTTTGGCCCCTTCTTTTATATTCCAATCCAAAGAACCTAGGTGTACCTGCTTCACCTATAAGTGTACAATAAATTACTTAAATAAACCATTCATAATATATTTGGAAACTATTCGTCTTGTATGGACTTAATCAAAGCAGATAAACCCTACAGGTGCATGATTCACCTATAAGTGTACAAGAAATTACTCAAATAAACCATTCATAAGATATTCGGAAACCATTCATCTCGTATGGACTTAATCAAAGCAGAGAAACCCTACATCGTTCAATTAAAAAATTTCAGATTTTCGTCTTGGCTATCAGTAGATATATTAAGAAGTTTTGAGAAACTTAAGATATTTCGTAAACTGTTTCAATTTTCCTGACAAGAAACATATTTCCATGAAACTTTTCCAGTCTGCGATTTAACATGCATTCTTTTTTATTCCAAACTATACACCCTAGGGGTGCATGTTTCACCTATAGGTGTACAAGAAATTAGTCAAACCATTCATAAGATATTCGGAAACCATTCGTCTCGTATGGACTTAATCAAAGCAGAGAAACCCTACAGGTACATGCTTCACCTATAAGTGTACAAGAAATTACTCAAATAAACCATTCATAAGATATTCGGAAGCCATTCATCTCGTATGGACTTAATCAAAGCAGAGAAACCCTACAGGTACATGCTTCACCTAAAAGTGTACAAGAAGTTGCTTAAATAAACCATTCATAACATATTCGGAAACCATTCGTCTCATATGGACTTGAGCAAAACAGAGAAACCCTACAGGTGCATGATTCACCTATAAGTGTACAAGAAATTACTCAAATAAACCATTCATAAGATATTCGGAAACCATTCATCTCGTATGGACTTAATCAAAGCAGAGAAACCCTACAGGTACATGCTTCACCTAAAAGTGTACAAGAAGTTGCTTAAATAAACCATTCATAACATATTCGGAAACCATTCGTCTCATATGGACTTGAGCAAAACAGAGAAACCGTACATCGTTCAATTAAAAAATTTCAGATTTTCGTCTTGGCTATCAGTAGATATATTAAGAAGTTTTGAGAAACTTAAGATATTTCGTAAACTGTTTCAATTTTCCTGACAAGAAACATATTTCCATGAAACTTTTCAAGTCAACTACTTAACATGCATTCTTTTTTTATTCCAATCCATACACCCTTGGGGTGCATGTTTCCCCTATAGGTGTACAAGAAAATACTCAAACCATTCATAAGATATTCGGAAGCCATTCATCTCGTATGGACTTAATCAAAGCAGAGAAACCCTACAGGTACATGCTTCACCTAAAAGTGTACAAGAAGTTGCTTAAATAAACCATTCATAACATATTCGGAAACCATTCGTCTCATATGGACTTGAGCAAAACAGAGAAACCGTACATCGTTCAATTAAAAAATTTCAGATTTTCGTCTTGGCTATCAGTAGATATATTAAGAAGTTTTGAGAAACTTAAGATATTTCGTAAACTGTTTCAATTTTCCTGACATGAAACATATTTCCATGAAACTTTTCAAGTCAACTACTTAACATGCATTCTGTTTTATTCCAATCCAAACACCTAGGGGTTGCATACTTCTCTTATAAGTGTACAAGAAATTACTCAAATAAATTATTCGTAAGATATTCGTTAACCATTCGTCTCATATGGACTTAATCAAAACAGAGAAACCCTATATCGTACAATTTTTACACTTTTACAATTAAAAAATTCAGATTTCGGTTTTGAATATCAGTAGATATATTCAGAATTTTTTGAGAAACATAAGATATTTCATAAATTGTTCCAATTTTCTTGACAAGAAACAAATTTCCATGAAACTTTTCCAGTCAACGACTTAACATACATAATCTGCTTTTTACAAAAAATGTTAAGGCATAAGATGAAATAGTATAAGAAAAAAAATTAAAAATATGTTTTATATTATTTAATAAAATCAAAAGATATATTTAAATTTCGTATCATGTGATGTATGAAAATTTTTCACTTTAAATATTCTTTTGTGTGTGTTTTTTTAAAGATAAAAAGTACATTCTAATTTATAAATAGGACGAAACTACTTTTAAGGTGACAGTTCAAATTAATTTGCATGAATGTTTTATATGAACGTTGACTTACTTGTTACTAATAATGACTTTAAACGTAGCACAAGATGATTAGGCTTGCAACCTTCTTTTTTCTTTTATGAATATTTGAAATATTTCTATAACATTTCTAACTGTTATATCACTTTTCATTTTTTCTAGTATTTACCTTTCAGCCTTCAAGATTAAAGTTAGTCAAATTCGATTACTTATTAAAACAAAAACTGTCAATTATGTACTTAAAAAATCTATTGGAAATTCTCTGCAATGACTGGAAGAATTTACTATTATAGGCTGGTTCAAGGAGGATTTTTTACCGACCGGAGAATTTACCGTCGCTGCTCAAAAAAATTAACAACTGAGATTGGTTGATTTCGTTAATCGGCAAAGATAATTTCTCCGCTCTGTAAAAAATCCATAGTGTGTGCAACCAGCATAAATGTTTAGTTTTTTTCTTTTTTTTACTGAATTATAATAATAGTTAACAGTTTTGGAGCTGTAGTAAAATCAACTAGTGAATCAATATTTATGTCTTAATTTGTTACACTCACTATGACCACTCGAATATATCACAAACGTCATATCTACCAACACCGGAGTGTTCACTGAAAATGGTGTTTTTTTCAAATTGCGTCCTCTTTAAATAAAAAAGCTATCGCACGTATAGATTTTATCAGTAATTTTCTCAGTAAATACATTATAGATCTACAGTAAAACTCTACGATTCGATATATACAATTATATATACTTAAAACTAATCAATAATATTGGTTTGGTTTTGGATCTCTGTAATAATTCTAGGTCATTCGTAATAAATACCTATTATTTGGGGACACATAAAATTTAAACCGTCAAAATATCGATTGTCTGAATTTTACATTTTTAAAATCTCTAGACATTTCTGAATAGTTTGAAACAAATTCCATTGAAATATTCGAATTGGAATCTGTAAAACTAATTAATCCTTACATTTAATACCATACCTGTCAAGGAAGCTATAAAAACTCAAAATTAATTTCACTGAAAATGGTGTTTTTTTTTTTCAAATTGCGTCCTCTCTGAATAAAAAACTATAGACGCACGTATAGACTTCAAATTTTCTCAGTAAATACATTATCGATCTACAGTAAAACTCTCCGATTCGATATATACAATGATATATACTTAAAACTAATCAATAAATTTGGTTTGGTTTGTGATATCTGTAGTAGTTCTAGGTCATTCGTAATAAATACCTATTGCTTAGGGTACACAAAATTTAAACCTTCAAAATATCGATTGTCTGAATTTTACATTTTTAAAATCTCTAGACATTTTTGAATAGTTTGAAACAAATTCCATTGAAATATTCGAATTGGAATCTGTAAAACTAAGTAATCTTCACATTTAATATCATACCTGTGAAGGAAGCTATAAAAACTCAAAATGCATTTCACTGAAAATAGAGTTTTTTCAAATTGAGTGTTCTCTAAATAAAAAACTTTCGCACATATAGATTTCAAATTTTCTTAGTAAATACATTATAGATCTACAGTAAAACTCTACTTTTTTAGTTGTTTTTTTATTTAGTGTTTATAGTATTTCAAAGGGAAATTGTAAAAATCCTTTTAATTTTTTTTAAAATCCCATGCTGTCAAATTTCGGTTGCTTTTTAAAAATTTTAAAAGGTAGAGAACCTTAACCAATAATTATTGTGTGCAAAATGGCAGTAATTATTAATAATTTTGTGTTATTGTAAGTGCACACAGTGTGTCAGAAAAAGTTTAAAAATAGTTAAGATGATCTCACTTTTTGCTTTAAATAAATTGTTTTTACAGGGTGTTTCAAAAATGACCGGTATATTTTAAATATCAATAAAAACGAAACTTACAGTGATAGAAATTCACAGTTTATTGCAATATCCTTGGGATAAAAGTAAATTTTCAGGCAGACAAACTTTAAAATTAGTTACAATATTCTACAACAAATGGCTTTGCAGTCTAGAAAAATTTAAACTACGATATTTGTCTGTTGGGACTCTTAAAAGACCAGGTGTACCGCCACTATTTATAAACAACTGAATAACTGGAACAGTACATCTGTTCTGCATGTGAAGCCATCCCGCCTGAGACGTTTACACGGGTTTCTCATAATTTCGTTATGAGAATAAGCGATATTATTGATGCGCATGGTGGATATCTAGAAAACATCGTACTTTAGATTTTTCCAGACTGCAGCGTCATCTGTTGTGGAACATTGTAACTAATTTTGAAAGTTTGTCTGCCTAAAAATTTAATATTGTCCCAAGCATATTGCAATAAACTGTGCATTTCTATCACTGTCAGTTTAGTTTTTATTGATTTTTCAAATATACCGGTCATTTTTAAACACCCTGTATATTTTAGAAATAAAGTAAATTCAGCAAAAGTAATTAAATAAAAATAGACAGCATATGTGAAAAATCCCATGTATTTATGATAATAATTAAAACGGTATGATAACATGAAAAATAATAAAAATCTTCTATTTAGAGTTGCTTAAGTATACACCCTTAAGTTGGATTCTAAAAGGGCTACGGAATAAACTGGGAAGCAGCGGTATTTGTATACACATACTTTGACACAGGAAGGCCCCAATTTATCAAATTAGTCCTTTTCTGTCACAAACGAAAAGAAACATTTCAATGCTAAAACTGGAAAAAATAATACTTGGAACAGGGAAAAAATATTTAATGTTTCAGAAACATCCCTGTAAATTGTCTTTCAGAGAAATCAAATAAATTAAACAGCATATTAATCTAAATTTTATTCAATCACAAGCATTCCCTTTATTTAAAAGACTGAATTTAAATTCATTGCAGAAACTTATACATTTAAATAAAAGATAAATAAGATTTCCAAGATAAATATAATTCTGCATTCTCAATAAAATGCTTTGAATACATTTTCATTAAGCAGACAAGAGTAAAAGACTGAAAGAAATACACATTTTTAGAAAGAAATTCAATTAGAAGTAACCTAATATGCAAATTTAGTGACGCCAGTTATTTTACCAGTTTAATAGTTCGGAAAGGAAGCAATAAAATATTTAATTGAACATTCATCAGTAGAATTATTTTTTACTCCGATCTTTTCAGCGCTGAAATTGCATTTCAGGGTCTTTTATCGATTTTATTTTTCTGCTATAACTCAGCATTCACTTTCTCATGATTTTTTCCCTTTTTTTTTCTTTGCCTGCCAACTTAAAAGTCACATTCCTGATCATAAAAGTTTAGTCGCTTGCAGCGCCATCTTTCCTCTTCGATTTTCTGCGCCCGCTGATATTTCACGAGCGGACGATATCCGAACTCAGTTTTCACTTGACCTGTTACTAGACGGGTGATAGTTGTTCATCTTCCGTTGCGATGCCAAATTATGATAACAAATAATTGAAAAAATAATTTTGCAATCATGGATGAATGTTTTCAATCCTTTATAAAAATTATCACCTTCGTATATTTTTACATTCTCTAAAGATATATTTCTCCTGGACAGTTATTTAAAAAAAGTCATTTTAGTTTTTGATATTGCCACCTGTAGGAAAGCTGGAAAAATTGTAGCTACGTCGAAAGAAAGGTACGGAACAGTATTTCTAATTAAAAACATATTTACAAAAAATTATTCTTTACGTGTGATGTGAAACTTATTTGGTGTTTAGCCTATTCAATAGAAAAGAATAGAAAAATAATTATTTCGAAGAATTATTAAAAGAAAAAAAGAACTGTCATTCTTTAAGCAATGTAAACTTAAACTGAAAACTTTTTCACTGAATATTACTTTTTTTATTTTAATTATTTATGTTCGAAAATGATATATTTCTTCTTTATTTCAGTTTAAAGTAAATTTAAAATTCTTTAACCTTACATTTTACTGCAATGAATTTTTAATGTACTTATTCTGCTAGATCATCATTTATTACAAACTTTAATATATGTCTATGAAATATTAAATTAAATAATGAATATTTAATGTTACCACATTTTAATGGACTCTGACAACTTATTAAAATATTTTTAAAGAACTTTAAATATACTTATGGCATTTTCAATTATATGAGCTCCTATAGCAGTACAAACATTTCTAATGATCATGTATATATAAAGGAAAAAATTACTTTGTTTAGGTAAAAGTGTTATATCGTGTGATGTTTGTCGTATATACATGTGAATAGATACATTGTGATATAATAATTAAAGAGTATAAAAACATAAAACTATAAAACAATTTGTCAAGAAATTATGCAAATATTAGAATTAGCTTTTTATAAAATATACGAATAAGTTGTTGTCATAGCAAAAATCCCCTAAACTATAAGAAGATTTTTAAACTTTTCTGTATTGGAAATGTAGGCGAAGACTAAAACCCAGGTGAGCTTTGTTATAGATTTAGTGTCAAAATTTTATTTTAATTTATGATATGAAAAACTAAAATAAAAATAATGAATCTCATATGAAATCACTGAAATTTTCCTAAATGTTGTGAAATTTCTAGGACTAAATGTAAAGAGTGGCTATGAATAAAATTAATAATTTATCTTTAATGATATATTTTTTGGATAGATATGAGTAGTGAGCAGCAAGTATGTCATTTCTTTTGATGTTTAATAAAAGAATAATTTAAATAATTTAATTAATTAAAATTTTGGCAAGACTATAAATAACATCACTCAAGACTCTAAATAATATTTCACAAAAGATCAAGATAATTCATACTATCAGCTTAAAAGTGGTGAAGAATTCTTTCGGTTAAGACTATAAAATTTTGTTTGAATTAGTTATCAACAACTAGTGGATTAATATTTATCTGTCTAGAAACCATAATATATATTACAGTACATTACAGCACGTTCTGTCAATTCAACGATATGACTCTGTGAATAACAAATACAGTTATAATGTAATAATACGAAATTGAAGCACGGATAAACTCTAGAAACATGGATGAGAACGAAACCTACGTGTTTGAGAACATTACCGTAAATTTCCCAGAAATTACAACTTTCGAATTTATTACTGAAGGTGTTATATTGACTTCATTAGGAATATTGGGAATTTTCGGAAATGTGATATCATTAATTATTCTATCAAGGCCAGAAATGCGTTCTTCCGTAAATTGCGGACTACAGGGTCTCGCATTTTTTGACACGATTGTATTAATTTCTTCTGTGACAATGCTCGGTCTTCATAAACTTGGATACAGGATGGCTATACTTTATCGATACACATTTGAAATGTTTCCCTTTGTTGTTATGGTTGCTTACCCCATAGGACTCATTGCTCAGACTGGATCTGTTTGGACAACCGTCGGTGTTACAGTAGAAAGATATGTAGCTGTTTGTCACCCTTTAAAAGCTCGATTTCTGTGTACATATCGACGAGCTAGGGTGTTTAATTTGCTCATTGTCATATTTGCTCTCTGTTACAATATTCCTCGATTTTGGGAAATTGATGTGAGGCAAGTCCTTGACCCGGAAACGAATTCAAGCGTATACATAGCACAAGCGAGTGAGTTTAGAAAAAACAAATTATATTACGAAGTCTACTACATTTGGTTTTATCTTTTTGTCATGTATTTCATCCCCTTTCTGACATTAGCCGTGCTTAATATATCAATATGGAAAGCTGTCCAACATGCTAATAAAGATCGACAAAGACTGACTCGGCGAGAAGAAAAAGAGATCGGTCTAGCCATGATGCTAATTTGTGTTGTTGCTATCTTCTTCGTGTGTAACATATTAGCATTACTGATAAACATTCTTGAATGTTTCGATTTAGTTGTTCCAGCACTTGTGAGAGTGTCCAACCTCTTGGTAACTTTCAACTCGTCCATCAATTTTGTAATATATTGCATCTTTGGACAAAAGTTTAAAAAGATGTTTCTTCACATGTTTTGTGGCTTCCGGCGCACTAAAAACCAAAGTTTTACCAGCACCCTGCAAGTTACGCACACAGAAACTGTCCGCAGTGTTGCACCGTCAACTTTGCGGATGAAATCGCTGTCAACCAATGGTATGACAGAAACATCCACACTGTGAATGTATCCTTTGGTAAAAATTGCACATTTGCATTATGTGGTAAATATTTTCCGTTTTTCGTAACTTCTTCGATTAATACAATACTGTACAAAATATTGTGAATTTATATGATAATATAAAACAATCTCTTTCAAGATGACCATATGTAATGTAAATAATATAATGTAATGCACAATTTTAAAGTACACACAATATATACGTATTATTTCTATGATTTGTAAATATTTCTTATTTACACAAAATCTTTAAAAACATATGTGATGTATAAATGGTGCAGTATGTTACTATAATAAAAGTTATTACCAACATTAACTCTTTTTCTTATATATTTGTTTCATTTGATTTCTAAATGGAAAATAATTCGGAAAAAACTTATGTGCTACAGAAGTGGAAAAATGTCTAATACTTCTTTATTTTATATCAAAACTCAACTACTAAAAACTGCAAAATATAAGGATTCAAAATGTAAAATGTGTCTGTTAAAACATAAAAAGTAAGTAAACAAGTATAACAAAAATTTTATATGGCTATTAAGGTAAGTTAGCCATTAACTTATCATTCTTAGTTATTATACCTGTTTGTAATATAAGCATATATATAATAATAAATTGTCAAAGATTTTATATCTATATTAAATTCTAAATTCTATAATTTCTAAATTCTATAATTCTATAAATCTTTTATATCTATATTGAATTCTAAAAGATAACATTCAATATTTTACATATAGCATGTATTCTTTGCTAAATTTTTATGGCATTTTTAAATTTTCTTATCTTAACCAGATATTAAAAATTTATTGTTTACATATTTTTTTCTTACAATTATATTGCTAAAACAATAATTTAATAAAATGGAATTTTAATATAGTTTACAATACATAATTAGTTTTTCTTCAAACGTAGGTAACTTGGAAAATATTACACACATTTTCCAAGTGTAGTATTATTTTTATATAAAATGTATTTTTACATGTGTCAGAAAGAGAATTACATGTGAAAAATATAATATAATTTTTAGAATGCGAAGTTTATAAAAAATCTGTAGTCTGAGTAAATTATAACTGATGATTCTCCACATTTTAAGAATAAAATAAACACCAACTTTTTTTTAATTATTAAGAGTTACAATAATATATTATTTTTTATATTATTTGTTTTTCTATAGTTTCATTATCTTTCACTATTTGCGATATTTATTTTGCTCTGCGATTACATTATATTCCAATTAAGATAAATTTAAATACTAATATTTTATATAAAAACGTGTTGTAAAACAAAACTTTTTTTCATTAAAGGAACTTTTTTAATAATTTGCTATATTTTAGTCCCAAAGTGCACTTTTTTCTGAAGTGAAGGAGAATATTTTAATTAAATCTGGGGGGAAAACTGAGATTAAGAGTCATTTTTAAATTTAATAAAACTAAAACATTTGATTAAATATTTGCTATAAAACAAGATATATCAATATATAAATATGAGTATATATATATATATATATATATATATATATATATATATATATATATATATATATATATATATATATATATATATATATATATATATATATATATATATATATATATATATATATATATATATATATATTTATATATATATATATATATATATAAATATATATATATATATATATATAAATATATGTGTGTTTATGTGTGAAAAATTTGTAATTTTTAAATATAAAAATAATCAAAAGAAATTTTATAAATTTTAAAATATTTAAAATAAATAAATAAAATATATATAATATAATATAATATTTATATAGATATAAATATTTTTAATAATATTTTTAAATAAATAATTTATAAATTTTATTCATATAAGTTTTTTTTTTAAATATAAATAAAAAAAATTTTATTAAATAATAGTAATTTTTCTCATTTTACGTAAAATTAAAAATAAGTAATAAATTGTTTATACAAAATAAATATAAAATGTCAGTAATTTTAAAAATACTTCTCAAAAAAATTTTATTTTTAAAAAATTTTATAAATAAATATTATGTACTAAATATATATAATTTTATTAAATATTTTTGTTTTATCAAATAATTATATTTTAATAAAATTTTAAGATCATTTAATAAAATGATTTTTAAAAAAAAAATAATGTTGATAAATAAAAATCTTGATTGAATAAAAATTACATCAATTTTATTTAAATGTTATATGAATAATTTTATCAATAAAAATGAAGAAATTACCCAATATCCTCAAAAAACCTTTTGAAATTTTTAAAAAAATCTTTTTATCAAATAGCAGATAATTTTTTATGATGTATACCTCAATCAAATTAATATAATTTTATGTAATTATATTTTGTTTTATTGCATAATAAGTATATATATTTTTAAGATATACAACTTTTAACATTTTTTTGACAAATGCAGGGCTCTTGCTTTTAATACATTTTACCATACAATCCACTGATTTGTTTACTATTTTAATGGAATATGTTCAATCTGACGGGACACAGGGCAAGAAATCAATAAAGACTAACTCGGCAATCAAACCCAAACCTATCGGGTGGGAGCAGATTACGCAAACCACTACAGAATCTGGCCTGCTGTTTAACAAATTTAATTTTTTCAGTTTTACAGTTTGATCATTTAAACTTTTAGGTTTACAAAATGAAAATAATATTTATCTTTAATTTCATGAAGGTATTATAATATGCATATTTGAAAATTTAATTTCAAGGTAAACGAATTTCAATTTTCCAAGTTGTATATTGTCTAACAATATTTAGACGTTATTATATGCATATTTTAAAATTTAATTTCAAGGTAAATGAATTTCATTTTTTCCAACTATATGTTGTCTACATTATTTTTAAAACAATATATTACATAAAACAAAAAAAAAATCCTTTTTTAAAAGCTAGAGATTTATTAAAAATTTAATTATATTTTAAAAGAGTCAGACCATTTTGTTTATGTTAAATCATATAAAGATTCTTAAAATGAATATTTAAACAATATATTACATAAAACATAAAAAATCATTTTTTCAAAGCTAGAGATTTATTAAACATTTAATTATATTTTAAAAGAGTCAGAACATTTTGTTTATGTTAAATCGTATATAGATCTTAAAATGAAGATTTAAAACAATATATTACATAAAACATAAAAAAGTATTTTTTCAAAGCTAGAGATTTATTAAAAATTTAATTACAATTTAAAAGAGTCAGAACATTTTGTTTATGCTAAATCATATAAAGATTTTAAAAATGAAGATTTAAAAACAATATATTACATAAAACGAAAAAATCATTTTTTCAAATCTAGATATTTATTGAAAATTTAATTATATTTTAAAATAGTCATAACATTTTGTTTATGCTAAATCGTATAAAGATTCTAAAAATGAATATTTTTAGTTTACAAAGGTATTCTCCAACTCTTAACCACTCTTATGTACATACGAATCTTAAATTAATACACACGATCCTAATTACATTTTAAATTACCAAAATATTACAGGTACGGAGCTTCCTGAAAAAATTTCGAAAATATAAATATTATATGTATATATATATATATATATATATATATATATATATATATATATATATATATATATATATATATATATATATATATATATATATATATATATATATATATATATATATATATATATATATATATATATATATATGTATATATATGTATATATATATATGTATATATATATATATATATATATATATATATATATATATATGTGTGTGTGTGTGTGTGTGTGTGTGTGTATATATACAACAGAGAGAGATACAAATATATCTATATATGTATGTATGTATGTATGCGTGTGTAACACTGTGAAAATTAATCCACCGGTTTCAACAAATTAACCCCCTATTTATTTACTTGTCTGGGCTTGTTGGGCAAGGAAAAGCCTAATTAATCTAGCACTCTTGTAACCATAAAAGAGAATGGTACATGTCCAAGTCGAACTTAAATTTTATTTAAGAGCTGTTAAAATGACATGCTTAACAGTCAACGGCAGACGAGAGAATGATCATCTAAACACGTACTGGAACTATGCTGGACCCCAGAGCGAGATGCAGAGAGGCAAATCCTTCCCAGAGAAACGGAAAATTAGTCAGTGAGTTTAACAGATGTAATTTAGATGAGGGGAAAAACTGAGCCATTTTCCAGTGAAAATGCCGTGAGTGACCATTTGCGTCTATTGCACAATAAGCTTCGAGAAATGGATTGGAAAACTTTTAAGGGAGGACACTCCGTTAATTAAGACATTTTGTGGCTGTGAAAATAGATTTGAATAAATAATGAAGGGAAAGAGAAGAATATTTGAGAGATATTAAAGTGTAATAATTTTGATATATTACATATATATCTATTTATATGTGTTTTTGTTATAAATTCTAATTTGTCTGTATAAGTTATGATGAAATTTTGCATGACTCAAATAAACCCTGAGAAGGTCTGAGGCTAGTGATATTTTTCGAAGGTCAAGGTCATGATGGAAACAGAACACTCTTTCATTTCGTTACCATCTGATATTCTTTTAATAATGTACTAAATACAATTAAACTTAATTTATAAACTAGTGTTGAAAATGAACTTTAAGATAATTCAAGATTTAGTGCTTTTTAAAAAGATTTAATTGAATTATTTAACCTTTTCTTATTTTACATGGGATTTCTATCTTTTTAATTTCAATTTTACACTTTTTATTAACGAGAATCTATGCAGTCGCTGTGGTAACAGAATAATTGCGTAAAATATTTGCAGTATTTTATATTTTATTTATGTTACGTGCCTAAGACCATTCACAATAATGTCAGTTACAGACAATCAGCGATTATTTACTTTACGAATCTAGGGACTTTCCAATTATCTTTAATCGAATTCTGTGAGATCGGGCCGTGACAATTTTATTTGAATAAGAACTTTGCTTATCCTCGAATAATCGACCACCTAATTTTTCTTTAGAAAGCAGAAAAAAAATTATTAATTACAGTGTAAATTTATGAAGAAACACATGCGACATTCTGAACAAATATACTTTTAAATTTATCGAAAAACCCATGTGACATGTATAAATGTAGTGTCAAATTTTTGAAAAAAAAACACATGACAGTATAAATAAATTTAGTGTTAAAGTTATAATGAAATGCATGTTGCATTATAAAATAATGTGTGATATTATGAAATGAAATATATATGATGTCATTAAGAAATATAGTGTTGAATATATGAAGAAATTTTTTAAAAAGATGTTATATCCGTTTTTAAAAAAAATGTGTAGTTTTGTCTTCGAAATTATTAAAATTCCTCTTGTAATATATTCTAAAACTTAATATAAATTTTGAAAGAAACATAACTTTTTATTTAGACACTTAAATATCCAGTCCAGAAGTTTTAGCTCAATTCGGCAAGTTTTACAACAAAACCACGTTTGGGTTTTATATTGTGAATCATATGTCTAGAAAATATAGCATGAAATCAGTAGATAGCCTCTCATTTTAGATTTGGCAGATATAAATCTCTGCAATCTCTACAAAACTGAAAAGTTACGTAAACTTATCTCGACCAAACTTTAATTTTCAGTTATCTGAA
>CM063501.1:26594402-26596902 GCA_032207245.1 Pardosa pseudoannulata
AAATCTATATACAATATTCTTTAATTACATCAATTACATCAATACTATAAAATCTCGATCATATAAACCTGATTAAAAAAATCATGGTTCTCTGCTATTGAAATAAATATTATGTGTTTTTTTCGATGGGATTTTTTATTTCTTATAAATTAAAAATTGTATGATTTGCTTGCCTGCATATTAATATGTGTATTTATTAACATATATTTTCATCATTTTCTACAGACAAATCATGTCATTTAAAATATGATAACGGTGTACCACAAACGGAAAAAAATGAAAAATTAATTTCTTAATTTCCATTTGAACAAACAGATTTGAATATATGTAATAAAAATTTGATTAGGATATCATTTAACACCAATAACATATTATTGTGTGACATACTCCATATATTTTTATGCTTGGATTGAAAGTGTTTCCCTTTTTCTCGTGGAATCTTGATCGAAGGTATTATTTTTCTTTAGAACTTCTATTTTAGGTACAAAATCAATCTTTTATTGTTTATTCGTTTATGGAATAAGAAATTTAGTGCTAAATACCAATTTTGTATTACATTTTTGGTTTCTCATTGGTATCTCATTAATAAATGAAAGAAATTCGTAACACTTTATTAATTCGAAAAAAAATATTAGATGTATCACAAACAATTTTGTAAATTGGCATCACATTAATGTTTTGCCCTCTAGAATAACTACTATTGATGGAACGGAAGCGAGTAAATTAAGAAATAATTTTAGTAGTGAAAATTTTCTACTCGTTCTTTACACAGTATTTTAGTATTGAATATTTCTCCTTCAATCATCACAACTTTTCGTTATCCATATAATCCTAAAAGAAAAAAACAGTTACTTGAATTCATCACCCCTTGTCCTCTTAAAAGTTCACAATACCCTTTGAGACTTAAAATCACCATCATGGCCTGATTTTTCGATTCATCAGAATAAAAGACATTGCTTCACTTAAAAGGAATTTTTTCACCCCTTCATTTCAGGTTTTTATAATGTTATAACTTAAAAAAATTATTTAACATTGTAACTTCTAGTACTATACAATTTAAATGGCTTTAAATGTGTACACAAAATGGAAAACATAAAATTTACTTTTATAAAAAAATAACTTTAAAAAAGGAACTATATTTTTATTTCAAAATAAAGAAAATAAATAAATTAACTTTACTGAAATAAATGCATTTTTATTTCAGTAAAGTTAAAATATCTGACAATTTAAAATATATAAAAAAGTCA
The DNA here is from genome assembly GCA_032207245.1 of Pardosa pseudoannulata. NCBI lineage: Eukaryota > Metazoa > Arthropoda > Arachnida > Araneae > Lycosidae > Pardosa > Pardosa pseudoannulata. Next base: position 26,595,650 of record CM063501.1, read on the forward strand.
AACAATATTAAGAAACTTAAAACATGGTTTTTTTCATGGTATAAAATAAATTATATTTATAATATATAAAATAATATTATTTTGCTGAATAATAACAAAAAACTAGCTTCAATTTCATTTAAAACTAATTTATAATTTATAAAAGTTTAAAAATATTTTGCGGGTAGATGTAGTCATTTTTTCCTTTCTTGTATATATAATATATACCACGTAAATTTTTAAAAATGTATTTTATTTTTCAGAAACTAAATAAATTTTTATGATATTATTCCTTTCCGTGGTTCATTGGATCATTTATTCAATAAGGAACAAACTCTGTCTACATAATATCATTAAAAAACAACTTTACAGCTTTAAAAATAATATGTTACCTTAATCTTAGTTCATTTAGTAATATTTGCGTTTAACTTGATGATTTTTAAAGCAAGAATAGAGACGAATTTTTATAACCATGAAAATTAAATATTTCAATGCCAATATCTAAGACCAATATTTATTTCGTCGTGTTCCATTCAATATTTAGTTTTTAAAAAGTATTTTTTTTTTACTTTACTGTTAAAGAATATTCCTATTTTTGATATTCTGGAAAAGCTCTATGACGTAGAAAACAAATATTAAAAACTTGTAACTAAATAAAGCAAAAGCTCTCAGTTTGTAATCCGTATTAAAATAAAATTGTTAAATAACTGCTTAAAACGATGAATTTAATTTATTTTAATCTTAAAAGAACATATATTTAATACATGTCTTATCATCGTTCTTATCTAATACACTGCACAATAAAAAATGGGTTTCTAAAGTGGGTTTCTAACGTAGACATAAATGACAGCTTCCAAACATGACATTGTCTAATATACTAGAAAATACTCAACTAAATTACAAGGATTACCAAACTATTGTGCAAGGAATTCGATAAAAATTAACACTACTTAAATTATTTCTTAACTTTTTGTAATATATTTAATTTCTGAATCATTAGAAAATTTCTTTACAGTATATATGTATTATTCTTTATAAGAATGTTAATTATATAAATAATACACTAACTAAAAAATATTGCTTTATGAACAACTATTATACCTAAAAAGTACATTTTCATGTTATTCATAATGTTTTCTTAATATATAGTAATTTTCTTAATATATAACATTTTATGAATTATATATTTCACCCTTAGATAGAAATTCTAAATAAAAAATAACCATTTCGTTTTCAAGATATTTTTTACGTATTTGTTAAACACCGGAAGATTA
>CM063501.1:26601902-26619402 GCA_032207245.1 Pardosa pseudoannulata
TTCCACGTTGACGGTCTCAAAGCGTTGTTTAAGCAGACCAGTTAGGTTCTTACTATTCCGAATGGACGATAAGAAGGATGAGGGTACAAGGAGGAAATTAATAAAATAAAAAAAATCTCAAAATTAGAAGGTGTTCGATAGTCGAGACGAAGAGAGGAGTCCGACAGAAGAGGTTCAGAAGTCAAGACGAGGACAGAGTCCGACAGAAGGTGTTCGATAGTCCAGACGAAGAGAGGGGTAAGACGGAACGAGTTCGAGATTCCAGCCAAGTCCGACAGGAAGTGTTCCTGCATCAAATAGCACGGCCGTACCCCCAAACACTCAGGAGAAAGCCCCTGACCAGACCGACGAAAGATACATAGATACCAGCAGTGGTCCGGGCACACCATTTTAACTCCCCAAATGTACCCCCTTTTACATACATTTTGAAATTGAGATTAGGTCCTCTCTCTTATATTTACATAATTACTTAAGTATTAAAAAATTATTGTCAGAACTAATTTAGAAGATGTTGATAAAGCATATTTTATGAAAATTAGCATTAGTTTTGTATGTACATAGATGTATATATATATATTATAATAAATTTACCTTTATTATATTAAGCTAGTTTCGGATGCTGTTAATTTATCTTTGAGTTTATTCTTATATCTTATGTCTGTAGTTTCTCAGAAAATGTGGTTAAATTTAGTACTAAAATACTTTTACACAATGCAATCAGAATAAAATCCCACTACACATTTGATCACAGGTTATTACTCAAATAAAAACGAGGACTACACAACATGCAGGTGACAATAACCCCCCCCCACATGCACCAGCAAGATTCCATATTCTATACAGAAAAGAATGTTTTAATGGACTATTCTCTTTCAGAGTAAGGTGATAAGGAGACATCGATATAAATTTGTAATTTTTATTATTTTTACTTCATATTTACTTCATTTACATTAAGCCTAATGTGTTGAAGCCTAATGTGGCTATATTATTTGTAAATATTTTAGTTCACTTCCATTACACATCTGATTATACAATGGTACTCATGACACCAAGTTTAAATGACAATAATATGAGATAATATTACATTTTTGCGCATAATCTCAAGAGCATTATTTTTAGGAAGTAATTTTCCTGTAGAATTTCACACAATTCCACAACATTATACTTGTATGCTTTTAAAATTAAGTGTTTATTTTAAGATCTGGAATTTAGTGGTTAAATTGTCATTTAAGATGTAAAGGTTACAGAAAAGCATCTATATTTCGTCTAAAATTTGAACTATGCTTCAAGATTCTTGAAATATTTAGGTTCTATGTTCCTGCAAAACATTTATTCTTGAGCTTTTATACAACTATATTTTAGTGCTATTCATGCAGGAAATTATTTTAATTGAATCAATCTCTGAAAGAATAAATATAATTAAAACAGTTTATTGAAAACAGTCTATGTTACTAAAATGTGTAATAATTTTATAATTAAATACAATATTTACGTAAAATTTCGAGGTAAGCTAATAACTAGTAAATTTTATTTCTTAAACAAGATGTGGTCTTTTATCATGTAAATTTAAAAAAATTCTTTATATATTTTAATTATTTGAGGATGAAATAGGAATTGCTGATATAAAAGGATATAAACTTTATAAAAATATATATAAAAATATGTCCAGGATTTCAAAGTTAAGCTTATATTCAGGGCAAGATTTTTTTTCCTTTGATTATTTCACATAGTTTAAAGAGTAGAAACTAGCCTGTAATAATATTTCATATTAAAACCTTTAAACGTCTCTTAAACTCTCTTGTTATATTAAGGTAAAATTAATTGAGTTTTATGACTTATTAAAAATATAACAGTTTAATTATTTAATGCTTAATTTTTTAAAAAATTACTATAGATTTAAATGTGAATGTGAAGCAAATTAGTTATCTTAAATCAAAAAAGTTGTTTATAAATGAAAACTTTTAGAATGTAATTTTATTATATTTTAGGGAAAAATTCATCCGTTATTACGTTTATTAATATCTAAATTTAATCATAGAGAAAATCAATTATACGGAATTCTTAATATGGTATTCCAAATATTTAATAGTCTTTAAACTATAAATTATATGGACGTTGTAAATCAATAAAATATTTCTAGGATATATTGGATTTTATCTTCATATAAATACGTTAAGTGAAGTATTCTATAAAAGTTATTATCAGATTAAGATTGCATATCCTTTACTTCATAAATTGGAATTGTTATCGCACACATATATTTGTAGCAAGATTTGTATGTCTTTTTCGGGAGAAATCTAGGAATTGACTTTGTTATTATTATAAAGATATTTAAATATTTCTTTAAGAGCAGCTCTCAATATCAACACTTTAGACAAATTTAATTTCACATTTTTAAAATACTCTTTTGTTAATTTTATAGATAAACCTTTTGCATTCAAATATTATATTAATCGTTCTTGAAAATTGAGTAGCTTTCAAGAAAAGTTTTATAGGATTTTTTTTTTCTATTAGAATAATTTTAAACTGCAAACAATAATTATCCCTACTCATATAAAATTTCTGAAATCTCAAAATGAAATAGTGTGACTCTCTTTAGAGGAGTAAATGATAGCATTACACTTTAATGCAAAATGAAAAAGTTAAATATTTTAAATTATATAGAAATATATAATAAAATTATGAAGGTTAGAATAATAAGTAATAATATTTCATTAGAAGATGAATAATATACAAACTTAATTCAAGTTAATTTAACACATATTTAAAGACATATGGTTATGTGTGTCATTAAAAAGTGAAGATATTAATTTAATTCCTTCATCAATGTGGTTATCAAATCATTTATGTAGCCGTTTTTGACCCTAAATCAATTTAAATTTCTATGATGAAAATTTGTAGTAAATATTTTTGTAGAAGAGTGTCACATGAGTGGTACCGCTGCTGCTACAATATATTATAAGATTTCACACGGTGTTCAAAGCCTATGTGCTAAAGAAATTTATGAACGACGTAAAATATATTAACATTCGTAAAATATAAAATATATCAGTATGATTCTACACTTAGACTTTTTTCCTATCATGAACACGAATGCTCATTTAAGCACAGAACAAACCATTGATAAATTTCCATTTATCTGTTATTTTCGAAACGTGTACTTTCCATATTATCTGGTATTTATTGTTTCTTACATGGTTTTCGTAATATATAAACGTAATTAAAACATTGCACTTTACATTGACTTCTAAATGATGTGTTTAATAGCACACTCTTGCTGACTGAATATCTGATATTTGCATAATATAAATCAGTCCCTCTCAAATACACTAAAACTGTTACCTTTTCCTTCCTGAAATAAAAGGTTCGTTCTTTAATGCTCAATGATTACATTGCCCTAACACAAAAGTTCCAATGGTGGCAAACTGTTAAATTTTGTTTGCTGTAAACTTCTTGTTTAGTCTGTTGTTTGGGAGCCAAGCGGTTTAATTTTTCCTACTTTATATTTAGATATAACGCTACATCCTATGGCTACACACATTTAAATAGTTTGTAATCAAAGTTTTTAGAGGTATTTTATCTTACAGGCTGGTGATAAAAAATACAGAATCAGCAGGTACAGTCATTACCGGATTCTTACTACAATAGACAGCTAGCAGAGTTTCGAATGATAAATACTGTCTATTTTAAAACATTATTCATCTCGTTGATTCCTAAAACTGTTTTATCTTAATTAATGGCTTATAGCTTTTTCTGTAGTATAGTTTAATATCTGTAGAGTATGCTTAAAATTCTTCTGAGCCATGAAAATTAATGATCTAAATCAACCAAAAATAAAAATTATTTCAAAAATACAAAGTCCGTCTAAAAAGATATTCAAGTTTAAATTTGGATTCAAGACAACTATCATTGATTTGCCTATCAAAAGTCATTTAATGAAATTTACTGCATATATATGTAGTTCGAATTGTATATATATGCATTGCTAGAATCTTTTCCTCGCTTGTGTGCTTTTTAAATGCCAACAACTTTGGCGATAACAAAAGTAAATTTGAGTATCACTACATAGGATCATGTTTATCAATAACGCATGGTTAAATAAATTTTGATTAAATAAGTGTTATTAGAATAGTCAATCAAATGACTTCAAAAACAATTCTATCACATGGAAGGTTTATAAAATACCACCATTTAAAATCTTACAAAAATCTTAGATATAATTAATATGATCATAGCTATCAGGAATATATTTTCTTTTAGAGTAAATACAATCCTTCAGAGTATTTGAGGAATTAACGATGAAACGAAATTCATACTAGCATTAAGATTCTGAAATTCAAATGTATGCCAAGAGAAAATATTCCCCGGAGTATTTTAAATTTGCTTTTACTTCGCGAGTAAAAGAATTTGACTGCATACCATGTAATATTCTTTTAGTGTAGAATTCACTGAATGACATCTTATAAAGGAAAAACGAAGTCCTTTCAAAAAGCTTAAAAAATAAAACCCCTCTGTAAGACCTGATTAAATTTTTTAAAATAAATATTTAGAATACTGCAAATTTATTTTTGTGGTAGTAGGTAAGACAACAGATAAAATATACGAGCATGAATAAATATATTATTATACTTTATTATGAACTACTTATAAGTACTTTTATACATTGATTTATTTTATGTATTTTGCAAATTATTTTGGAATTATTAAATAACGCTCTTTGGGGCTTGTATTCCACATTAATTTTTATTTAATTTCAAAAAGCTATAGAATGATAATCCTTGAATTTATGGTATAAGACTCTTTGCACCTTAAGTGAGAGAAAAGTTTATAAAGACATACACTCACAAATATATTTAAGTTTATAGTGTTATTCACGGCTTTTTTGTAGTTCAAGTTTTTTAAAGTACGTACAGAAAGTAAGATTTCTGCATAGGGGTCCTCAAAAATTGTTTTTAAAAACCATTTCAATAAATATGTCTTGATTACCATTTTTGAAACTCGTAATGACCATGTAGATAATCCTGACATGTAAAAGTCATTCCTGATAAGAATCTAGAGTTTTTACTCAATTTTAATCCTTCTCAGTGAAATGTTTTCTCCTGAATCTGTACCAGTTGACCAACTGCCAACCTTCTATCTTGAGGTTACACTGAGAGTTGAGCATATTCTTTTTAAGTATCTAGTGTACTATAAAAAGCAACTAATTTCCTGTCACAATCAACTTTTTTTAAATGATGTCTTAAATTATATTCTACATCTGAGGAATTTTACCACTTACAAAAGGCTATAGAATGCTGATCGTTGAATTTATGGTACAAGAGTCTCTGAACCTTAAGTCAAAGGAACATTTACAAAGAAGTTTCTGACAAATATATTTAAGTTTAAGTGTTATTCGAAGTTTTGTTTAGTTTAAGTTTTTTAAAGTACTTACTGGAAGTAAGATTTCTGCATAGGAGTCCTCAAAAATCATTTTTAAATATCATTTCAATAAATATATCTAGATTACCATCTTTGATACTCGCAGTAAAACATATAGATAATCCTGACATGTAAAAGTTATTCCTGATAAAAATCTAGAGTTCTGACTTAATTTTAATCCTTCTCAGTGAATTTTTTTCTCTTGAATCTGTACCAGTTGACCAACTGCCAACCTTCTATCTTGATGTTACACTGAGAGTGGAGCACATTCTTTCTTAGTGTCTAGTGTACGCTAAAAAGCAACTAACATTCTGTCACTATAAAGTTTTTTAAAATGATGTCTTAAATTATATTCTACATCTGAGAAATTTTACCACTTAAAAATGCTATAGAATGATTTTCGTTGAATCTGTGGTACAAGAGTCTCTGAACATTAAGTCAGAGAAACATTTACAAAGAAGTTTCTAACAAATATATTTAAGTTTATAGTGTTATTCGCAGCTTTATTGTAGTTTAAGTTTTTTAAAGTACTTAATAGAAGTAAGATTTATGCATAGGAGTCCTCAAAAATTGATTCTAAAAAATCATTTAAAAAATACGTCTTGATCACCATTTTTGATACTCGTAATAACCATGTAGATAATCCTGACATGTAAAAGTTATTCCTGATAAGAATCAATAGTTCCCACTCAATTTTAGTCCTTCTCAGTGAAATTTTTTCCTCTGATTCTGTACCAATTGACCAACTGCCGACCTTCTATTTTGAGGTTACACTGAGAGTGGAGCCTATTCTTTTTAAGTGTCTAGTGTACGCTAAAAAGCAACTAATTTTTTAACACAATCAACTTTTTCTAAATGATGTCTTAAATTATATTCTACATCTGAAGAATTTTACCACTTAAAAATGTTATAGATTGATGATCCGTGAATTTATGGAATAAGAGTATCTGAACCTTAAGTCAGAGAAGTTTATAGTGTTATTCGAGACTTTCTTGTAGTTTAAGTTCTTTAAAGAACTTACTGAAAGTAAGATTTCTGCATAAGAGTCCTCAAAAATCATTTCAATAAATTCGTCTTGAATACCATCTTTGATACTCGCTATGAGCATGTAGATAATACTGACACGTAAAAGACATTCCTGATAAGTATCTAGTGTTCCCACTCAATTTTAATTATTCTCAGGGAAAATGTTTCTCCTGATTCTGTACCAGTCGACCAACTGTCAAACTTCTATCTTGAGGTTACACTAAGAGTGGAGCATATTCTTTTTAAGTGTGTAGTTACGCTAAAAAGCAACTAACTTTCTGTCACTGTGAAATTTTTTTAAATGATGTCTTATATTATATTCTACATCTGAGGAATTTCCCCACTTAAAAAATGTTGTCTTTTATCCTTCCATTTAATTATTTTATATTTTTTTTCTTTTTCCATCATTTCTGCTTTGTGTTTTTCATTACATTTTCTACCTCCTGTGGTGTAGTACATTTCTGTCGTTATTTCAAAGCATTTTATAACCCAAGTTTACTTTATATCGTCTTTAATTATAGTAAAATGCCACTGATCTATATTACAACATTCAAATATTGAACAAAAGACAAGAAAATAGGCTAAAAAATATTTTTTAAAAATTAAAAATTAAAAGAAGCACTCCACGTGCTACGCCTGAAAAAAATTGCCTAAATGTCCAAGAGAATGCTGCATTATTTTCCTTCCTTCTCTCTACTCAGGCAACCCTATACTTTTTCCATTATCCTGTGCTGATGCGTTCGTTGTTCCATTGTCCTTTGCACAATGCGTCCTTTCTCGGCTTTGCCCAGAAGGACCGGGACTCCAAGGATGGTCCTGAATCGCCTCCTGGAGACCAATCACAACTCTCCAAAACTTGGTGAAGTTTAAGTGCAATCGTTTTCACAGGCCACACCACACGCTACCTGGAGTCGCGAAAAAAACTTAGGCAACCCACAACGTTTGAGTGCGGTGAGCAAAACTTATGCCAAACATAGCTGCACTCTCACACTACCCTTGATTATTATTAGTTAAACTAATAGTGGTTTAATATCTTGATTTATTTATTCCTCTTCAGTGGTTATAATCTTATATGACATTTTTACACTGCGTAAAGTATTTATGTCATTTTTAGTTTAAGGTCTTGTCCTTTAATATTTAGTCCTCTTGTCTGGTTTTTATCTTGTTTAGCCTTTTAACACTGTGTAAATTGTTTTGTATTTTTTAGTTTTACAACTTTTCCTTTAAAATTTATTCCTCTTCTCTCGTTACTACCTCTTTTAGTGCCATAAAATTGCATACAACTAATCAACCAACCAATTTAGACAGAAGATATAAAGACGCACATTTATAATGAACATTTTCTCTTTCTCTCTCTTTCTAATCTCCATGTCTAAGAATATTCTAGACGAGGTCCACGAGTCCATTTACCTTCAGAAAATCGAAAACTAGCATAAGAGACCTATATGGGTTCTCAAGATACAACCCCGGCACTCAAGGATATGTATTGGTGATGATGGTTCATTTTGACATTTAGGACACGTCGGGTGCATTTTGAGAACTCTCTGGAAAGTAAGTCCTTTCAGGTGTCCACTGAGGAATCGGGAAAGATTTTCTGAACATTGCAATCAATAGCAAGAGATCCTCCAGGACAATCTGCTTGATACCAGGGATGACTCGGAGAAGTGAGCCAAATCTGCCTGTCAGCATGTCTTTTAAAAGAATACAGTTCAATATATGTATTCCATTTTGTACATTTTCTAGCAGAGTTATGGTTTGTTCTTCTTTCAGGCTCAAAGTTGCTACTCCAAGATTTTTGCCTCGTAGAATCATTTCTAAGCTATCTCGCTAACATTCCACCAATAAAGTAGATATCGAACAGCTATAAACATACCAATTTCCCCAAACCAAGCCAAAGAGTGCGATCTAAAATGTCAACACTTTAGCCATTCAGAACCAATACGGTAACATCATTTGAAGGTATTTTAATAATAAAACTTTATAAGATGGCAAGAACACAGAAATGGTAAGTTTTAAAAAATAATGGATCATCTGCCTAAAGAATAAAACATAAAATGTGCAACAGATAAATTAGTGGAAACTTTTAAATAATAAGATAAAAAAATTGTTTCAATGAAAAAGTGTCATAGATCATCTTTTTTATTTATATTAATTGAACTATAAATGGTCCCTAACACTTGTCTTGATTTTGACATTTCTAAACTTAAGACTCTAAGCTTAAGTATGATGATAAAATTTGTTTTTTAATTTTTAAAATTACATGTTTGTAAATATTATTAACCAGTCCATTGACAGACCAATAATGTGATCCGACTTTATTAAACAGTGGGCTTATGAGATCTAAAAGTATTTAAAGATACTGTACAGGGTGTATAAAAAATAACATCAGATATCTTACTAACTTTATATTTAATTACAGTGTTAGCATTTGTACAAAAATCGTATTTATAATGTATCATTATATCGTTAAATACTTATAAAAAAAAGATCTTTTTTATCATTAAAAGTAAATAAACTGAAGTTATTAATTAAAAATAGTGAAAGTTTCTATTTAAGTAATATTATATCATTTAAAGATATAGATTTTCAAAAAAAAATTAACATTGTATAAAAAAAAGAAATACATCTATTTTAATAAAGTAGAGTAAAATAGTTTTCTATTAAAATTTTCTCTGATACATTTATATTTACTTCCATTAATTATGATTCTTAAATAAATATATTTTATTTATTTTAATTTATTAAAATATAAAATACATACAGTGAAAAATGTTTTTAACTTTGAACATAATCTAATCACAGAGAAAAAGAAATTTGTTTCACAATCTGAAGTTTAAATACTTTTTTACTGCAGAAAAACACAATTATAACACTTATCATTCTAAAAAAGCTTAAAAGTAGTTAATGTTTGAATAAAGTTTTTCTGCAGATGAAATTAGGAATTTCTTTTAAGTTACTCAATTAAAAATCCTTTTATAATGAAGATAATATGCTAAGATTTACTATAAATAACGAGAGATCAGTTACAGTCTTTAAATAAAATAATTGATTTAGTGATATATATTATATTAATCGGTATTTTCACAATTTGTTTGAATAATTCTTTAGAAAATTTATCTTATTCTGCTACATTTTTTACATGTCTGGCTTCGAATATTTTTTATCCATTTCGTAATTTTAGAACTATCATAAAAAGCTTAAAACTAATTACAGCAGTTCTCATAAAACATTTTAGGTTGTCATAAAAATTATTTCTTATAATATTTCAATGAAATAAATACATATAAATGAAAGCAATTATTATCATAAAAACTTGCTTTTTTATAAGCCATGCATTTTGTTAATTTCAAATGATATTTTTTAATGAAGAGAACAGTCGTATAGATTACTTGATTGGATTTTTTCCCCTTTGCTATTTTCTTTAAAAAAGTATAACATAAATTATTTTTTCAAAAAAAATAAAACACGCTTCGCTGGACAATTGTGATACTGCTGGATTCATTTCCTACAAAACTACATCTGTTATTATTATTAACAATATTTAGTTAAATAAAATTAGCATTTTAAATAAAATATCTCTATTCATAGTTACGCGAATTCACTTATTGAATGAATTAATATGATGGCAGTACTAAGTTAAATTTTGTAATGTAGAATCGTTTTTACATTTGTATATATTAAAGTAATGCATTTTTATAAATATATATAGCTATAAGGTATTCATTATAGTCATGCATAAAAACTACTAAGCATGAAATATATTGATCGTATAGCATTTAATAGAAATATATTATTTAAAAGTTTATAAAAATGTAGTACTTTTTTGTGAATATAATATTAAGACGACTGTAGACTCTCAAATTTAATTTAGTATATTTTAAAAAGGTTTTTCAATTATTATTATGCTTTTAGAAATATGTTTATTTAAAAGTATTTAAAGTTTTATTCAAAAATAAATTTTAATAACTTTTATATATTTTAAAAAATGTCCTTTAGTAAAATTTATTTAGAAATTATTCATGGTTTTTTTTTACTATTTTTAAAATCCATGTTATAATTTAGATTAAAACATGGTTGTCGTCAAAATACCATAGAAATGTATAATCAGTAAAAAAATTAAAATATATAAAATAATCGTTTTTCTGTACAAAATGTCTACAATATGTCTTTCATATTTCGAATTCAAGGGTTTTAAATGTGGAAACATAATTTTTTGACTCAGTTTTAAATTTATGTGCTGTAATATAAATATTTAACAAATTTTTAAATAAATATGTTAGCAAGAAGTGTACCTAAAATGTTTCAAACAGTCATAAAATCTGAAATTTAAAAAAAATTTTTAAAGTTGTTATTAGTAATAACTCAACAATATTAATGTTTGTGTAATTATTATTATCAAAATAGTTATTAGTTTATAGTTATTAAAGTACTATTTTTCGCTCTCATTTTTAATTATATTTTGCAAAACAGGGTAAAATTTTTAATCATATTTTCACAGATGAATGTCTACTGTCATATGGAATATTACAATTTAATAATATCGTGACTTTATTTCTAGTTTTTTAATATTTTCATAATTATGACATGCATAGCAATTCTTATGAAATGCCATGACAGTCTGAATTTTATAGAGATCATGATTGGTTTTAGTTTTAAAGTTCAGTTAAACGGTAACACTATGCTTAGTTTCGCATGGAGATAATTAAACCATGGAGCTACTGCTGTTTCAATTATTTATAGTATTTAGTTACATGCATTTCGTAAATGTACTTTATTTATTGCACGTAAAAAACTTATTTCTTCTATATGTAAAACTGATCTCTTTTAATACAAGAAACATATCTCAATAGTTCAGTACATTTTATGAGACAATAAAAATAACAAAAAACCAATAAATATATTTATCCTTTACAAAAATCTTTTTTCTTATATTGAGCAAGATGTATATCACTTTCAAGTATATTGTTTTCTATTTCATGAGGCATATGCACATATACAATAAACAATTTCATTTATGTATATCATTTGCTAAAACTCAGGAAGTAGAATATTGCATTTCATTCAGTTTAAATAGCTATTCAATATATTTTAAGTATATTCATATCGTATAACATTAAATAAATTTATAGGAATATGCTAACCATTGAAAACAACATTGATTTTGAACAGTTTACGAAAACACTGAAGGATTTCATATTGAAGTAAATATGATACCTCGTTCCATTCAATAATATGTAATAAAATATAAATCCCATTTATGTTTAAAATAAAATTTTTCAACCACATATAACTAAAATTGAATACTTTATTGATGAATGGTAAAACATTATTTGAAATATAGATTATGTTGATTTTATACAGTATAATTCATCTCAATTGAATTGATCTACAAAATTTTCGCACTATAGAATAAAATAAACTTAAATAAACTTCTTCACATTTTGGTTAATTTCAAATAAATACTGCTCTAAATAAAAATTTCTCTTGGAATACAATTAAAAGAATCTTTGTAAGAAGTTAATGAATAATTTGATGGATTTTTTCTCTGAACTATGCTTTTATAAATGCATTTTGTTAAATCGATACATTACTAATTACCATTATACTTGATTGCTGTGAAATACATTCTTTTATTTTCCTAGAAATTTCCCATTATAAGTATATTTGGATTTTTTATAGTACTAGAAGTACTCTCTCTATTCATTAGTCCAAATTTTCATTCGTGTAGTGGAAGTTTTATGACTCAAATAAGATAAATTGCCTAGGATGTACTTTTTCAACCAATATCTACATTCTTTTGAATATCGTTTTTTAATATTAATGTTCAACACAAATACGTTTGTTTTTTATTGATTTTTTTTAAATAATATCATCAAAATTGAATAATAATTTTAATAGATAAATATTGAAGATCAATAAACAGGTATGAACATTGTCTTCTAATTTGTCTTTGAGCTTTTACAATGTTTCAAATTACTATTTATGTTTGTATTGAAATTAATATTTAATGCTCATAAATTGTTTTATTTTAATAATAAAATATTGGATTTAATAGTTTTTTTCATATTGAAAGTTTTCTTTACAGGAAATCTATACACGCGCCAAAAGTAGTGATTATATTGTTACATTTTAGAAGATGAGGAACTAGATGTTGACACCGGAGGTGTGAAGATATTTTTAGAACTATGCAAAACTAAGCATAGTAATACTATAAATGTGCATGGAACTTACTGTCTAAATAAATCAAACAGCATATTTTTGTCACGCGTTGTTGATTTTCTTGGAAATTAGAACTTAAGGCTTAAAAGGTTGGAATAGTCTTGTGCTACGGTTGTCTCGTCAAAATGCTATTCATTAACTGGAATTACGATTACATTTCTAGATGAATAGTTAGATACCTTCTCTTGTCATGAAAACATGACTAATTTTAATAAATGTGTGTCTTAACAGGGTTTTCAAGTCCGGTTTGTAGTTTCTACCATTAAAAGATTAATGACACCAGGAATTCATTCTTATCTGGCATACGAACAGAAAAATAGTCAGAAGAGCAAATGTTTAGTAGTAAAAACGCTTGAAAGATACCTATTTTATGTAGGGTGCCGAAACAAAAAGGTACTATAATAATTAACTTTTTACTGAACTTGAGTATATTAAGAATTTCAAATTTTCGGGAGCCATGAGGGGAACTCTACCATAAATGAAGTCCGATTATTTAATCTGTAATACACTGGCCGAGCTACTAACTAACTTCTAAGAACTCTCTATTTATTATGAAACATTCTGAAGGCTTTACGTATAAGACAAAGTTTTAATACTATTTATGCAAATTAAATCAATCCATTAAGAAATGACTATTGTACCTTGAGTTAAATAATAAAATAGGGTAAATAGACATATGAGACTGTATGATCAATGAATTAAATATTTCATTTCTCTTTAAAAGAGTTATTTTTTTATAAAAATATTTTAAATTAATGGACCACAAATACAATGTAAGGCTATGTTATACAATATTGCGATTATTTTATTTTAGAATATACAACTTAGATATTCATCAACTACTCATGTTTACTAAAAGATGTAATTATCATGTAACTCAAAATCTACTACAATTTTTAAAGTTATATAGTTGCCTTTTATTAATAATGACTGTGAATATATAAAAAGTGATAAAAGTGTTTCCGAAGACTGTACAGTCCTTAATTGGTATGCCGACCATGCAAAATGACCGTAAGAATTAAGAAAATCATATCACTGCTTTACCAAGCTAAATTTACCCTTAATAAAATTATTACTCTTTCTGCTGTTTCAAAAAGTCTGAAACTGCTTCTGGAACTTTTTTCATCCGAGAAGAACCTTCGACATTTCAAAAACTTTATAAGGGACCAAAAGAATAAAAATTCTCATGGAAGGAGAAAAAAAATTGTAGACATGTGTTATCTGTAAATAAAATCAGCTTACTTTGTAGTTTACCTGACGTTTTTCTTTGATTGTTGCTGCAATATCTCCAGCGTTTGGACTTCCGCAGTGATGGATGAAGACATTTGGATCTTTGAAATCAATAAGCATTAGGTTCTTATAGTTAACATCGCTATTTTGGACCCATTTATTTATAACGGTGCCATTGTTTTCATTTCAGAAATTTTCTATACACTTGAAAGTAAATGAATGCCACAATAATCCTATGTTTAGTTACGGTGCTTATATACCTGAATCCGGGTCGTGTTATTTTCTTATACCCTGAAGACAAGCCCTCAAATGGAAAAACTTTGCTTGTGCCGTATAAATTCTACAAACGTAAAATGTTCAACGAAGGGTTTAAAAGAATGAGTATAATTAAATAAAGGCTACAAACATAGCTGTTAATTGTACTTTAAAAGATAATTACTAAGCCGATTTCAGAAAACACAAAAAATAATATAACACTTTCGTATCACAGTCAAAGTTACCTTTCTACACAGGTGAGGACATTAGAATATATTATATGCTACCTTTAACAACAATTTTGAAATAAAAATCCATACATTACATCAGATAATTTTACAAATGGGATCCTGTAAAAAAAAGTTGAGCACATAACTTGCTGTAATAAAAGTTTTATTATTCCCATGTGTTTCTGTTTTCATGTAACCCTAACAGCACATTATGTTTTGTGATATACCTCCATTCCGAAATACGCCAATAAGTTTTATACCTTTTTACGATGTTACTGTCTAATAAACATAAATTTTATCTTTCAAAATATGTGAGAATACATGCATTATATTAAAGGTTTTATGATGATTTTTCAGTCATTTACAGATTTTGAGATACTCTCACAACTATGAAATCAATGATCATAAAAATGTAAATTACATTTTTTGGCACTTCATATTCATTAAAGATATTTGGCAATTTTAAGTAATATTTAAGTTTGAGAGTGATCTTCAAAAATTAACTTCATGTACTTCGTTACAAATTTTAATTGCGATGTATTTACACAATTTGTATATCACAGCTAATATGCATTAGCTATAAGATAAATCAGGGAGTTGAAAAAACTGTATGGGTATTTAAAAGCTGTAAAAGTGTTTTGCTGATAACTATGTATGAGTAAGTTAGAAAATACCATTATGCTTTTCAAATAAATATTTAAGTTGTAAATACGTCCTATGAAATATTCAGCATATTACTCTAATAATAAGTTTTTTTATTCATGAATACACTAGATTGACATTGTGTTATTCATTTAAAATTTAGAGATATTTATTATTCTCTGAGTTTTAAAAAATTCTGTCAATGTATTCAATACTTAGTTAAGAGTGCATTTTTCCTCGTAGGAGAGTTTATGGGTTCCTGGTAGATAAATATTCCTGTTTTGATTTCGAACTTTTTAAGAATAATCTAAAACTAATTGAAAAGCTTACCTAAAATTCAACTTCTAACATCATTTTGGGGTTGAAAAATAATTAACATTAAAACAAGATTTCAAAAGACTTTAAATTGGTTAATAATTCGTTTACTTTTTAAGTTAAATGCAATTCTGTAAAACTCTTAGACAAAAAAAATACCGATTACAAAACATTAGACCTATTTATTTTTTTTTTAATCTAAAATTGGATGTTTCAATAATTTTTAAAACTGTGTTTATTCTTCAGTTAATTAGATTATTCATTTCGAAATAGAACACATTCTAACTTTATGAAACTATTTGAAGAAGGATATAATATCTAATTATTCTTAGTTTCTTATTAATTAGATTTTGCGCCTGTAATTTTACTAAACTCATAAAGTTATCGTTATAATTTGTGACAGTTATTTTTCATAAAAAATATAATAAATGAAAAATTTGAAGAAATTGATTTAAATGTAAAAGAAAGAGAAAATAAAACAAAAACTCGAAACGGAAAAGATTCTAAACGAAGTTAATAAATACCCCAAACCAATCGAGCTGATTCCACATCTCTTTCGAGAAGAATTTGCACTTTCTAGGAACTATCATTACTTCTAATATCCGAAAAGAGAAGATCTTTGAAACAGTGTAATCTATTATCCAAACCTCTCTTTTTTCTTCAGTAGTTTAGACCTGTGAAACAGTGTAATCTATTACCCAAACCTCTTTTTGTTTTCTTCGGTAGTTTAGACCTGTGAAACAGTGTAATCTATTATCAAAATCTCTTTTGTTTCTTCAGTAGTTTAGACCTGTGAAACAGTGTAATCTATCATTCAATACATGTTTTTTCTTCAGTAATTTAGACCTGTGAAACAGTGGAATCTATTATACAAACCTCTTTTTTTTCTTCAGTAGTTTAGACCTGTGAAACAGTGGAATCTATTATCCAAACGTCTTTTATTCTTCAGTAGTTTAGACCTGTGAAACAGTGGAATCTATTATCCAAACCTCTTTTTTTTTTTCTTCAGTAGTTTAGACCTGTGAAACAGTGTAATCTATCATTCAATATCTTTTTTTCTTCATTAATTTAGACCTGTGAAACAGTGTAATCTATTATCCAAACCTCTTTTTTTCTTCAGTAGTTTAGACCTGTGAAACAGTGTAATCTATCATTCAATACATGTTTTTTCTTCAGTAATTTAGACCTGTGAAACAGTGGAATCTATTATACAAACCTCTTTTTTTTCTTCAGTAGTTTAGACCTGTGAAACAGTGGAATCTATTATCCAAACGTCTTTTTTTTTTCTTCAGTAGTTTAGACCTGTGAAACAGTGTAATCTATTATCCAAATCTTTTTTTCTTCATTAATTTAGACCTGTGAAACAGTGTAATCTATTATCCAAACCTCTTTTTTTCTTCAGTAGTTTAGACCTGTGAAACAGTGTAATCTATTATCCAAACCTCTTTTTTTCTTCAGTAATTTAGACCTGTGAAACAGTGGAATCTATTATACAAACCTCTTTTTTTTCTTCAGTAGTTTAGACCTGTGAAACAGTGGAATCTATTATCCAAACGTCTTTTATTCTTCAGTAGTTTAGACCTGTGAAACAGTGGAATCTATTATCCAAACGTCTTTTTTTTTTCTTCAGTAGTTTAGACCTGTGAAACAGTGTAATCTATCATTCAATATCTTTTTTTCTTCATTAATTTAGACCTGTGAAACAGTGTAATCTATTATCCAAACCTCTTTTTTTCTTCAGTAGTTTATACCTGTGATAGTTATATAATCTGGATAAATTTATAGAAACACAACATCTTCATAATTATGCAAATGAAATCTAATAATAGAAATTTCTTTGGCAGCCCCTATAATTTAAATAAAAATAAAAGTTAAGAAAACATCTTGCATGCCACAGAAAAAGTATAATTATTGGCTCACTATCTGATACTGTTAACTTTTTTAATTAGGGAGACACAATTTTTAATGTCAGTTTTCGAGCCGATAAAAATTTAACATAAACACATGCTGGGCTGTCTCTGGGAATCAAGCCCAGTGTCCCGTTCTTGCTAAAGCACAAATATATAAATTTTATATATTGTTGGTGATAGATCATAAATATTTATAGCCTTATATCGCTTTTACACTAATCTTCCAGTTTTCAGGCCTATTATTCTTTTATCAAT
>CM063501.1:26624402-26631902 GCA_032207245.1 Pardosa pseudoannulata
ATGTATATATATATATATATATATATATATATATATATATATTTATATATATATATATATATAATATATATATATATATATATATATATATATATATATATATATATATATATATATATATATATATATATATATATATATATATATATATATATATATATATATATATATATATATATATATATATATATATATATATATATATATATATATATATATATATATATATATATATATATATATATATATATATATATATATATATATATATATAATATATATATATATATATATATATATATATATATATATATATATATATATATATATATATATATATATATACATATATATATACATATATATATATATATGTGTATATATATATATATATATATATATATATATATATATATATATATATATATATATATATATATATATATATATATATATATATATATATATATATATATATATATATATATATAAATATACATATATATATATATGTATATATATATATATATAATTACAATGATACATTTCATAGAAGGTTTTTTAAATAACATCCAATTAATGCATGCTTTATAAACAGTTATGAATTGTGCAAATAAATATGGTTTAGTTAATATTTTATGAAAATTTACATATAGAATATTTCGATATTTTTATTTTTATTACTATTTGCATGAAATCGGAGTCTTTATTCATTGATTATCCACAGTATATGTTGGTTCATCGTTATAGTTATTGGAGCGTAATGCCGTCCGTTTTTCAAACTAATAAGCACGAAATTCCTTTAAATAGATTGGTTGACATTTATTAGCACCGTATCTTAAAAAAAACATATTGGGCCAAACCTATAGTAAAATATGAAGCGAAAAGTTATAATCAAAATACAAATATTATAAAAGTATTAATAAAATAAAAAGTGTGAAATTAAGAGGCAATAAAATACAGGAGATCTACATAGAAAGAATATAAAAATATAACTCAAAATAGTAGAAGTGCACTTATTTTAAAACATACGAAACAGCAAGGAAACAAAAGCAGTTAAACGTTAAACATATATGAGGATAAAATGAATTGTGTTAAAAGACTTTTAAATATTCTTGAGGACTTGAGTTTGAAGAATTAGACCAAACATTAGACTGCGTGATAAAAATCGAAATTATATTGATAGTATAATCACAATTTGGACTACTAATATTACGTTACTCTGTTTTCTTTTAATAAATAGAAGCTGATGATTGACGTCAAGAGACAGCCAATCTTGCCCCTTAGAAACTTCTCGCGAATTCCAAACACACAATCCACTGATAGAGTGACGTGTGAAAATCCCAAAACCAGAAGAACGCCACCATTTTAAAAGAATTGTCATATAGAATTTTGAAACCAAAACCGAAATATTTTAAGCATTTCGCCCCATTATTACATATATATATATATATATATATATATATATATATATATATATATATATATATATATATATATATATATATATATATATATATATATATATATATATTATATATATATATATATATATATATATATATATATATATATATATATATATATATATATATGTATATATATATATATATATATATATATATATATATATATATATATATATATATATATATATATATATATATATATATATATATATATATATATATATATATATATATATATATATATATATATATATATATATATATATAGTATATATATATATATATATATATATATATATATATATATATATATATATATATATATATATGTATATATATATGTATATATATATATATATATATATATATATATATATATATATATATATATATATATATATATTTATATATATATATATATATATATATATATATATATATATATATATGTATATATATATATATATATATATATATATATATATATATATATATATATATATATATATATATATATATATATATATATATATATATTAGATAGAGAGAGAGAGAGAGACTTATATATTCATATTTTTGACGATTTGTTAAGTATCAAAATAAGGAAATATTTCTTTTAAATTTTAATTAATAGATAATCAGATGTTCCAAAACTACAGTATTATTTTCTTTTCATAGTTGCTTTATTTCAAGAAAATTGTTTAATCGGTAAATAATTTGCACTGTCACACATGAAATTTCTCACTATTTACAGTTAAATAAAGTGAATAGATTAAAGAATGCTACACTGTTTACAAATATACATATTGCTTTTATTGTAAAGGTTTTGTTATCGAACTATATCCGGAATACTTTGCATGTAGTACAAGGATGCCTTGTATTCAATTGTAAATGCGCTACGATTTGCCAATATGCCAATTAATTGAACAAAGGCGCTGTATAAACCAGACATTTCTAAATTCCGACATTGACGTTAAACTTAGACGTATATTAAATAATATAGGATATACTTAGACTGTCATATTGTTTACTCCTTCAACGAGAAATCCATTTCAAGCAGCACTGTTTAAAATAGTAAAAATGACATTTTGTTCATACATTTATTGGGGTTCTTCATTATAAGAGAACATAGTCATTCCCTTTAATTGCAATATTGTTTAACAAAAACATTGCACTTCTGGTACTTAAAAAAAACATATTTTAACAGAGCTTAGTTAGATTTATTTAAAAAATTTATTAAGCTCCACACGTATGATTCTTTTCAAAACACTTCGGTTATTTTACTTAATTTTCTAATGTATAAATTTCGTTGCAATATTCTTTTCGCAGTTTTGTGCCGTCTAATTTTTCAACTACATATCTTAGCACGAGCTAATGGTGTATTTGTGAGGCTCTGAATTCAAAGAGTTAATAAATGTATTTGGTGTTGGAATACCGGTTTCCCTCCAACCAACAAATCAAACAGCATCGGCGTGATCAATACTTAGGAAGGTGATCACCTGGGAACACCGCTTGCTGTATTTTTATTAATTGCAGTAGCTCAGTCTGTAAACATATATGGCTTATCGTAGACACTGCTTGGTGATCAATTCCTAAGATTGCCATTGTTAGACTATCTTAAATTTTTTGGCTTTGATTTAACCATTACAATCTGAATCAAGCTGTCCTCCTATTTCTTTCTTGTTGTATAGACTATCTTAAATTTTACTGGCTTTGATTTAACCATTACAATCTGAATCAATCTGTCCTCCCATTTCTTGCTTGTAGTATAGTATAGATTATCTTAAATTTTATTGGCTTTGATTTAACCATTACAATGAGAATCAAGCTGTTCTCATATTTCTTGATTGTAGTATTATAATCCTTGCACTTAGGGCAAAATGTTATTACCATCTGTACCGTGCTTATTATAATTTCTAAATTTTTAATTTTAATTGAAATCTGCATCCTGTTCAACCTATTTTAATTCTTATTCACTACTTTTATTTATGCATTTTGTTCAACTTATTATACATTATTTGCACCATTATTCCCTCCCTCAAACTCAAGCCTCCTAATAGCCACATATTACTCTTTCTTCATTTCATAGCCAAAATAATGTCAGCAGTTCTTTTGACAAAATCCTAAGTACTTCAGAAGTAGAGTGATTGACTCAGTGAGCTCTGATTCCTCATCTTTTTGTGTATTTCTATGGACATTTGTAGCTGGAGGATTGTGAGATCGAGTCTAGAACTCTCTAAATACAAGTCTAGTTTATTAATGGATGTTGAGGGACGTGAAATAGGTTCGTGGTCGCAATGTCCTCTAAGTTTTCAAAGAAAAGGCACACCTATTTGCCTTAATTCAAGTATTTACTGGCTCACATACTTAGCTCGTCCAAGTGGTATTAACAATAACAACAACAAGAGAATAAATGATTTTGAAAATGTCCCACCTTCACCATTGGATGTTACCAGGAAATCCTAATAAGTTACCTATATGTAACTAATGAGAAGATTAGCACACCTAGATGCTTATTTTACGCATGGCACTACGTTACTTCGTTCAATTTTTGATACAGCTTTTGGGTACAGCTCGTCCCTATGCGGCACGCTGACGTCCATGGGTTACTAGGTTGCAGTGGAAGATCTTCTAATGAGTCGTGTAAGCTGTAGAATATTCCAGTAAGGTGCGGCATACTTCGACCATAAGTCTTATTCTTTATGCGTTATTGCTATCGTATACAATAGACCACTAAGCAGTGCTAATCTCTTTAAGAACCTAACCCCCCCCTGTGTGCTTACAAAAAGCACATTTCACTTACTTACAAAGTATTATTTTTAATAGACTATAAAATAGCTTAAAAGTATAATTTTTATTAAAATTATTTGAAATATCTTACAAAAATAAGAGATTTCTTCCAGCAAATATAAGTTTACAATGTATAAAATTTATTCGCCTCCTATTTTGAGGTATAATTATTTTAAAATATACTTCTTTCCATTAAAAATTCTAAATATACGTTTTATAATCTAAACAAGACATATTTCTATCAAATGTAATAAATAGAAAAAACATTTCTATTGCAGTTTATCTTCTTTTTTTACACTGTCTCTAAAATCCCTAACATCATTCATTCATTCGAGAAATTTAGAACTTTATATCCCGTTGTGAATTCAATTAGTTTGAAAACTTTTAACTGGTTTTCAATCCTATAGCTTTGGAAAATATTTCGAATTCATCGAAACACACAGAAGGCGAAAGATGTTCCCTTTCCCTATTCAAAACGTTAAGCATTCCACTTGCAACTTTTGATATCGACGTTCCTTTGATGTCTTCTAAAATGCATCATGAACTGAGTGTAAAATTTTATTCAATATCCCTTTTTCTGTTCCACGTCTTGAAATTCCAGGTGTGTGTAGTATACAAATGAATTCTTGTAAACCCATAGAATGGTACATACTTTGAAGAATGCATTCTTTAGTTTCAAGGAAAATAAATGTTGATTTTAAGATAAAGTATCTCTTGCTTAAAGTTACTTCAAGAGATAAACTTGTTTCCATATTTTTATCCTGACGTGTTTGAATTTCCGTTCATATTTCATTTTCTTTACGTCATTCAAGATATGCAAAAGTGTTTCTTTAATTGATTATAACCTACAAAATTTATTATTTTTCCTTTCTTCTTTAAATATATTGTTCATATTTTATACGTTATAAACATAAACTGTAACATTTCGCGAGTATAGAGTGTAAATACTCCCTTTTCTTTTTCAAGAAGAAATATTGGCGACAATATTTGACTCACGTGTGGAACACACCATAAAGCTGACACACAGTGACTTTTTAGATTCTACATTAAGTCGTAAGGGACCCAAGAGAATAGACACCCCATTACGTTTGTATATCATTCTCAACCCTTCTCCTATATTTATTTCCTAATATCTAAGAATTAAAGTATCTGAAGAAACTTACTACGTATTCCACAAACTGGATTATCTCCAGGTTCATCAAGATAGGTAAAAGTTTTGGAAGGAGCGTTAATTAACATAAAGTCAACTAATAACATTATTAGCTGGTTTATTTTGATTTAGAGAGATACGTTAAAATTTCCGTTAAGGAAAATTCCTGTTATATAAGCAAGGACATACTTATTATAGCCGATTTCTAACGACTTTAAAAATGGATGGCAGACAAGGACGTCCAACTGTCCAGATTCGAGAACGTTAAAGCATTGCTCTATTAATTGAATCACAGTCCTTCATATTGTTAAGAATGTTATAAACATGAAATTTGTATGGTATCTCGCTAAATTGGAGAGATAGTGGTGGCTCCTTGGCGAAGTTTTGGGAGACTCATTTTTGGCTCCAAGTTCTGCGATATATTGCCAAATTTGGCGAGATACCATACAAATTTCATGTTTACAGCACTCTTAACAATATGTTAGACTATGATTCAATTAATAGGGCAATTCTTTAAGGTACTCGAATCCGGTCAGTTGTCGTGTCAGAATCCGATATTTGTAGCCAATCACCTGTCTCTGGATTTTACTAGAGGCTTGTGGAAATTTCCAGAAACCTGAAAGCTATATAAAGGGGCCTTGAGTTCTTGTAAAAAGTCAGTTCACGCTCAGTTCTGGTGAAAGTAGGACCTGTGTTAATACTCTCCGTATTTCTCTGAAAAAGTTCGCCAAAAGGCTGCCAAGTTTTATCGCCATCCTTTGTAATTGTGATGCATTTGGCGTGTTTATAAATTGTTTTTCTTTTTGTCTTAGCGGAAGTCTATTCAATCAACGAACTTTACCCGAGAATTTCGCGACAATATTTTTACTAGTGCTATTAAATAAATAGTAAGTATTATGTTAAATAAAATGCAACAATCCACTCAAAAGATGATATTTGGATAATTCTTTTCAGTTGTTTAGCATATTTTCTCACTAACTCAAGTATTACAATATTACAGCCAGTGACCGTAATAGAGTTGATATTGTATTCAAATTAGTGTCATTGGTAATTAAGCTTTTGGTTCGTTGTTTAAAGTAAATGCAAGCTCCATCTAATCTGGTTATAAAAGGTGAAGTTATGTGAGACTATAGCAGGATGTTGCTATGACAGAGTATGTATTATGTATTTTTACTGCTTAAGAATACTTTAATTTATTATTAAAGAAAGAAATAATTTGCTTTCATTAAGAAGTTATTTTTTACTAACCAATACTTTCAATAAATCTTAAATGTTTTCTATTTGTATGTAAGAAGTAACAATATTACTGTGTCATTATTTGAAGATATAAAAATAATTGCATTCGTCAATCGCTTCTAGAGATTTTATTCGAAATTTCTTAAAAAGAAGTGTGCGTCATACACTTGCAAATACGGAAATCATTCAATTCTTTCCTAAATAGACTATGTGAAAAATAAGTTTTATAAGTAAAAGATAATAGAAAATGTATTATATGAAATCATTTTTCACAAACGTACATTGCCATTACATCTAATTAATTTTAAAGAAACTAAAATAATAGTACCTGTACATACGAATCTACTGCTCTAAAACTTGTATGTCAAGGTTAAATATTTTCCAATATAATTTTTATCGGGTACACGTGAGATAATATGTAAAAGTTACTACTTTATGTATTCATCATACGTTTGCGTTCCTGAATGAAGAGTATGCTCTGAAAGTGCATGCATAAAAATATCATCCTTCATACTATCTCAAAATTTTCTTCTGCCTTCAGTGAAAATCAATATATTTTGTCTTTTTCTTTCTTTTCTGTCTAATACCATAGACGTTTATTCTCAGAATATGTGAATAGATAGAGTCTTGTGTAAGATTTAGAATTAGAAATGTTACAAATAACAAAAATTAATTTTAATGATTGAAAGGATACGCCAAGGAAAAAACTCTTACCTTAGAACTACTGTTCGAATTTTGTAACTTGTTTAAAATGCACTGTTTAGTGTTTTTATGTTTTGTTTTTGGAGCGCTAATGGACTACATTTGCAACACGAGGGAAAACAATGAGACCGGCACCTATCTCTTTAAAGCCGA
>CM063501.1:26636902-26649402 GCA_032207245.1 Pardosa pseudoannulata
AGAAATAAATCATAAAATATGAATTTAAAAGATTAATAAGGATAACGCGATTACACTGTAAACTATAGAGAGTTTTTGCTTCAAACATTTTAGCCTTTATTCTTTTTACTTTGTTACTTAGTTAATTTGTCATTTAACTCTTTACATATGTGTTTAAAATATGCTAAATTATTATTAGATATAAATAATATTTTGATTTCATTTAGTTTATTTTTCTCTCAAATATTTGGTCAGAAATTTAATAATCAAATGAAAATATCATGCGAGGATGAAAAAATTTTTTCCTATAAAAAAAGTTTAATGCTACTTCCACTTTATTTTAAATCAATTTGGAGTTATTCGCCAGTAAAATATTATTATTTTAGCATTAAATATTCTCAGACATTTCAGTGTTTATTACCTTATAGCTTCTATCGCTTGATTTTACTTTTAAATATTATTTATATGGAATTAATCATTCATTGAAAGTCTTCTCCAGAGAAAATTATGTATAAAATATTGAAATAAGCTTAAACTACTTTAAATAAATCACTTTATTTACTAAGTACTTTAAAAAATCCCCTGAAATATTTAAATGTTCAAAGTAAAGTGTACATCACTTAAAGTTATCTTTAAATCGTAGGGATTTCATCTGTAGTTAAAACTGCCGAATCTTACAAATGATCACTTAGCAAAATTAGGAAAAATATTTTCGTCTTTTTTTTCTCAATTTCATGCCTCACCTTAGACTGTGTTGCAATTCTTACTTACTAATAGAACAGTTGTTGATTTTTTTTATGTGTGTGTGTTTGAAGTTATTTTTTGTTTCATACTCTATCTCTTTCATTTTTAACTAATTTGTCTTGTTACGATCTAGATAGTATTAAATCGTTTCATTTTATTTCACTTGCTTAAATATTTATAAATCATTTTCCACATTATCATACTCGTCACAATCACTTCTATATTTTAATGTAACAATCAATAGCTATGGGCTCTAGTTGTAAAAAATGTTTAATTAACCTTTTTAAAGATTACTAAGTTTATTTTATTTGGTTGGGAGAAACTCCCTATTCAGAACTACTGGGATATCAAACTGTATAAAAATTTTTCACTCGATTTCTATTTTTTACATTTTTACATCTTTCTCACTTTTCAAACTTTTGTGAAAACACACTGTGTATCTGTTCCTTTTGTACATACTGTTAATTATCATTTTTAATGATTTTTTTACCCTGTAGTGTATTCTACCATATGTATATTTGGTGCAGCATATTCTACTATTTTACACACAACGATTACACAAACTGGGTTTTACCAACATATCTTCTTACATTTTTTCTCTTCCTTGTTTTCCTTTTATTTTTGTGGATGTCATATCTTTTTATAGTACCTTATAGGTTTATAACCATTTATAATTCTCAGATTTAATGGCATAATTTACTTTGGTACAAGAGCCGCGGTAGCTCAGTCAGCAAAGGCAACTCTCTCGTACCTGGAGGGCTGCAGGTTCGGAACCTGAGGTGGTCTAAGATCTGCCATGCTCGTTAATGGTGACTGGGGCATGTAAAATATGTTCGTGATCACAGTGTCCTCCAAGTTCTCAACCAATACCTCTGAAAGTGGCAGGAAAAGTCTATGGGTCTTCTGTTTGGTGCTTGCTTCAAAATTACGAAGACCCACTTGAGCATAAGTCGTACTTTCTGCCTCAAAACTATAGGCTCACCACTTTGCCTTAATACTGAGTAGCCTGCTGCTCAATCGTGCTTGGTATGATCAAGTGGCATAAGACAACCACAAATTTAGCACAATATATATACTTATATGGGATCTAGTACCACTAAGCAGTACTTAGTCCTCCATCAATAATACGAGGTTTTTTGCTTAACATTAAAAATAAATACAGAGTTTCTTCAAATGTCTAAAATAATTTTAAATTCTGTTCTATATTATTCATTAACTGCTTCTTTCATTACTCATCTCATTTATTTAAAAATTCATTTTATTCGTATTTCTCGGGCGCAAAAGTAAAATGTGTATACAAATCAACAAGGCTAGGCAATATATTAGAGCACAAATGTAGCGTTCACACGTATTCTTCGGTCTAGCTATACATGATTAGTTACGTAATATTAGGTTTTGAAAACCTTTTAGTAGCCTACTTTAATGTCATTTAAATTATGAAGTATAAAAACGCTACATATAGTTACTTATACATATGGAGCTCTATAGCTTGGTTCGTAGAGCGTCAGTCTCGTAACCGAAAGGTGACGAGTTCTGTCCTCGTCTCTACCAAAGACCGCCGTGTTGCTAATGACAGTTGGGGCACTTTAAATATGTCGTGACTGCAAAGTCCTCCAAGTTTCCGTAACAACTTATACCCTTGGGGGTGCTGAATCAGGATTGAGTCGGTCTCTGGTTTGGATCTAAAATTCTGACTTGTGGATGGATAAAAGAGTGTATGAATGAGTTCGACCCCCCTAAGAGTGTTTTGTCGTGTGTGTTCGAGCAAAGTCGTACTTTCTCTTTAACGATGCTCGTTAACAACTGAAGGAGCAAATTTCTGCCTTAATTCGAAAGAGTAGCGCTCATTCGGGCTTAGTATGACGAAGTCGCATTAGAACCACATATACGTATAACGTAATATATCTATGGGGCTATTTAAAGTGAGCAAGAAAATAAAAATATAATTCCAGTTAAGGAAAAAAAATGTTACTTATTTTTGAAAACGATCACACTGTTGTACCAAGCAATGAAATGTAAAGAAAGAAATTAAATTAAATAAAAAAGCAAGAATTGTAAAAAATGACAAAATGGAAATCTTATATTGACCAGTCTAAGCTATGATCATTATATTACGCTAACAGTGGAATGGGCTGAAATAAAAAGAGCTGAAAAATAAAAAAATTGAAGATTTTATAAATGCACTGTAAAAAATTTAATCCAATGTATATATTATATTGGATTGATTTGACCTACGACAACACTGTTATGTGTAGTGATGGAATGGATTGGAATGAAAAAAGGTTGAAATTACGGAAAATGGAATTTGAAGGAATGAATTGTAAGAAAAAATAAGGAAAAATCTTACTTTGGATCAATTTGACCTAAGTTAAACTTATTTAGGTCCAGCCTGATTGAACAGAAAATATTTCGTCAAATTTTTGCAAATATTTTCAAATGCATCAGAAACATACATTCATATGATTATGTAAACACACACATACACATAAACACACGCACACACACACGCATATATATATATATATATATATATATATATATATATATATATATATATATATATATATATATATATATATATATATATATATATATTATATATATATATATATATATATATATATATATATATATATATATATATATATATATATATATATATATATATATATATATATATATATATATATATATATATATATATATATATATACATATATATATATATATATATATATATACATATATATATATACATATATATATATATACATATATATATATATATATATACATATATATATATACATATATATATATATATATATATATATATATATATATACAGACACATATATATACATACATATATATATATGTATGTATGTATGTATGTGTGTATGTATGCATGTGTGCGTGTTACATGTGTGTATACTAGTTCTAAAGTACTAATACTAATACTAGTATATACTAGTTTTAAATATACGTTAAAAGTTTTCATAAGTTAACGGTTTTATGAAATAGTTTAGATTCTTTTTGTTTTAAAGAAAAGAACTAAAACTATAAAATTTAAAAGAAAATGTCTGGAGTCAGTTTTTCCAGACCAATGTATAAGAAACACTAAAATAAAATGATTGTAAAATTTTATAGATATAGCTTGCCAGTATGTTCAGTGGGTTGGATTTTACGATTCAAAATGTTCTTGGTATATCGTATGGTTTTTTTCCAAGCCAACAGACTTTCATTCAATACGTGAATAGGGTCTAAAAAATTATACAATAATTGAAGGTATATTTATAAGTTTAAAAGTGCAAAATATGTAATATTTGTGTATTGTAAATAATATTTATTTCTATTTTGAATATATGTTTATAATCAATATGTTGAATAGTATACATCAATGCAAAGAATAGGATTAAAAAAAATTTTAAGTATTAATTAATGTGAACTCTTATTTGTTAAAAAAGAAAACAGTGTGATGCGTGATAAATAGTGCTAAATCATTTGGATAATTCTTCCAGCTTTAACATTTAAAGCTTACAACTTAAAAATAATAAACATATTTTTACGTTTTCTGAGGAAGAGAATTCTTTTCAGGGGAGGTAGATGGCAATCCTATAAACAATCTACCAAATTTTGGAACATCTTTTCTTTTCTACAATTTTGACATTTGATGGCTAATCACAGGGGAAAATTCGATATTTCTAGCTTATTATTTAAAAACATAAATAAGAATAAAATACACAAAGGATTTCTTCTAGATATAATCCTATAATAAATATAAACTATAAGAAAAAAAGAGGATTACAACTGTAATAAATTCCCACCAAGCGAAAGTATGGCAACAGATTTTTAAAAATTCAAAGAATAATCTTTTATTTTAAAGAGAACGTGCTATATTTATGGCACTGTATTTTTTCGATCACTGTGCTTAATTTTCCAAGGTTTTAGTGAATTCTAAACAAAATTATAATATTTTCTTTTATATTTTCATAACGAAGTTTTAAGCCAAAATTTTAATTTTTTACATCCAAGGTAATCATATTTATCAAGGATGTCATAGACACGTGACATTCGGCTCAAAATTTATTTTTCAACATTGCTCTTAATATACAGGGTGATCTAAAAGTCATTACGAATATTAAAAAAGAATAATTCGTAAACGAATGAAGATACTAAGATACGGTTTGCACCAAACGGATGAAAAAGATTCCAGATTTTGAATGGCAACGAAAAACAATAGTTATGTTAGCGACGAACAGGTGGCGCTATAGTGTTTTATAGCATCAAAAGATGATTTACAAATGAAGAAATGTTGACAACTTACAAGTCAACTTAATTATAGTTAACTAGTACTACAGTAAATGTTCAATGTGCTGTCCATCATTCAGAACTATAGCTGTGAGACGAATCACCACACTATTCACAGAACTTAGTAGCATTTCTTGCGTTATGGCACACTAAATTTGGTGGATGGCATCTTTAGTGCTGCTAGCGCCATCTGTTGTTCGCCAAGGAAATTATTTTGGTTGCTTTTCCACAAAAAATTAGGCTTCTTTTCTATTCGTTTGGTGCAAATTGCATCTTTTTATCTTTATTATTTTTCGAATTAACCATTTTAAAAGTTTGTCCTAAATTTTCACCCTGTATATGCAATGAATATGGATTATGTAGACTATAAGTATTGTATATATTATAGATTACTAGGATACATTACACGAAGTTATTACGTATTAATTATAAATAATTATGTCATTCCAATACTCAAGCAATAAAGAGAAATAGATCAATTATTAAATCATTAAAATTCATCTACATTTTCTTAAAATAACTATTATAACGTTTTAGCTTTTTAACTTTTTTTCAACGTCAAATTAGGTACCTAAGTATGCAAGATAATATGTAATTATTAAAATGTTTAAAGTAAAAAAATAATAACTGGTATGCGAGATTAATGACATACCATAAAAATGTTTTAAAAATAGCACGAAGCATATTTGATTTTCTATAAACGTAGCAGGGGTATTAATAATTGATTGATAAATGCTTTTAAGTTATGCAGAAAATCTTAATTACTGCTACACTTTTTTTTAAATTATCAGTAGCAACTTTTTTTTTATTAGTTTCAACAATTTTTTTATTTGTGTTTTATGGCTACAGTTAAGCATTTTAAAATTCCCGATGTGTTTTAATTTTTTCGTGATAAACGAACGAAACTATTATGATAAACTAAATGAGAGAAAAATATTTGATAATCATTGAAAAAGACAAATTTAATTAATGTATTAAAGCTATGTTTTTATATAGAAATCTCTCTTTCTAATAAAATACTAGTTATCCCAATCATTACCCAATGATGATGTTAAAATCTTAATTTTTCTTAATAACTGGAATATCATTGTAATATATCATAACTATCAGAGTTGTTTCTCTTGCCACTTGGCAATATCAAGTACGACTGAGGCTCAAGCTCAAGTATTAAGGCCAAAGGGTGAGCTTTTCGTTTTAACGAGAAACACCATTAAGGTGAAAGAATGACTTCGCTCAAGTAGGTCCACGTAATTTTGAAGCAGGGGATGTTTAGGATTTTAAGTGATTAACCCCTTCCGGTAAAATGACGAGTCTAGCTCGTCATTAGTTTTTCATTCCATACCGCACAATGACGAGCTACATTCGTCATGCGATTAAAGTTACTGTTAAATATGATAATTAATTTAATTTAAAATTTCTAGTGTACTGAATTTGGCAGCACTTTTATCACTTATGAAAATCACAAGCCACTAGTGCATATTGTTTACTTAGAATTTCTTGGTACAAGTCATTGCCAAATTAATGAGTCAGAATAAAAGAAAACCTACTAAGAAATACCGTGTGTGTTACAAGAATCAAAAGAAAAGTGAGACTACTTGGCGGTGTAAACAATTAAGAATTCCTTTGCACTTTGTTTTGAAAAGTACCACTAGCTTGAAGACTATTATCTGTATACCTTATTAATGTTTGCTGATATTCTTAATTTACTGTTTCTGATCATTATTTAACACTATGTAAAAATGAATTTAATAAGAATATTTTGTAAAATGAAACAAGTTTTTAAATAAAATTAAATGGTTATCATGCACTTTTTCATTATTAAAAATACCGGAAGGGGTTAAGGAGCACCATAAAAAAAGAACGACTTCTTTCAAGTAGGTCCATAATTTTGAAGCACTGGCCAAACAGAAGACCCACAGACTTGGCCTGCCACCCCAGAGGTACTGATAAAGAACTTGGAGGACATTGTGACTACGAACATATTTTACATCCCCAGTTGCCTTTAATGAACAAGCGGATCTTAGGCCGCTCGGGTTCCGAACCCGCAATCTTTCAGTTTACAAGATCGTTGCCTTTGCATACTGAGCTACCGCGGCTCACTATTATAGTAATATATCCTAATATGTAGCTAAAATCCACTTGTTTCCTCTTCTCACTTTGAATATCGATTTTCCTAGCTATTAAATATGAGAAAGGAGTTTTTTCCACTTAATTCTTTTCCCTCATCTCAAAACTAACACTGGAAAAAATGCAAATTTTTGTTCACTAACCGTATTTTGGTAAATCGCATTGCTTCTGAACTAATCAATTGTTTACTTTATCGCAAACTAATTTTAATTATCATAGTCCACTTTTGACTTCCAAAAAGGAGATCCAACTTTAGTCTCATA
Source organism: Pardosa pseudoannulata (assembly GCA_032207245.1). NCBI lineage: Eukaryota > Metazoa > Arthropoda > Arachnida > Araneae > Lycosidae > Pardosa > Pardosa pseudoannulata. The sequence continues at coordinate 26,644,327 of CM063501.1, forward strand.
GGATTAAAATCACGGGATTCGCTCGCTTTGAGACCAGCATCGATGGCAAATGTGTATATTCTTGAAGCATTCTGTGCAGAGCTGCACTGTAAAAATTGTTAGTCGGTGGTGCATTATGATCCTCAACAAATGAACTCTAAAGTGGAGTGAAGCAGCACCCTTGCGAAATAACCTCTGACTAAAGTTGGCGCGCAAGACGCTTATATCAATCCATCCGCTTCGCAATGTAATGATCGAATAAATTTACCCCATCATATGAATATATATAACGGTTTTTTACACTTTTAATTATTTTCATTGCAAAACAAATTGAATTTTTTTTCTCGAAAAGTAGTTTAGGAAGTACTTCTACTAATGAGTTACTTCACTCTAGAAAATTAAAACCGGATTAAACAAATATTTTATCAAAATATATTCAGTCTAGAGGGAAATTTGAAATATAGAGAAAAAAGTATTTTGCAGTTCTTTCAGAACAGTGAAAATGATTGTATAACATTCAGCTGTATATATAGAATTTTTATTTAATATTAGAGATGGAATACAGTGATACAAACATACATGGCATTGGGACATCATATTTTGAATTGGAATGCTACTGCTGTTTAGTTTTTAAATTTTTGCCCTTATATTATTACGTTGTTCTTGACTTTGTTTACTCAACTGACAATAGTTTTGTTTCTCGATAGTATATTTTAAGAATTTCTAATATTCCTGATGGAAACTTGAAATAAAATAAATTCAGATTAAAGTTGATCTGTGTTCAAAAATATTCTGTTTTCTTAATAAGCATATTTCTTCTCTTCGGACAAAATCCTATGCATCTATAAAATTTAAATAATATGAAACAGTTTTAGATGCCAAATATTTAAAAGCATTATAAGAACCGCATTGGAAACCTGATGCATTTAGACTAAATTGTAATGTAGTTTATAAATGTTATTATTTAATGTTATAATGTAGTCTATAAATGTTATTATTTAATGTTATAATGCAGTTTATAAATGTTATTATTTAATGTCATAATGTAGTTTATAAATGTTATTTTTTAATGTTATAATGTAGTTTATAAATATTATTATTTAATGTTATAATGTAGTTTATAAATGTTATTATTTAATGTCATAACGTAGTTTATAAATGTTATTATTTAATGTTATAATGTAGTCTATAAATGTTATTATTTAATGTTATAATGCAGTTTATAAATGTTATTATTTAATGTCATAACGTAGTTTATAAATGTTATTTTTTAATGTTATAATGTAGTTTATACATGTTATTATTCAATGTTATCATGTAGTTTACAAATGTTATTATTTAATGTTATAATATAGTTTATACATGTTATTATTTAAGGTTATCATGTAGTTTATAAATGTTATTTTTTAATGTTATAAAGTAGTTTGTAAATGTTATTTTGTAATGCTATAATGTAGTTTATAAATGCTATTTTTTAATGTTACAATGTAGTTTATGAATGCTATTTTTTAATGTTATAATGTAGTTTATAAATATTATTTAATGTTATAATGTAGTTTATAAATATTATTATTTAATGTTATAATGTAGTTTTAAGTATTTTAAAATTATAAGTGTAAAATTATAATCTCAATGAAATTTTATTGCCTCATTGAAGTATTTTAGGCTTAAAGGTAAAAAGAAGCTCTTCTTTATTTGCTAAGACATAAAAACTAATATTTTAACCGAATATTTTAAGTAATGTTAATTTATAACTCAATTGCAATGATAGTACATAACAGATGATTTCTTATATTTCAGTACTATTCCATCATGCAGTTATAACATTATTTCCACACCAGTATCAACAGCTGCAGCTCGACTGTAATTAGTACACATTAAACCTTTATTTATTATACTCTTGAGATAAAATTGTACAATATGCCTTATGGCTTCAGAAGATAATTTTGAGAATATTTTAGTACTTTATATATTGTATTTACATATGAATATAAGTATCTTACGAAGTGTAGTATTCTTCGTATGACTGTATAATACAAAATTGTTAAACGCAATATGAATATTGTTCACCTTTCATCACACATTTAACCAATCTGAGTAACATTTAAATCGTACCAGTATCATATATCAATATAAGTATCTTGAGCAATGTATTATTCTTCGTATGACTTTATAATACAAATTCTAAGATGTTCACTCGTTGTTTAAAAAATTTAAAACAGAGAAACCAACAATACATATATGCATTTAAATGTAATAAAATTGTCTGAAATTGAAAGGATTTTCTCTCCGTTGGGTTAGAAAGAGAAACCTGGTCAAGACAAAATCCTATACATAAATATAATTCAAACTAATATGAAACAGTTTTAGATGCCAAATATTTAAAAGCATTATAAGAACCGCATTGGAAACCTGATGCATTTAGACTAAATTGTAATGTAGTTTATAAATGTTATTATTTAATGTTATAATGTAGTCTATAAATGTTATTATTTAATGTTATAATGCAGTTTATAAATGTTATTATTTAATGTCATAATGTAGTTTATAAATGTTATTTTTTAATGTTATAATGTAGTTTATACATGTTATTATTTAAGGTTATCATGTAGTTTATAAATGTTATTTTTTAATGTTATAATATAGTTTATAAATGTTATTATTTAATGTTATCATGTAGTTTATAAATGTTATTATTTAATGTTATGATGTAGTTTATAAGTGTTATTATTTAATGTTATATTGTAGTTTATAAATGTTATTATTTAATGTTATAATGTAGTCTATAAATGTTATTATTTAATGTTATAATGCAGTTTATAAATGTTATTATTTAATGTCATAATGTAGTTTATAAATGTTATTTTTTAATGTTATAATGTAGTTTATACATGTTATTATTTAAGGTTATGTAGTTTATAAATGTTATTTTTTAATGTTATAATGCAGTTTATAAATGTTATTATTTAATGTCATAATGTAGTTTATAAATGTTATTTTTTAATGTTATAATGTAGTTTATACATGTTATTATTTAATGTTATCATGTAGTTTATAAATGTTATTATTTAATGTTATAACGTAGTTTATAAATGTTATTTTTTAATGTTATAATGTAGTTTATACATGTTATTATTCAATGTTATCATGTAGTTTACAAATGTTATTATTTAATGTTATAATGTAGTTTATACATGTTATTATTTAAGGTTATCATGTAGTTTATAAATGTTATTTTTTAATGTTATAAAGTAGTTTGTAAATGTTATTTTGTAATGCTATAATGTAGTTTATAAATGTTATTATTTAATGTTATAATGCAGTTTATAAATGTTATTATTTAATGTCATAATGTAGTTTATAAATGTTATTTTTTAATGTTATAATGTAGTTTATACATGTTATTATTTAAGGTTATCATGTAGTTTATAAATGTTATTTTTTAATGTTATAAAGTAGTTTGTAAATGTTATTATTTAATGTTATAATGTAGTTTATAAATGTTATTTTTTAATGTTACAATGTAGTTTATGAATGTTATTTTTTAATGTTATAATGTAGTTTATAAATATTATTTAATGTTATAATGTAGTTTATAAATGTTATTATTTAATGTTATAATGTAGTTTATAAATGTTATTATTTAATGTTATAATGTAGTTTATAAATGTTATTATTTAATGTCATAACGTAGTTTATAAATGTTATTTTTTAATGTTATAATGTAGTTTATACATGTTATTATTCAATGTTATCATGTAGTTTACAAATGTTATTATTTAATGTTATAATATAGTTTATACATGTTATTTTTTAATGTTATAAAGTAGTTTGTAAATGTTATTTTGTAATGCTATAATGTAGTTTATAAATGCTATTTTTTAATGTTACAATGTAGTTTATGAATGCTATTTTTTAATGTTATAATGTAGTTTATAAATATTATTTAATGTTATAATGTAGTTTATAAATATTATTATTTAATGTTATAATGTAGTTTTAAGTATTTTAAAATTATAAGTGTAAAATTATAATCTCAATGAAATTTTATTGCCTCATTGAAGTATTTTAGGATTAAAAGTAAAAAGAAACGCTTTTTTGTATTTGCTAACACATAAAAACTAATATTTTACTGATTATTTTAAGTATTGTTAATTTATAACTCAATTGCAATGATAGTACATAACAGATGATTTCTTATATTTCAGTACTATTCCATCATGCAGTTATAACATTATTTCCACACCAGTATCAACAGCTGCAGCTCGACTGTAATTAGTACACATTAAACCTTTATTTATTATACTCTTGAGATAAAATTGTACAATATGTCTTATGGCTTCAGAAGATAATTTTCAGAATATTTTAGTACTTTATATATTGTATTTACATATGAATATAAGTATCTTACGAAGTGTAGTATTCTTCGTATGACTGTATAATACAAAATTGTTAAACGCAACAAATTGTTAAACTCAATATGATCATTATTCACTTTTCATCGCACAATTCACCAATCTGCATAACATTTAAATCGTACCAGTATCATATATCAATATAAGTATCTTACGAAGTGTATTATTCTTCGTATGACTTTATAATACAAATTCTAAGATGTTCACTCATTGTTTAAAAAAAGTTTAAAACAGAGAAACCAATAATAAATATACACATTTAATGTAATCAAATTATCTGAAATTGAAAGGATTTTATCTCCATTGGGTTAGAAAGGAGAAACCTGGTCAAACACGTCACAAAATATGCAACATATATTTCAGTTAAGATTTTAAAGGATGACAATGTAATTGAGGTCAGTGAATTTCTGATTTGTAGTACATTTTCTAAAGAGGTGAATGTCCTTAAAAAACATCAGTGCAGCAAAAAAGTTTCACTCAAGGGGCATAAACTTTAATTATAATACATACATACACATATATATATATATATAAATATATATATATACATATATATATATATATATATATATATATATATATATATATATATATATATATATATATATATATATATATATATATATACATATATATATATATATATATATATATATATATATATATATATATATATATATAT
>CM063501.1:26659402-26674402 GCA_032207245.1 Pardosa pseudoannulata
AGGGAATATTTGGCAAGATGCATTAAAATATGTTTCACGATAAATAAAATCGAGGGCTAAATGTGTAATTCATCAGAAAAAAATGTGTGATTTACCTTAGCTCTCCGATGGTGTGGTTTTGAAATACTTTTATTATCTAACACACGTCCTTCATTATGTACTACTTTATGTTTCATGAGTTCTCGAGCAATTCTATCAAATGAACAGAACTTTAAAGTATGGAAATTTAACTATGGACATACTTAACTTAAATTTTCTGGTCATATCTATGTGCATCTAAATGTATCTATGAATAAATTAACGTTTCCAAAATAAATGATACAATAAATGATAATCCTTAATAAATGATACAATAACAATAAATGATAATCCTTAAACTGGATAATAAATAATAATAAATAAATAGCTTAACAACTTAAAAGTGTTGTTTGTACAGATAATTTTATTTGAGGAAGTAAGATAAATTGAATCTGACTTCTCAAGTACAGAAAGTTTAAATACATATATTTCAATAGGAAAAAAATCAGTAAGTCAAACGTAGAACTATCATCTGTTATATATTTAAAATATCAAAATATAATATGTATATATAAATTGTATAAAATATGTAAAATATATAAAATATATAATGTATTTTTAATATATAAAATGTATAATATGTATATATAACTATATATATATATATATATATATATATATATATATATAAACATATACATATATGTACATATATAAACATAAACACACACACACACACACATATATATATATATATGTGTGTGTGTGCGTATATATATATATATATATATATATATATATATATATATATATATATATATACAAAGTAGCATTTTAGCAGAGCATAACTCTTTTCTTTTTACAAATGTGATAATTTGCCCAGATGCATTGAAATTTGTTTCACAATAAATGAAATCTACAATAAAAGTCAATATTTATAGTTGAAAAAACATCCTGAATGTATAACCTTTAAAGAATGGATTAATTGTTTGCGCCAATGTAAGAATGGAGACATCTGAGAGATAAAGAATAAGCTGAAAACTCAGAGGAGCGATAGAATCGGAAAAGAAAAATCTGGAGGAAAACTAATTGAACTAGCAATTTCCGAACTTCATAAAAATCAGATAAAAATCTACTAACTGATGATTGAGAAAACTTAGGTACATTCATTATCAAGATTTTGGCGTCAAGTGTGAAGTACAAAATTTTTTGTTATACAAGTTGAAGAAAAATAAAAATAGATTTTAACACATTGTGTGCTTTTCCAGCGGAATTGTACCGGGATGGGCGTTTTGAGGGCAAAAGAATTTATTCAGTTAAATCTCAATAGACCGAAAATTATCTAATTTTTTAATCAACTTTTCGTATTTTATATTCAAATATATAAATACATATATAAATGCATACATACATACATACATACATATATATATATATATATATATATATATATATATATATATATATATATATATATATATATAATTTTCGCAAGGGTATATAAATAGTTAATTTTAAATCTAAATTGATTTTTTAATCAATCTTCCCGTTCTGTAGTTCAGTATGGACTAATGTAAAAACTAGTTTTATTTGTCTAAATTTTTCCAGAATATATGTAGTTTGGTTTGGTTTGGTTTGGAGCTCTACGGTCTACATTTTGCAGCACGAGGGCTAATGAGGCCGGGACCTACTGCTTAAAGCCGATTCCGAACGGCTACGAACATCCATGCCGTAGCGGGATTAGAACCCACGAACTCCGGTCCCGAATGACAGCACCTTGAAGAATATATGTAGCAAACAAGAGCATTTGGCTTCGTTTTCCTATTAATACCGTTATTTTTTGGCCCACAAACAAACCATAAAAACAATTTATTTGTATACTATATTTTTCTTTAACAAGTTAAAATCACTTCAGAGAGTGAAATGGAAACACAAAAACCACAACACCATCAGCTTAGCGCATTTGAAAATACAGAATCCCTTTACATCCAAATGCGCTTAGAAGTTACATTTCAATAAATAAATAAATAAATAAATAAATAAATAAATAGATAAATCACATAACTATATATAATAAAAACAGCACATTATTTTTTTACACGAACTATAATGTCATAATATATGATTCAGTCACTATACAAAAATAATCAGGAAAGTATATCAATGCATAAAACTACAATTATTAACTACAACTATTAACTGGTCTCAAACTTTTAAGTAATATTTTTGCACAATATTCTTTAGCTTTTAAGTATTTATTATCAATTTTATAAACAAAAACAATAAATAAATAAATCATAAAATTTTGTATCAATCAAAGGCTTTAGATTAACCCTTTAAATGTCATCAAAATAAATGCATGGGAATTTAATGTAATTTGTTTATAAATGTTATCTATAAGCCTTGTATACGTAAAATATATAATTTTTTTTACCTTTCTTAGAAGGGTTTGCCTTAGAGGATACTAAATTAGGGTTTGAGAAGAAGTTTAACTGACTAACCCCTACCCTTGTACAGCTTGAACATTATGCCTTTTTAAAAGTTTAACTATACTGGAAGAACAATAAATGATAATCCTTAAACTGGATAATAAATAATAATAAATAAATAGCTTAACAACTTAAAAGTGTTGTTTGTACAGATAATTTTATTTGAGGAAGTAAGATAAATTGAATCTGACTTCTCAAGTACAGAAAGTTTAAATACATATATTTCAATAGAAAAAAAATCAATAAGTCAAACGTAGAACTATCATCTGTTATATATTTAAAATATCAAAAATATAATATGTATATATATATATATATATATATATAAACATATACATATATGTACATATATAAACATAAACACACAACATACATACATATATATATATATATATATATATATATATATATATATATATATTATATATATATATATATATATATATATATATATATATATATATATATATATATATATATATATATATATATATATATATATATATATATATATATATATATATACATATATATATACATATATATATATATATATATATAATATATATATATATATATATATATATATATATTATATATATATATACATATATATATACATATATATATATATATATATATATATATATATATATATATATATATATATATATATATATATATATATATATATATATATATATATATATATATATATATATATATATATATATATATATATATATATAATCGAAAACTGATCCATGTCTCCAAAAAGTTTTTTTTTTTTATTGCAAAAGCTCTTGATTCTATTTCATTGGTTTCCATATATCACAGATGTATGAAATTGGAGCCGTAAATAATTACAAAAAGATAAAATAAAATACTCAAAAAAGTAAAGTTTAAAAAAAAAAGATGTTTTATAGGAGGTTTGGCTACGAAACCACTGTCCGTTAAAGGGTTAAGGAGTGAATAAAATAATATTATTCATTCAACTTATTATAAATTTCGTCCAGTTTATGCAAATAAAATTTATCGATTAGGTGCTATCGATCTCCTATTATTATCTCTGAACACCTATTCGTGCTTCAGAGCGTGGTGGTGGTGGTGTGTGTGTGTGGGGGCGTGACTTCCCATCAGCTGGACATGAAGCTAGCGCGGAAAAGTCGGTCTTTTCAAGTAGTACTACGGTCTAATTTTATTACAAAGGGGCTAATGAGACTCAAACATATATTGCTTGAAGCAATTACTAATGGCTCCCAACATAAATGCCTGCAATGGGATACAAACCCACAAACTCCGAATAGCAGCGCCTCCGCAATACATATCATGTATGAATGTCTATATTTGTGCAAAGTTTATAAGCTACTTATACTTTTATGAGATTTCAAGTTCATTACCATATATTATTGCTACAAAATCATATTTCTTTAAATACGTTACATCTTATCCTGTTAACAATCTACTTCTAAGTTAGGACAAAGATTTTCAATACTACCTTACCTGATCGGTATTCAAATTATTAAACCTTAATATTAGTACTGAATCTTCTGGGTTAGTAAGATTGAGGCTAAATAGTTTTCTCCTCTACTTGTACATTGTTTTCAGTATTTACTATGTCTGCTTAACCCTCCAAGTGGAACACACCAATCAAAAAAGTCTCCAAAAAATACGCTAAAGGTTTATTGTGTCAACGGCCAAAGCGTTCTATGATTTTTTTACTTCACTCTTTGTCGACTAGAATGGAATACGGGAAACCCACCCTCGTTACTGTCCCTTTTCTTCCGGTTATAAATAGATATATAAATAGATATTATAAATTGTTAATTTTTAATTTTTAATACACATAAAGCTCGTTAAGTCTCGAAGATCATCCCATAAGAAATAATGGATTCTAAAAGTGCAAATTAAAATATTCTTTAAGAAAATTATTTATATTTTTTTACAAAAGTTATCCAAGATATTTAAGTAGTGCAATTAGAGATACATCTGTTACCGCAAACGAAATACTTCGAAATAGAGATTTACTAAGCCATGAAAAGCTATCAGCGTCTTTGTGCCTCAGGAAGTAGGGGTGCATCCCTCAATAAATGTCAGTCAAAGAGAGATGCAGTTTCTAAACAATCGACCTGACCCTCCTAACTCAAACACTGGCAGAAATGTACATTACATCCATTTTCGGAACGTTTTTGGAGGTCGGAAAGTGTACTGGACAACCGCTTTGAAGAGATCATCGGTTTGGAGGAATTGTACGTGCGAACCGCTTAGTGGGTTAAATATCAGGATTTTTTACTGAATTAATTTAATCTTTTATTTAACTTTTGTGTCTTGTACAGCTTATTCAAAGAGGATGCAGTGATAAAAAATATATCTATACAACGAATATGTATCTTTATCAAAAACTTTAAATACCTTAAAATGGCAATAAACTTAGTCTATTTTTTATATTTTTGTATTTAAAAAAACTTTAGTATTTTAGCTTTTAAAAAGTATTTTTCTATTTATTTGACCTTTAAACTACTTTGTTCACAGTTCCATTTTCCTTTAAAAATACATATCCAAAAGTTTGATAAGTTGATAAATTTTAACAACATTACTAACAGTTTCTTTTATCTCAGAAGTCCTCATTATACAATTTTTCGTTAAAACTAAAGCAAATAAAATTTATGTAATAGTGGCTGTCACATAGAAAAGGAATTTTCAATAAATAACTTTAAATATATATCTATATCAGGATGAAATGTATCAAATAATATTTAGCACTGCATTAAAAAGTCCTTTTCTTATTTCAAAATCGTGACATGTAAACAAATTACATTCAGTTTGCAAAATAATGCCAAAATATTTTGATAAGAAGGAACTTACTTGATTTCTTTTAAACATTTGAACAAGAAATATATTTATTTATTTTTTTTCTTCGGATAAACATGTATTCAATATTTAGTCAAACAGCTTTTAACTGCTTTTCTTTCTTGTCAAAATACCAGACACAGTGAATCTTGTTTTATTTTTGTAGTAGACTTGTGTACAGATAAAATATTTATATCTATTTGGAAAGAAACATGAAAATATATTTTATGTATTAAGAAAGGTATAAAATATTTCAATGTATTTTAAATGTAAGATTCCTAGTCATCTCGTAATAATACACTTGCTGATAAAAAATGGAGGTTTACTTTTAGAATACTCTGAATAATTCATAGTCCAAGTTGTTGACTTGTATATTTTAGAGGATAAAACTTTTTACATTGATATGAATGATATATTTTTCCAAATATAACTAGAAAATATAATGGCCATTAACACAGAATAAAGTGGATCTAGAGTTTTGAAATATTTTATAACACATTAATTTCAAAGATTAAAGTTCAGTTTTCAAAAAGTTGTCAAGTATTAAAAATCTACAATATATCTATGCTTACATAGTTAAATAAATGAAAGGAGTTTTCACTAACAATCATTAATATATTTTATGCCTAAAAGTTCATTTATGGAGGTAGGACGTTTATTTCAATACTGAGAAACGTGAGTTAGAGTATTTCTACTCACATGAAAGCTTATAACGTTCGGAATGAATATTCATCCAGTCAGTTCATTTATAACATACAAGAAAAGGAAACAAAAAATTGTGAATATTTTAATGCATTCTATATGATGTAGAAAAAATAGTTCATAACTAATATAAGGAAGGATCAAGGCTTTATGTAGGTTATAGTCTGGACTATAAGTCGTCAGGACCAGAAGTAAATTCATCCCCATTATAAGGAAGAGTCGATGATTTATGTAGGTTGTAGTCTGGACTATAAGTCTGAAGTCAGGACTAGAAGTAAATTGAGTCACAGTTTCTTTTTTATTATTCGATCTTACGTAATTTCTCATTAAAATCATACAAATAGTTTATTGCACTTCTACCATGAACCTATAGTGAGTAAAGGGGATTATTTTGATGATTAAGAGGCGTTGGTTGAACGAAAAAATAACTCTAGAAACGTTGCAGTAACACTGGAAAAGGCGAGAGTGCAATATGCTTGCCAAAGATCGAGATGGGCTCCAACGGAAAATTTCGTTCCAAGAAAACAGCGTCCGCAAGGTTCTTAAAAATTTTCTACTCTGTCTGTAAAAATTACGAAAAACTGCTTTAAAGCCGAAAGAGCCTAAAAAACAGCCAGCAAGGGGTTATCAGACACCAAGGAAAACCCGCGCTCTTAAGGAGACGTAGGACCACCTCGGGTCTGACCAATGATAAGCCGAGACAAAGAGAGCGGGTAACGAAAAGGCCAATTGTATGAAGACACATTCAATACTGCGAAAATTCGCCAAGTGTAATGTGGAAGCGGGATTTGGCGACACATCACAACGCGGTACTTTTCAAAAAGAGCGGCTGCCAGAAAAAATATAAACTTTATTGCTACGCTAGCTGTCAGAACACGAGCCAATAAGAACAAATTATGAACAAAAGATTTAAAGGTTGCGGATGCAGGTGGCTAGAATGAGCTCGGTCCGAAATTTAATCCCAGATCTAGGGAGCTCTGTTTGAAGAGAAAGTCTGCTATCGTGAGAACACAGAGCGTAACCTGCAAGGGGCAATATGCGAAAAAAGGACGCAGAATGTAGGCTCAAAATTATAACACACAAGGGAAATATGTAATGAAGGGCATAAAAAATCTTCATTACATCTATCCTATTAAATATATATCATTGAGTCTAATTAGAGACTTAAATTTTTATGCAAGAAATAGGTCTTCAAATGCAAGTAAATCTAAACATTTGAACTATACAAAGTGAATTTAGATGGCAAATTTCATGTTCGTAATAACAATCTACAATGTTATAAACATGGTTTAGAGATTATTATTAATAATAAGACAAAATTCAAGCAAAAAAAATGTTTTATTCCCGTATCCATTTCTTAAACAAATCTGTCACTAAACAATCAACTTTTCTATCTAGAACTTCTAAGAATATTCAAGTCATAAAAAGAAATTAAATCCCCGTATGAGGTCACGTTATACACCAATATTTATGAAAGATACTCGTATGATGTGTAAATTTTGAATTTCATTTCTTATTTCACTACAGTATATATAGACCTTCGAATTTCATAAACTTTATTGTTTTCGATAGATGAGCTTAAAAATGTAATATTAATCAGAAATTTTTTAAGTAAAAATGATTAAAATTGAAAGATAAATTATTTATAGAACTGTTCATTATTGATTGCTTAAAAATTATATTTCTTTAATTTTTTTTTCTTTATATATATATATATATATATATATATATATATATATATATATATACATACATATATATATATATATGTATATATATTTATATATATATATATATATATATAAATATATATATAATATATATATATATATATATATATATATATATATATATATATATATATATATATATATATAATATATATATATATATATATATATATATATACATATATATATATATATATATATATATATATATATAATATATATATATATAATATATATATATATATATATATATATATATAAAATATATTTTATAATATATATATATATAATATAAATATATATATGATATATATTATATTATATAAATATATTATATTATATATAAATATATAAATAGTATATTAATATATATATATAATATATATTTATATATATACATATACATATACATATCTTATATATTTATAATATATATAATATATAAATATATATAATATATATATATATATATATATAATATTATAATGTACATAGGGTATTTAAAATATTCATAAAATACAAAATAAATGATAAAAATTGAAGATGAATTTTAAATTATTTAACAATAACTGTAGTATAATTTTTTCTAATAATCATATCCATTACATGATGCTAACTACTAAAAGCACTTTTAGTTTATTCATTTTTAGATTTTATAATTTAATTACACAAACATTTTATTTTCCTCTTACTTTCTCCCAGCTATTGTCTATTGTGAAATTCTACAGCTAATAAGCTACTATTCAACATTGTATACCTTAAACTATACATATTTCGTCTACAGTAAATCTGTCATATAATAAAAGAATAATTATAACAATAAAGATGATATAAGCATGAGTAAATTTTAGACTGCGGTGAAAGTCGGAATTAAATGGTTGAAAGTAATGACGAAGCACTTGAATGGTACACCCTGGTGTACAAGTTCCGTTATTAGTCAAGGGACTCGGACAGTGATTGATGCGGCCATTCTCCGAACCTGGGGAGAATTGAAGCATAAAATTAGGTAACAGAAAACGACGACGTATAATTACTTCGGCTCAGTATAAAGTCTTAAACGTTTACTTAACGTCATTCATTCACAATGGATAGGAAATATTTTATTTTTAGTATATAAAAGTGACCTTATAGACGCGTTTTATATATCCTTTTTGGTATAAAAAATAGGTATTGGATTTGATTTAAAATGATTTTTGCTGTTAGGAAAAACTGTATGTAATTTCTGTTTTTTTTTCATAAAAATATTAATCATTTTAATTCCAGCATAAATGCTATTTGATTAAAATATTCCGATACTGAAAATAATACATATTTGTAAATTTTGTTTATTTAATACTTTAAAATATATTCTTTAAAATAGTAAAAGAAAAAGAATGCACATTCAGCAGTTTTTTTTATGCAAACAAAAAACTATAAAAAAGAAATTTTTGCATATTCATGCAATGGGTTCATACCATTAATGTTAAAATAGTTTTATATGTATTTCTAAATTCAAATTTTTAATATTTTTCTTTTTTTATACAATTTTAAGATTAAAATACTGTAAAAAATAATTTTTTTTCTATTTCTTATTAGAAATTAATTAAACTTTATTTTTAAAAACAATTTATATGTGATATAATTACAATTTATATTTTAAAAACTAATAGCCACTTATTAATGAGTATTTCTGCTACATCAGAATTATATTATTTCCATTAGTATGTACATTCTTTTTCTTCTGCATTTGTAAGGCTTTTTCTCCTTACAAATATTGGTGAATATTGATAAGGATGGCCTTTTTAAATTATAGAAGAAATTGCTAAATTAATTTTGAATATTCGTAGAAAGAGCTTCCATAGTATATTGTTGAAGTCTAATATGTTTATTGTATTTCTACATATTTTTATTTTATATTTTGTATTTAACAATTATTTTGTATGTCAAATAGCTGTATTTCAGAATACGGAAGAGGACACTTTTTAAGATGTACACATATGTACCACATTTCATTTTTTCAGCACATTCTTGAAAATACTTAACAAATTTAGAACATTGCTTGAGTTTGATATTTATGTTCATTTATTGTACATAGCTTACTTTATATTATTTCTCAATAAATTGATTAAACATTGTATCATGATGACTCATGTAGCCATATAATCCCCAACCTTGGTCCAGTTTATATAAATTTAGATTTGTACACAGTGATAAGAAAAATTCTATCCCAGATGTAAATAGCCAGGTAAATATATTTTTTTACGAATTGACGTCCCTATTAATAATGTTAAATTTAATTTTCTTAACAATGCGTCATATTTGTCGTTTGATAGAATGCACATTAATATCAGGAAATATTACATTAATAAATATTTATGATGTTAATAAAGACTATAAAGTATTGTAATTACGTAAATAAGAAAATTTATATAAATTTTTCAATAAATAGTTATTTTCATACCATGTTACGTCTGATTTACAAGGAAAATTTGAATATATTAAAATTAATTTTTTATTTTTATTATTTAACTATTTTGACTATTTATTTAACATCTTAAGTTTGTGTGAAACTGTTGAAATAATGCTTTTAACCCTTTCGTGGTCCATTTATTTCTCTCTTGAATTTCTTCAGATTTAAATTTTATTATCAATTAAGTAATAGAGTGTCAGTAAATGTACTTTATTTTGCGAAGTTTTATGATTAATTTAAAATTCTCTAAGTGTTACGTATATTTTCCGTGGAAAAATAATCATACGGAGGTTTCCTAAGAATTATGCCAATGTAACTATGTTAAACTTAATTAATATGTCTCTTTCTAGAGGTGGCTTAATTGTTGTAATAGAATTCTTTGTCAAATTGTCAATGGATGTTTAGTTTTAAATGATATTTCGTTTTTTTTGTATGTATATCTAATTTTATGTACTGTAATCATTAGTTTGTTGATTGTAATAGAGAGCGGCTGGCTCTTCACAATGTTTCAATATATCGTAGTATGGTGGCATGGGTTGGATTGGCCTAAATTTAGTTAGGAAAATTCTTACTTTCGTACTGCGTAAGACTTCTGTAACATTGATTGTTTATCACTTCCGTATGGTTTCGGCTAGGATGGGTTTAAAAATTCTCTTATAATGATAGGGAATTTTAATTTAATGGAGAATAATTGCCGTAGAAAGTTAGGAACCTTGTTGCAGTGCACAAGGATACATCACATTCTGTACAAAGTTAGTAAGTCCCCTTTTCTGGAATATTTGAGCTGGAATATTGGAATATTTTGTCATCTATAGTTGGAAACGAACTTTGGCATAATTTCTCTCGCTACCTCTGAAGTTGCAAACTTCTTTCCTTATAAGGTAATAGGAGATCCTTTCCAATTTTTTATTAATATGCATCTATTTTTGTCAAGCTAATCCTATACACAATGCCAGCAGGTTTGTACTGTATTTTGCTGTTATAGCATGTATATTTTATAAGATCATTAACCTTTTGGGGATGGATGGTTGGTATTTCGCCCAAGACGTATAAATCTCAAAAGTACGGTCTAGGTTAAAATATGGACCAAAGACCTATTTCCCTTACTGTTGACAATATAGATACCATACCCGATAGGTCAGAGATCAACCACTTTTAATACCAATCCTGTTATCGTTAGGTTAATTAACAACCCCACCGAAAATTATATTACTTATTGCTGTGCAAAGTAACTGTACTATACAAGTTTTTTTTTTTCAGAGAATAAAGTTTGAATTCAACATGCTTGTCTTTATATAAAGAAACACTCTGTTGTGGAAAGTTTAACGTGAAAAGTCTATTTATAGAAAATAAAAATTAAAAATCTTCTAATTGAAGAATCTAATTTTTCATTTTTACTCTATATTTCTCCCTGTTTTAGAGTAATGGAAGAACTGTAATACTAAAACAAAGTATAATATCATTATAACATATATCACCGCTGAGCTTTTCAACTAGATGGCATAACTTGAATAGCACTAACACGGTTACCTTGAGAAAACAAACCTACTTTGGTTGCTGAAGTGAATGTATAAATGATGAATCTCATGAGGCATAAGAAAAAATACAAAAAGCTATATAATATAAGAGGCATGCAAGGAAGTCATGTAGTGTCCACATCAATTTTTTTAAATTCTTTAAATAATGGAGAAGTAAGAAATATGATAAATACAAGCATAGTTTCAATCTCTTTATTTAAAGCTAAAATTTCTGAAAAGATTTATATACTATTTATAAGAAATATGTATTTTTATATACTTTAAGACTATTTTGCCCATGAATTTTTAGATTTTTGCTTTAATCTTATTTTTACATGTCTAAAATAATGAATCATGA
Source organism: Pardosa pseudoannulata (assembly GCA_032207245.1). Taxonomy (NCBI): domain Eukaryota; kingdom Metazoa; phylum Arthropoda; class Arachnida; order Araneae; family Lycosidae; genus Pardosa; species Pardosa pseudoannulata. The sequence continues at coordinate 26,671,516 of CM063501.1, forward strand.
CAAAATATTATTTTTATTTTGAGATCTTTGAAACATGAAGGGTTAAAAATATTTTATAGTGAAAATGCTCAGGTAATATATTATCCTTGTGAAATAAAATACTAATAGAATGTTCCAAAATCCTTAGAAATTCTGAAACGTAATAAGCTTTAAATAGCTTAAAAATGCCTTAAATATTTTAATCTTATTATAAAGCATTAATTAACCCTAAAATTTCTTAATCTTTTATCGAATTACTCTTAAAATACTAATACATAAATTCCTATAAAACTAACTTACTTAAACTAATCCTGTTAAGATAATTTACACTTTCATTAAATCAGTTTTGTTTGGAAAAGTTCTTTCTTAGGGACTCATTTTCTTTACGGAACTTTTATTATCATAATATTTAGAAATCAATCTTGTTTTTTTTATGTTGTTTATTAATTCCTTTGTTGCATTTAATAGCTATATACCTTCACATACCTTCTGATACTTGAGGCGTTAAAATATATATATCAAAAATATGTTCTAAAAAAACTGTCAGGAATGATGTGAAGGAACTAAAAGAAATAAATTACGCACTATTATATTGAACTACCAGAAATGGCACACAATTTCGTCTGTGAGACATGATGTTATTCTCCAGATAGGTCATATCTGTTTTACCCATCGTCATCTTTTGCTCAGGAATTCTTCTTCTCTTTGTGATTTATTTAAAATTGTCATCCCTGTAAAACATGTCCTCATGAATTTCCCTTGTTTTAAGAAGAATCGCATTCATCATTTTAACTCTCCATCCATTAAATAATTCGCCTCATCTTAACTTCTTTCTCTTGTTAAACATTTAACGTGCACGCTCGAGTTAACTTGAGCACGTTAAACTGGCCACACTGTGCACACTCGAGGTAATTCGAGTGGCGTTGTACTTTATGTTGCTATAATTTTCCATACTCGAATGCAATCGAGAACTGAAAATGACAATGTGAAAACAAAAAAAATCGTTTTATTGATATTTATCATTTACATGGGACTGTAAGTTATAACACATACTTATGTATAAAATTATACTTTTTTTTTATCTCTTATATATATAGCTTTTTTTTCATATATATATATATATATATAATTTTTCAATATATATTTTACTATAAATATAATGTAAAATATAAATATAATTGTGTTTTTTATTATAAAAATTTATTTTATTTTTGAATAAAATGTGATATAAAATATATGTTTTATTATGTATATATATAATTATATTTTTTTATATATATATATATTTTATATATATTTTTTTTTATATTTTATATATATATGTATATTTATAATTATATTATATATTTATATAATATATATATATATAATATATTTCTACTTATCACTTACGACTTATCTCTTCCTTGTGATCCGCTTTCCGACAGCGTATTCATATTCAGATTCTGATTCTATGATTTTTCAATATATATTTTAATAAAATATAATGTAAAGTAAAATGTAATTGTATTTTTACAATAAAAAATTGATTTTTTTTGGCCGGCCTTTTTAAAAAAAACTGTGCTTTACGGGGTTAATAGACATTGGTTTTACCCTTACATCTGACTTTGGTGCTTCATAGCTGTTTACTTTGATATTTGTTTTGTTATCCATCTGACTATGTTTCTCCTTAATTTACTTTTTGACCATATTTGAGTCCTATTCTGCTTTGGCCTTTTTAAAAATTGTGTAATAATTTAATATCTTGAGCTGTGGTATAAACTAAAACATTCAAATAGATATGAAGTTACAACCAAAGTAAACCAAATTTATAAGGAAAAGTGTATGGAATAGTCTAAAGTTTCTACGTCTTAATTAATTTCTAACAGTTTATATTAATTTTACAAATTTCTTTTTTAAAAGGGCATATGTATTTATATGAAATGAAAAGTTATTAACTGTCATAAACTATTTGATTTTGTAAAAAAAAAAAGTACTTGGATCATACTGATTGTGATCGTCTCATCCCCTTTATAATAATAGCCTAAGTTATCTTTCTTGTCTAAGTTTATGAAGTGGTTATAATTTAAAGGAATCCATATTATCTTGATGATTAGTTCAAAATGCAAAGCATTTTTAAGTTTATCTTCTCCTAAACTAACCATAATTAAAATAAATTTATGTGCTTATATCAGCAATATTACGTCTTAAGACTTAATACCCATATTTCGAGTGTTTATGTCATTATTTAAGTATTTACGGTTGCACGCAATTAAATTTATCAATTTATCATATAATAAATATGTAAAAATAACATTTTTTTCTAGTATTATGACGTCATTCCTTTAAACATCTCATTTAAAAATTTCTTATTTTAAATTATTTAAATAGTGTCTGCATCATTTGCATACGTTTCATCACTGAACTTAGGTAACACGCAAATGATTATCTTCTATATTTGGATTAAATAATAGATTAGGTACATATGTGATGATTTTAAATTTAATCATTCGTTATTTTTTACTGAAATAAAAATTTTAACTCAGGTATTAATAACAAATTCTTTTCATTAAAGTCTAGGAGTCTGTTTCCGGATTAATAAATATCTAGCGTTTAAGTTATATATGTTTGAAAAGTAAAAGTTTGTTCATTTGTGTGTTTGTTTTTATACATAACAACACGGTTTTCGATCGATTTGCTGAATTCGAGACATCATTCAGATTTACCGCCAAATAATTACTGTCAATATTAAAGCTTCTGATGTCCATCCTATCACGTAATATGACGAGATAAAGTTGGCAACTGACGTATGGTCAGTAAAGGAAAACAAACTATTGAGAGTGTACCAGGTAATTCTCAGGTAAAAATCAAATCATTTTTTACATGCCTCATAGGGTACTTTACAATTCTGGAAAATTAGAACATTGAC
>CM063501.1:26679402-26686902 GCA_032207245.1 Pardosa pseudoannulata
AAAAGCTGTCAAAAATTTTGAACTGACTACTTTTTGTTTGCAATGTTTTAAACAAAAATTGCACACTCGTATGGAAATTCGTAAATTAGAATCTAAATCACCTTCTTTAAAATATATTATTTTACTATAAATATAAATTTTAAAGAAGCTTTATTACGTTTATCGTTATTATTTGATATTATAAAATAACTAGGAATAGAAGAAATCTGTAAAAAGAGTTTAAAATTGGTTAAATATCAGAAAGAATTCAATTCTTTGTAAAACATTCATCTTTTAAATACTTAAATCAAATTACTCTATTGAGATTTCAAAATTTATTTAAAACACAGCTGATGTTTGGCTGGCTCCAGCCTCGATATCCCTTCTCGCGAACTACGAAATCGTTGTCTTTACCTACGGAGATACCGCGATTCAATATATTGGTGAGCTGTGCAATCAAAAACATAATATATTTTACTTGATTTTAAATGAAAAATTAAGATTAAAGGGTAAAATCCTAATTCAATTGTGGGTCTAATGAGAGCTGCTCTTTCGAATTAAGGCAGATGTGAGCGCCTAGACAGGATCATAGGATAACAGGATGGATGGGCGAACGGTGTTGCCTGGGCCAGGCAATCTAACACCTCAAAACTATAGCACAGACAGAAAAAACAGAACAGTGGTGAAACTAATGTAGAAGAGAAGGAATATTACATGGAGAGAAAAGTTGAACTAAAGTTCAACAGCAGGGATAGACGCTCTTTCGAGTCGTCAGTAGCTTTTAGTTTATTAGAGAGATTTTTGAGAGAGTTGATTAAAGTCGAAATATTTTCAAAACCAAGAAGATTTTTAATTTCTACAATGATTTTAGTTAGGCTAACAGGTTCGCTGATAATAGTAGCAATATTATTATTTACTATCTCATTAGGAGTAGGCTCACAATTGACTGAAGGGTTTGTAACTGCATCATTAAGCTTATTATTTTTGGTTGCAAAAGCATAAGATTTAGTACTATTTGGGGCAGTCAGAGTAGGATTAAAAGTTACGTTAGAATTGAGATTGGCGGAGGTAGTGGATTTATTTTTATTTATTTTTGGAAATTTTTCGTAGCCTTTGTAACTGGCAGGGTGTTTACCATTGCAGTTGCAACATTTTATGAAATCTGATTCTCCACGTACTAGGGGGCAATCACTTGTGAGATGTGAATCAGCGCACTTAACACATTTTGGCTTCATCCAGCAGTTATTACTATTGTGAAAGAATTGTTGACACCTGTGGCACTGAGGAACAGGATTGGGGGTTCTGTATTTTTCCACTTTGATGATAAAATAATTTATAGATTTAAGTTAAAAAATTTTAATGTTGTTCGGATTAGGGGAAAGTTGGATCTGAAAAATAGGTAGGGTTTTTTTTATCTATTCTGCTAATCAATTGATTAATTTTAATGACAGGAAAATTTTTACTAAGAAGCTCATCAAAAATAAAATCTATGGGGAAGTAGGTGGGAATGCCTTTAATAACTACCTTGAATGGTTTGATAAAATTATTTTCGTAGGAAAAAGCTTCAATATTATTCTTTTTAATGTACTCAATTATGTTATTTCTATCGTTATCAGTTTCCGGGTAAATTCTGAGGAAGTTGGCACTTATTTTAACTTGGAATTTAGTTTTTTCGTTTAATTTAGAAAAAGTATCTAAAAAGTCCATATATTTTTCTGGTCTTTTGGTATTAATAGGTTTAGGCTTTTTAAAGATGATATTTTCTGGGGGGGTATGAGAAGTAGATGTAGTGTTAACACTATCAGGAAGTCCTTGAGTAGTATTATTTTCAGTGCTATTAGAGATCTTAGTAGGTGTAACAGGCGTAGTTGTTTCAACAACTTCCATAATATTATCAGTATCATTATCATTAGAATCAATATTTATTTTCTTACTAGCCTTACGCTTTTTCCTATTGGGGTGTTTGTTAGGGTTAGTTTCACCAGGTGGTTCTGAATTTAACTGACTATGCTTACCTTATTTTTGCATGATAGCATCCTTGAATAACGTCTCTATACATCCTCAAATGGCGCTCTTTTTTTCCTTGCTCAGTAGTCTGTGGTTTAGGCAAATTTCAAAGAAGAATAGTTCCTGGACGTATATCGATATTTCACGTCCAAGGTATCTTCATTCAGGAAAAATTCATATAAATCGTTGTATTTAAGACTAAGTGCCTTAATACATATATCGCGATGTTCCTCGGTAAACTCAGGTCTCGGGAAGAAGTTGTCAGAAATAACGTCTCTGTTCGCCATGGCGAAAGAGATGGAAATAACAGCACGTGAGCTCTCATTCAGCACGTCTGTACTGCACCGCAGCTAACGAGCGAATGAAAGCACCTTTCGTTGTTAGCGAGCACCGTTAAGCTACGACTTTTCTAGAACACAAACGACACAACCTTTTTAGGGGCCGGCCGAATTTATTCATCCAACCGTAAGTCAGAATTTCATACCAAACCAGAGACTGACTTATCCCTGATTCGGTACCCCCAGAAATATAAATCGTTATGGGAACTTGGAGGAATTTGCAGTCACGACATATTTCACGTGTGCCAACTGCCATTAGCAAGACGGATGGAGTTTTGCCAAAACGAGGACAGAACTCGCCACCTTTCGGTTACGAGACTGACGATCTGCAAACCAGGCTACCCCGGCCCAAGGTTCAATTGTAAAAATTAAAATTAAGATGTGAAAAATTAAGATTAAAATAATGATTAAGATCTTTACATCTAATAATAATCGTGTATCGTTGACATTTTACAGTGCTAACCTTGTAATATAAATATGGAATATTTAAGAACTCCTGATGACGAGGGTAGCAGTAAATTCAAAAAAGGAACAAGTAGTACAAATAGTAAAATATTTTAAAGTTTGGAGAAAATGTTACATTCAATAAAATTTATTCAGCAAAAGTATCGGGGTGAAATATTCAGCAACATTTTATCAATGGAATGTGAAGATTGAATTTTCTGCAACATGGTGCTCAAATAAATTTAGTACTTCACTGTATGGTTTGCATTCTTAAAGTGTCCTCTTATGATTTTGCATATATTTATTAAAACCTAAGAATTCGGATAATTAACATATTAAAAAACAACATCTTTAGATAATATAATTTGTTGTAAATACAGAGTGGCATAAAAAATGCATTTTAGAATTAACTCAATTGGCTAACTTTGGAAATTATTTTATCAATAAAAAGGGAAATGTTAAAGATTAATTCGTATGAAATATTTTTATGCATGAGAGATTTTTATTGTAAAACTGATTTATCTATCTGCAAACAAATGGAGTTGACAAGTTTAAAATAAATTTTAAACTGGTTAAATACCATGCAAAGTCGGCAAAGTTTAAATGAAACTATTTTTTTATTATTTTATGTAATAAAATGTTTTTGGGTAAATCACACGAGTCTTTGTTATGATTCGCAGTATCTTTAGTCGAAATGCAATTTAAATTGTGAATATGAATTTCAAAAAATGAAACAATTTAAACTGTTTAAAAACGACATAAATGGCTGTATATATTACATTTTAAATTCTATACCAGAAAAAGAGAGGGTGTGGTATATTGGTTAAAATATATTTTTTAAAATTAAAATGCACATTTAACAATAAAATAAGTACACAAAGATAGGGATACAGGTGTTATAAATTTTATTAACATATTTTTCATTTCGTAGTTGGGAATTCCACTTTTATATTTTAACCTTTAAGCAACTGTAAATGAAAAATTATTTGTCTTAAAATATATTTTTATAATTACTATCATAAAAACATGACTTTTTCCCTATTACTTTTTATATTCATTTTATTAGTTTTGCTAAACTTACTTTACTTCTAAAAAGTAAGAAATTTTCATAAAGTGAAAATTGAGACCTTGTTTTAAAATTTTGTAAGTTCTGCTGACATACAGTGGCCAGACTTACAAAATGAGTTTCATTAGTAATTTTTACTTTTTTGAGAACAACAGTTATTTGGTATAATTTTCCACCAATTTTAGTTTTCAAAAATTACACCAGGGGATTAAATTTTCAAAAAAGCTAAAATAATATTTTAATTTTCATTTGAAATAGTATAAATAGTAAATTAAATAAAGAACAGCAAAAAAAGCAGGTAGAGATTCATCGTTGATCTATATGTGTTGTGAAAATTCGAAATGAATATGTACAATAATTTTTTATTTACAGTGTGCGCATATATAAAAAACAATTTTATGTAAAATTCATTTAAAGTTTATTAAATTCCTTAATAAAAACTGATATTAAATACAAGGATTGCATAACTTTACAAGTTCTAATTCGAATATAACAGAGTACTTTGTTTTGAACGAAAAACGTGAGAAACGTCCAGAGATTTAATAAATGTAAAATTAAAAAATCGAATTTTTGAAGGTTTGAAAATGTTGTATCGCTACTACTTAATACTAAATCATCCTGCTTGAAAGAAAAATTTTGTACATCTATAAGCAGTCTTGCTTTAAGGTGGATTCAATACAATGAAGCTCTGTACAGAAAAGCACTTTAATCTAATAATTATCTAACTGTTATTGCAAGAAATAACATGTTAATTGTTAATTTAATATAACTTTTATTTGAGCAAGCATATGTTCTTATGCAATCTTTCACATTAATTAATTTTATTTTAAATGTTTCCTTATTCTTTGATCTATAAATTCTTTCACAATTATAAAATTTTAAAAATTTTATAAGTGAAAGATGCAAAAATTACTTGCCAAAGATTTTATTTTGCTATACACTACTTGATGCATTAATAAAATTTAATTTTTATTTCTCCTTGAGTGTAATTAAAATCATTGTTTTTAATTTCTCATGCGAAATTGTTCCGACTGTTTATGAAAAGTAATTTCACGTACTTTACTAAAATGTATCGAACAAGCATTATTAATTAAGTAAAACATTTTTGTGTCTTGTGAGTGAATTTCCGGTGTAAGAAAAGACATAATTAACGGAAATGAACATTGAATTGGATATTGTGTTTACGGAAGAATTAAGAGTAATTAAAATTGCTCTGCCAATAAAAAATGCTGAATAAAAGGTATTACTTAACTTTTAGCATTCATCCCCTACATTTGACATTGCTTTTTTTTCATTGCTATTTAATTTTTCTTAGCATTATAAATTAATTTCATCATTAAATCGAATATATTTTGAAGCTTAAAAATATATAAAACAAAAGATTAAAATGATAAAGCAAAGTTTTATTCATAGTGCTTCTTTAAAATAAAGAAAAACTACATAAAATGTTAGTTCTTTTAAAAAAATATTTAAAAAAAAATAGTATTACATTTTGCAAGTGAGAAAGTGTCTCCCTTAAAATGAGTAACATGAAATAGTGCACAAATTATTTGTTTGCAGATCATATGATTTCCTTAAAAACTTTAAGGCACTTTATATATATAAATACATATGTGAGGAATGTTAAAATGCTATTTATAATAATTTAAATGCTAGGAGTCACTAGTATTTTACTTTAGTTCTTTTCCTAAACTAACATTCGTTACAATACCTAAATGTTCCTAGGCATATGTTTTAAGAAAATCTGTTTAAAGCATAACATTTTGATATACTAGGTGCACGTTACATTTTAACTTTTCTCATGAATATTTTCTGCTTTCATAAAGCATTAGATATAAATATTAAAAGTTTCATATTTTTTCTTTATTCAAAAGATGCATTTTTGCTAGCTACATAGCTTTTCTATTTTTATAAACATCGTGTACATATATCAAGTTTTTTTTTTTTACCGTAGTAAAGTATTATATCTGTGACTTAAAGAATAATTAATAGTATAGATCTTATTAATTTACAAATACATATATAATAAGTAAATTATTCTTCTTTCTTCTTTAAAAAGCCCTTTACAGGCTTTGGCTGCCTCAACCACACGCTCCATCCAGAGTCTTCTATCGTTAATGGCTCATTTCCAATTGATTATTTTGCAAGCATTTATATATTTTTCTACATAATCCAACTTTCTAGTCGGTGGTCTTCTCTTATCCCGGGATCCCTCAGATTTTTTAAATGTTTGTTCTTTGGGATTATTATCTGTGCTTCTGAAAACATGGCCAAGCCATGTAAATCGGTTACTACAGATGACTTGTGTAATCTATGGCTGCCTATAAAGCCTGTACATTTGAACATTAGATCAAGCTCTCCACTGTTCTTCATCCGGCACTGTACCAATGATTTCTCTAACGATTTTTCTCTCAAATATGACCATTGTTCATTGTGCATTGGATTGTTATGAATCTTTGTTTTGGGTTCATGTTAAACTGACTTAAGAATAAAACATATCTTATAAGTGTCTTCTTAATTTTTAATTTAGTTTTGCGCCTAATAAAATTCGTTTTTAATTGTTTTTTCATCCCAAAATAGCATTTATTGGCTCTATTGATTCTGTTATCATGTTCTGCTTTTAGATTATTTTTGTAATTAATAATAATACTAAAGTATTTAAATTCATTCACTTTTTCAAAGATGTAGCCATTAATGCACATAGGATTAGAATAATTCACGATAAATGAGAATTCCATAAATTTGGTTTTGTCTTCCTTAACAGTGAGGCCCAATTTTGGGGAAGATTCAAGTGTTTAAAAAGCCTCTTTTACTGGCTTCTCTTACCTTCCAATAATAGCAATGTCATAAGCATAGGACAAAACCTACAGTGACCTATTCCCCTTATGTATAATACACTGTCTCCAGTGGACTTCTCTAATGCTAAATTAAATAATAGCAAACAAGTAAAACTTTCACCAGCAACATGGGATCTGATGAATCATTCTCTTCCAATCATGGCGTTAAAGTCTCCAAAGACAAATTTCATGTCTCGTGTAGGACAAGAATTATAACACTTTGTAAATAAATCGTAAAATGTGTCTTTTTCCGCTTCATCCTTTTCTTTAACAGCTGCATGAACACGGATCAAGGATGAATTGTTTTGTCTTTCTCTTAATCATATGTTGCAAAGTCTCACATGGCCTAAAAATTCAAAATTCAATAACTAAATATTGGATTTTCCGGTCATCAGGATTCGTAACAATAGCAATTTCAAGTTTAGTAGCAATAAATCTGAAATCTTATTGATGGTTTTTAACATAACAAATGTAATATACTCTACACTCATTTTAATCCATAAGTCCATGTCCCAACCATCTCAATTTCCGTATTACAAGGACATCCATACAAAAACTAACAAATACATTGATTAGGTTTTACAGTGCACCTCCTTTAAGCAAGGTGCATATATTCCAAGTACCAATTCTCAAGTTCTTTTCCTTTCCAAGTTGTCTTGTTAGAATCCAAGCGGTTTTAGATCTTTCAGGTTTCTGAACTGACATTTTTTATGGGTTAAGGTAGCTGGGCTTACGTCCAAGCCTTAATCTAGAAGACCAGTCCCCTGATATAATACCCAGGATCAGGGTACCCGGCTATGCCCCCAGGAACTGGGTACCCATTTTAGTC
>CM063501.1:26689402-26701902 GCA_032207245.1 Pardosa pseudoannulata
CATAGATTTAAGGAAGTTACCACCTTTATCAGATGAAATTATTCCCTCCAAATGGAGATATAACGAGTTCATGTCCCGTGAGACTCAGAATTTCAGGAATTATGAAAGAAATCTATGTGTCTATATCACATGTGATAGACATAATTCCATTTCCAAAGTCTAACAAATGAATTTCTTATTTTGTTACCAAGAAAATAGTTTCCTTTCTTAGATATTAAATGTTAGAGCTTATATGTGATTTTTGATGGATGTAACTATATATTACTATTTGAAAAAGATATGAAATCAGTTTAAGTACAAATAGAATTTTAATTATTTTGGCAGAATAGTATTTTTCAAGTTGTGTTTCCACAGTCAGATATTTTCTAGCATACAATAACTTACATTTTACATGATATATATCTTCGTATGAATACTTAAAGCTTAATATGTAATTTATTAATCTAGTCGATTACTAAATTTTACAAATCAATCCAAATCGTCCCAATGGTACAAAGACTTCGTGTGTAGGGATATTCATATTCCGCAGTTCTAAATGTAATCTTTCTGTTCAAGATGCAAACTAATGCCTTGAAGTCGGCAAACTCTACACTTCACTTGCTCTTTGTGATTTGTTCCTCTGCAGACAACCTGAGTACATATTCAAGCAGTATTCTTCACCTTCTTTTGGGGGTTCCAGAACCAGGAGAGCTGTTTGTAAACAATTTACTACGATTTGTTGTAAATATGCTTATTCACTGTACAAGTAGAGCACTTACGACAAAATGCAAAATTATAGAACGATAATTACAATTTCCAATACTTAGGATAATAACAACGTAATATTTCAGGGCTTTTATACTCTGTTATATGTATTTTTGTTATATGTTGATTATATGTAGATTATATGTTGATATTATATATTGATATATTATATGTTGATACTATATGTCGATATTGTATGTTGATATGTTATATGTTGACACTATATGTTGATATAAAAATTAATATACTATGTTAATATGTTATATGTTATTACTATATGTTGATATATTATATGTTGATACTATATGTCGATATTATATGTTGATATGTTATATGTTGACATTATATTTTGATATAATATGTTAATATGTGATATGTTGATACTATATGTCGATATTATATGTTGATATATTATATGTTGATATTATATATCGATATTATATGTTGATACTATATGTCGATATTCTATGTTGATATGTTATATGTTGACACTATATGTTGATATAATATGTTAATATAATATGTTGATACTATATGTTGATATATTATCTGCTGGTACTATATGTTGATATTATATGTAGATATGTTTATTGTTGAGGAATTGTTGATTGTAATTAAAAAAGATAAATATAGAGTAACTCTATACAGAGAAATATGTAGGTTATATTTTAATGCGAATTAATTTAATGAAACTATTAGTAATGTAAAATTACCATGGTCTATCTATAATATGATTTGAATAGATAGGGTATTCTAGTAATCTAAATAATTATTAATTACTAATTATTAGAAATTTCATTATTTTACAAACCTATTAAAGATATAATTTTAAATAAATGTAAATCACAAACTGTTTTATAAATAGCATGAATAATACTTTTTTTCCTATGCAGCAAAAATCAATATAAAAGATAACTGCTTCCTTCCTCGAAGGCAAAAATCACCCCGTAAATCACCCAAACTCAGTTCAAGCACTGAATTTCAGTTCCTAGAGCAGAATGAATTGCATAGATTTAAGGAAGTTGCTACTTTTATCGGATAAAATTATTTTCTCGAAACGGAGAGATTATGAGTTCGTGTCACGTTAGACACACATTCTGGGAAATAATTCAAAGAATCATGAAGACTTATCTGTGCCTTTACCTAATGCAATAAAAAATTCTATAACACATATCCAACATATAAGTTCCATATTTTGTCTAATACCTTAAAAACGACAGCTTATGCGGAATTTATGATAAATATATTTCGGAATGTATAGAAATCGGCAAGAGATCATTTTTAAAGTAACTCTAAAATTTTTAACTTTTATGACTTGGGTTGTATACATGTTTGTACATAGCATTTGTCATGTTAATTTCCAACAGTTAAATATCAGCTACGATACAATTTTGCATTTCGTGTGATATCTGGATGAATTTTTAACTTTTAATCAATAGAAACAGGAATTAATTTAATTTTAAATTTAGAATGCATCCCAAAGATCGTTTGCATATTTTATATTACTGGCTTATTCAATTGTATCAAATGCCGACGAACTTAGCAATTCATTTAAAACTAGCATATAACCCTTCATATGACGGGATCAGTAAAATTTTCAATATTCCAGAATTGTAACATACTCTATGAGGCAGGTAAAAATGGTTTGTTTTATGCTTTCTACATACTCCTCTAATGTCTACAGATACTGTGAATGCAGTTTAGAATCACGTTAAATATATTTAGAAAAATATTTCAAAGTTTTCTTAGCTAGTCGAAATCGTCGTTAAGTTCTTTCTAATTTATTTTGCTACAGTAATTAATGGAAGTAAAGGAAAGAAACTATCATTTCCACTATACCCCGGAGGTGGATAGAATTTGTTGTCAATAATACTGATAAAATTTTCATTACAACAAAAAATGATCGATGATTAAATTTAAAATTATCACTAATGTACTTAATCTATTTTTTAAGTTAAATATAAAAGAATAATGGTGGTAAAATGGTGATATATTGATATATTATATGTTGATAGGTTATATGTTGACACTATATGTAGATAAAATATGTTATTATATGTTGACACTATATCTTGATAAAATATATTATATGTTGATATGTTATATGCTGTTATGTTGTTATTACATGTATATATGTTGATTTTCGAGGAATTGTTGATACTAATTAAAAAGGATATAGAGTGACTCTATACAGAGAAATATTTAGGTTATATGTTTAATGCGAATTAATTTAATGAAACTATTAATAATATAAAATCCCCATGTTCTATCATGAATTGAATAGATAGGGTATTCAAGTAATCTAAAAAAGTATTTATTACTGATTATCAGAAATTTCATTAATATTCCAACCTATTAGATATATAATTTTCAATAAATATAAACCATGAACTGTTTTATAAAAATCAAAAACAATACTTTTTTCCCATGCAGCAAAAATCAATATAAAGGATAACTGCTTCCTTCCTTGAAGGTAAAAATCACTCCGTAAATCATCCAGGTTCAGCTCAAGTACTGAAATTCAGTTCCTAGAGCAGAATGAATTGCATAGATTTAAGTAAGTTGCCACCTTAATCGGATAAAATTATTTTCTCCGAAAAGGAGAGATTATGAGTTCGTGCCACGTTAGACACACATTCTGGGAAATAATTCGAAGAATCATGAAGACTTATCTGTATATTTATCTAATACAAAAAAAAAATTCTGTAACATATATCCAACATATACGTTTCATATTTTGTCTGATTCCTTAGATCTAAAAACGACAGTTTATGTATGATTTATTATAAATATATTTAGGAATGTATATAAATCGACAAGAGATCATTTTTAAAGTAACTCTAAAATTTTAAATTATTATGACTTGGGTTCTATACACGTTTGTACATACTATTAGTCACGTTAATTTCCAACAGTCAAATATCAGCTACGATACAATTTTGCATTTCATGTGATATCTGGAACACATGTACTGTGAATGCAGTTTAGAATCACGTTAAATACATTTAGAAAGATATTTCAAAGTTTTCTTAGCTACGTCGAAATTATCGTTAAGTTCTCCCAAATTTTTTTTTGCCACAGTAATTAATGGAAGTAAAGAAATGAAACTATCATTTCTACTACACCACGGAGGTGGATATAATTTGTTGTTAATAATGGTGATATATTGATATGTTATATGTTGATCCTATGTGTTGATATGTTATATGTTGACACTATATGTTGATATAATATGTTATATGTTGATACTATGTGTTGATACTATGTGTTGATATGTTATATGCTGTTATGTTGATATTACATGTAGATATGTTGATTGTCGAGGAATTGTTGATAGTAATTAAAAAGGATAAGAGTAACTCTATATAGAGAAATATTTAGGAAATGTTTAATGAAAATTAATTTAATGAAACTTTTAGTAATATAAAATCCCCCTGTTCTCTCATGAATTGAATAGATAGGGTATTCTAGTAACCTAAAAAAGTATTTATTACTGATTATCAGAAAATTCATTAATATTCGAACCTATTAGAGATCTAATTTTCAATAAATGTGAACCACAAACTGTTTTATAAAAAACAAGAACAATACTTTTTTTCCTATGCAGAAAAAATCAATATAAAAGATAACTGCTTCCTTCCTTGAAGGTAAAAATGACTCCGTTAATCATACAGGTTCAGCTCAAGCACTGAAATTCTGTTCCTAGAGCAGAATGAATTGCATAGATTTAAGGAAGTTGCCACCTTAATCGGATAAAATTATTTTCTCGAAACGGAGAGATTACGAGTTCGTGTCACGTTAGACACACATTCTGGGAAATATTCCGAAGAATCATGAAGACTTTTCTGTGCCTTTATCTAATGCAATAAAAAATTCTATAACATATATCCAAAATATAAGTCTATATTTTGTCTAATTCATTAATAAACCACAGCTTATGTGTGATTTATGATAAATATATTCAGGGGTCTATAGAAATCGGCAAGGAATCATTTTTAAAGTAACTCTAACATTTTTAACTTTTAGGACTTAGGTTGTATACATATTTGTACATAACATTTGTCATGTTAATTTCCAACAGTCAAATATCAGCTACGATACAATTTTGCATTTCATGTGATATCTGGAACACATGAATTTTTAACAAATATATATATATATATATATATATATATATATATATATATATATATATATATATATATATATATATATATATATATAATATATATATATATATATATATATATGCATAAATATAATAGCAGGAAATCGAAAATTTACTTTAAATATTGCCATTATTTTTTTTCTGAAAATGAAAACACGTTCCTAGTAAGTGTTATAATTTTATAATTTATTTTTTAGCTATCCTTAGGTAGACGCTAAGCATCAATTGATTATTTTTTCTATAATTCATAAACCTATTAGAACCATAATCTTAAGTTAGTAATCATTATTCAAAACATCCTTTCAATAGCAGGTATAAAATTTTCTTTACTATACCAGAAAACAATGTAAAAGATAACAGTACCCTGAATAGCAAAAATCGACCCTTAAATCACTCACCCGAAATTGAGCTGAAGTCCGGTTCAGGGTGTAGAATAAATTGCACAGATTTAAGGAAGTTGCCACTTTTATCGGTTGAAATTATTTCTCCTAAATGCAGAGATTACAAATTCCTGTCCCTTTAGACACATATTCTGAGGAATAGCACTGAGTATAATGGAGAAATATCTCTGTCTATATCAGATATGATAAAAAAAAGTCTAGAGTTCACTAAATTCTAGATTTTTTCATATAACTTAATTATTTCGCCCATTATTAAGTCTCATTTATTTCAGTTTTATATGAAAAATTCATGTGCTGTTAATTGTTATTTAATCAGAGATCTTCTGTCTAATCTATTGTCCTTTTAACTGTAAAATCTGGTAAAGTTCTACTTTATAACCAAAACGCTGAAATCTAAACTAATAGAAATGATTACTTTTAGAAAGAAAAGCAGAATGTTTACTAATTAAACTTTAGTTTACATTCAATTCTGCTCCTGTTAATGTTAAGAAGGTATATTTCATTATTTCATTATAAAATGTGTTCAATTACATAAGAATAATCGGTATTCAACTTCAAAATTAAAAAGGTACAACTTAAAAAAACCTGTAGGTATGGAGTTTAAAAAATGATTAAGAACATCTTTTGCTATCTAATAAAATCTACATTCACGAATGATATCAATACTTGACTATTATTTTATCAAACTCAAAGCCCTTTTATTTTTTACAAACATATCAAGAACATAATCAGCTAATTTTTTAAACTCTTAATATGTTTATATATAAAACCATATGAATGCAATTTGAAAAAGTTTTCAGTTTATTTTTTGTATACAGCAAATTTGCGAAAATTTTCACCATTAAGTTTGCATGTAAATTAAATGGTAATGTAGAAAACCGCAGAAGTAGATATAGTTACATGGCTTTTGTAAATTTGTTATAGTTTTTGTAAAGTTTTAACAATTTGTTTGCATCTTGTAAAAGTAATATAAAAATATTGTCTTTTATTTGATATAAAATTTTTCAGCATATTTAATAGATTTACTATATAAAATTTGTACTCACATAAGATTAATAACTTACTATGATATTCATGTTTACCTATTACTTAATACAAAAATTTCATATTTTAACAAAACTTCTTTAAGTTCTAGTTTTAGCATTTCGCATTAAGTGATATTTTAACAATTTGCACTGCTCTGTCGATTGTGGTTCGACATTAGTTTTTCCTTCAAGAACTCCTTTGTCGAGTGTGACTCGACATCTTTTCAACTCCAAAGCAATAAACGTTCCAATAGAAAATACCTAAGGAAGAAAGCGAAACTTTTTTGTGTGTGAAACATGCAACACTACAAATAAAACTAACATTTAATTGATTTTTTCTAATTATTTATTTATTTAAATTGCTCTATTTTTTAGTTTGAGAATATTTCAAAGGAAATAATTAAAAGTATTAAGAGATGACAAAGTTGAAAACAAAATTGAAATATAATTTGGAATGCAAAGGGTTAAGATTGGAATTATAAAATTAATATTGATATAAGTGCAGTAAGTTAATCTTGGCAGATTAACCCTTCCAAAAGCAAAGATCTATGTAAAGCAGGTGGTGACGATTAAGGTGATTTATGAAGAAATGACTTGATTCAAGGACTCCACGGGAGGCTGAAAGCAATGGATGCGAACGGACAAGTTAATGGCCCATTAAGATGCAGTAGTGGACAGGGGTCATGTAAGGCCAAAAGGTTAGATTCTGTGACCACCTGCAACTTGAAGAGGTTCCAACGGAAAATTGATAAAAGGTCCTAGGTAGCATCTGAGGGAAGATATTATCATTAGAATTCGTATACTAAGCACATAGCAAAAGAGCTAAATACAATACTTATTACTATGTGCAAATCTAATTGGATCTCAATAACGACTGGGTGAGATTGAGATGAGATATTGAGAGGATCTCTCAGGAGAGAAAGACGTGGGAGGAGAAGATAAGGAGAAAAGACTGAAGGAATCCTTACAGTCCTGGAGTGATGTCTCTCCTGATTCCCTGAGCTGTGTCTTGACAGATGCCCTTCTCTGCTCTTTGCCCATTTCCCTTCGTTCCCAGAGCTGCAATTCCTGTCTCAAGAACGTCCCAGCGTCAATTCCAATCTGATATGTTAATCGAGACCTCAACTCACCCCGGAGTCGTGTCCCGACAGATGCCAGTCGATATTATTCTCTGCGCCCGTTCTCCTGCCTCTCAAGTAAGTCACTGCCTTTAAGGGTTGGTCTCATTAAAGTCGTTTAACGGCTAACCGAGATTAACCCATGGCCCCAAATAATGGCTGGGAACAATTCTCCGTTTAAACAAAAATTAATCGCGTTTAGCCGTTAAACGACTTTGGTGAGACTGGCCTTAAGGTATCCTCTACACCAAAAATCAATTGTTTTTATTTCTCTGCTGTAAAATTTCACCTTTTAGGCTTTTAAATCCGTTTTTGTTTTGTCTCTACGACATTTAAAAAAAAGCTACACTTGTTTACACATCAGTGACAGCTGTCAAAACAAAACGGAAATATCAAATTCGGAACCGCAAGTTGTGAATTTAAAGCCTTTTAAAAAGCATTTTTTTTTTGGACAAAACTTTTTAAATTTTCATGAAGATTAGTTTAAACATTTTTTTAGTATATAAACATGTATTTTAATTTTTTAATAGTGAAAGTTGCTTTCATAAACTTCAAATGCGTTTTTCTCAGAACGGTGTTTTTAATAAAATGTTGAAACTTAAAATGTGATTTCTCAAAAAGTTCTTATAATATTTTGTTGAAAATTATTATGAATGCTTTTGATAGTATTTACTAGTGAATGACCAAAAAGCTTTAAATTTGGATAATTTTTAATGACATTACACTCATAATTAAATATATAAAGGTTATGAAAATTCTTTAAAAATTCAATGTGTATGAGTTTAAAGAACCAGAATTTTTTACCAAATATAAATTAAGCAAAGATTTTAGATGATTCACTAGTCCAATGTATAAGAAATGTGTTGCATCAAAAAATTTTGAAATAATTTAATTTATTAAAAATTAGACCTTTTGAAAAAACCCGAATTTTTTTACTAAATTTTCTTCCTTTATTAGAAATTTTATTCTCCAGGAATAATTTTTTAAATGCAATTCTTTATGATAATATAAGAAATAAATCTAAAAATGTATAAACAGGAACTATTTTCTACGCTTAAAGAAAAAAGTTCTCCGAACGTAGACGGATACCTTAAGACTACAGTCATCACCAATTAGTGAAAAAATATAATTAGGTAAAAGTTGTTAGGTAAAATTAATTGTTAGTGCCTCTGCCTTATCTCTATCATGAATATGAATTTGTAAACAATGTTGATAAATAATAAAATGTTCAGTTTGCATATTAAATGTTAACCATTATTTTGGCCAAACACAAAACCTAAGTCAGAGTTACAGGTAGCTCGGTATTATAAGCAGGGCTTCGAACCGTAATTTTTTTTGTTCCGGTTTTCGTTCCGGTTCAACTAAAAAATTAATATCGGTTCAGTTCCGGTTTTCGCTCCGCCAAAAATAACTGTTTTCGTTTCAGTTCCAAATGAATAATTTCATTTTATGTATATTCTTATTTGTACTAAAAATATAATTCTATCATAAACAAAAAAATGTAATTCTATCAAAATTTAGAAGATTTTATTCTTTTTTTATATAGGTACACTATGTGAATTGATACAAACAGCAGGTACGATAAGAGCGGCGAGCATTGGCATTGTTATCCAATATCAAAATCGCATTTGACAACTAGGTTCATGATTACCCACTTTCGTCGTTTGACTCTCACATCGTGCACTTGGCCTTGCAATAATTATGTAAAAAATATATTATTTATTTAACATATGAAAATTACCTCTAATTATTAATATATCTTCTAACGTGGTTTCACTGAGATTACTTCTGTTGTCTCGGAGAATAAATTTCAAACCTGAAAACGCTCTTTCAACAAATATCAAAATAGGAAATCGAGAAGCAGTATACATGTAATGATAATTATAAAGTTGACGTTAAATTAGAAAATATTGATAAGTTGGTAACAGTAACAAAATGACTGAAAGATATATCGAACCGAAATAAACCGATATTTTTTTCGGTTCAGTTCCGGTTTTCGTTCCGACCAAAATAACGGTTTTTTCCGGTTTTCGGTTTTCGGTTCAGTTCCGGTTCGAAGCCCTGGTTATAAGTACGCGTATTAACTTATACGTACATTCTAATAGTAAGTAATTACTAAAACTTAGATTCATACCTTTCTTTATTTTATTCTATTAATTTTTCATAATTAAGCGTGATAATATATATGCCAGTTAACCTCATGGAAGAAACAGGTTTTTCCTTCTGCAGTATATAGTTATACCTATTATATGATTGTGAAAACTACACAATAAATAATTTATACTGTAACAGTTGTATTTCTTAATTTATTGGACTGAAATTATTTTGAAATATATTTATAGAGCAATGCTGATTTTCTCTTGTATATCATTAAATTGTAAACTTAACAGTGTATAATAATAACGTTTTGAAATAGTATTGTAATTAGATCCTGCAGATATAAGTGTGAAACATTTCGAATGTGTAAAATATTTTATTTCAAATCATGTATTTTCTCGTTTAATTAGGACATAAGTAGTGACTATTTTTCGGAAAATTCAAATGTATATGGTAACTAAAAAAAGGATTTATATTGTTATATACTCAATTGTCAGCGTTTCGTTTGCTTTTTCCTTGATTTGCACCATTTATAAAAAAAATGTCGTTTATTTTAAACCTTTCTTTCCTAGAGTAAAGGAATAGTAAAATTCATAACTACAGTGATTCAAATAAGGAGATAAAAAATATTATATTCAAAGAATGCGAAATTACCAAATTTCTTCCTAGTATTTCATCCGAAATGGTATATTTCGTTTAAAATAGAAGTTTAATATAAGAAAATCATGTGTATTCTAAGATCTAAAATCAGATATTTTGTTAAATCATCTGCAAAATTTCAAGTATTGATACTGATACTTTCTTTGCATACGAAATATATAAAACATACAAAGAAATTATGTTTTTATGTGCTAGAATATTTAATGTTTGTCTGTAAAACAAAGATACTTAAACTCATAAATCTTTTCTGCAAAACATTTCATGAAATGAAAGTTCATTACCGAATAGGGAAAGAAGTTGAGAGCATCAATAAACTTAATGTGATATAATAAATAAAATTAAAACCTTTTATTAAAAAGACATTATTTTTGAATAATGTATATTGTGAACAATATCATTATTTCAGCTTCTTCAGTTACTGGTACAAAATGTGTAAAGCGTTTTCTCCAACTAAAATTTTTTCGATGCACTTCCTTCCAAAGTGAAAGGATTATGTTGTTACTCATCTTTTATAATAAGCTTTTCGTCCTTTTAAATCTGTATTAATCCCAACATTACCATTTCTAAAGCCTTTTTATGAAATAAAAGGCTGCATTGTACAATCTAATCCAGCTTATAATAAACCAGGGGAAATGGAAAATAAATCTCTTAAAATTCCTTTTTATTCAATTAAATACAAATTTAATTTTTTTTTTTAACAAGGACTACTTTCTTATAGATTTATTACTTTTGTTGTGTTTTATACGTATTATTGTACAAGGGTTGACTTTTAAGTTTTTACAAGACGTACGAAAAATAATATTTGGGGAGTAAATTGTTTTATTGCTTTTCAAAATATTCGCCTTTAAGATTTTAACACTTTTGCATCCATTCAAAAGAATTCTTGAAACATTTTTTCTTTTCTGAATTCGAAGGCATCAACCTCGTCTTCAGGTGATGAGAATTGCTGCCCAAGCATTTTTTGTTTGATATAAGGTAAAAAAAAAAGTCACCAGGTGACAAATCAGGAGAGTATGGTCAGTGAGACAGTAGATATTTTTATCCTTCAAATAATCAATTGTTTCACGGGCTGTATGGAGCTGGCATTGTCGTGATGAAGAATGATGTATCGATTTTTCTTGTTTTTCCTGATTTTGCTGATGATTTTAGTCAAACACATTTCTGTATACCATTTAACGTCAACAGTTTTTCAATCCTCTAAAGGAATGTTTGCGATATTCCCTTTAAGGCCAAAGAAATAAACAACCATTTTCTTAGAAGTGCTTGGTGAACGATGAACTTTCGTGGGAATCAGTTCATCTTAAAACACCCAAACAGTGGACTGTTGTTTAGTTTCCGGCTAATACTAATATCCAAGTTTTTCGTCAGCAACTATGCTGTATACGGATTTTACTGTTCCCAATATGAATTTTTTTGCATTTCCTAAGACCAATTTGCAAAATCCTCTTTTTGATCTTCTGTCAATTGTCAATCCATTTGGAACAAATCTTTTTAGCAGCTAAATTTCAGAGCAAAATCGAATGTGAACTCTGTGATATGGAAAGGGATACCTTTATCTCATGATACGTGACATGCAGATCTTCTTCAATCATCTTGCTCACAGCATCCATGTTCCTTGGAATCACCACCGATTTTGGTCGTCCTTCACGATACTCACCACTGACTGATGCACGACCACCACATAATTCTGCAAACGAAATAAAAACTGTCTTTTCTGATGGTGCTTCACTACCAAAAGTTTCACGAAGCAATTCTATGCACTATTGTGAAGTGAGACCTTTCTGAAAATCATAAAAAGTCATCCAACGGAAGCATTCAAGAGTTATCTGCACTTTTTCATTCACTTGCTTCTTTTAAATAATCACTATAAACAAAATACATATACAATTTTAAGGTGCAACTGATTCCAAGATAAAAAAGTAAGAATTTCATATATAGCCTAAAGATAAATTTCATTAGCTCATTCTATTGGTTGTTTCTAAAATTTTGAAAAGCGACCTTCGTATTCCTTACAGTACCTTCAGAATTAATTTTTTTATAATCATATCTGTAAATATTTTTCTCATAAGATTCTGTTCCAGAACCTTTATAACTACTATACATGCATTTAATATAGTATGAATATTAAAGTTTAATTTTTATCATAACAAATAAAAATATCTTAAAGCAAGAGAAAAACATACTTGCTTGGAAACTTTGTTATCAACTTGGTTATTCATGACTAAATATTAGATTACTATCTGTGTATTATGTATTTATTGTTCATACTAAAATATTATTTTTATAG
>CM063501.1:26716902-26719402 GCA_032207245.1 Pardosa pseudoannulata
GTATCTGAGATGCGGTTTGATTTTTCCCAATTGTCAACAATTAATTTTGGATTTTGGACTAAATATATGTTCAAAACTCACAAATGGGACAATTTTGTATTTAAATAATTGGTATTAGAAATTTATAATTTTGTTTAAATCTAGAAAAATATGTCGACAACTTATTACATAAATAAGAATTGGTATATCAGAGTAATATGACTCCTATTTGGAAGTCATATTACTCAGAGTGTTAAACAGGGAATTGGGAGTTTTAAACAGTGGATTCTTATAGTCAACAACATTTTCTGAAAATTATTTGGCTAAATCATGGACCAATGGGTATTGCGCTTCTCTTCTTTACCACAGTTTGCGGATTCGAATTCGTTACTGGTATGGATATTCGTAGCCGTTTGGAATCAGCTTTAATCCTTTTGATTTATTTCTGCCGATTACATACCGATGGATATCTTAAAAAATATGTTACTAATGACTGCGCATAATAAAATAAATATGAAGTTTAAACAACTTTGAATACTACAACATGTCACGTTAGTGATCAAATATCGTTTTACACATAGTAGTATGCCATATATAACAAATGTAAAACTTCGTGAATAAAGTATTTATTTAGTATTACTGTAAAATGGGTGTTTATAATACATAAAGCTATTTGTAATGATATTGACCTATGTACCTGTGTATAAAGTAAATTTGTGTGCTCTTTAATTAATCAGAAAGTGCCGATCCAGTAAAAAAATTTTTAGTAATAGTAATTACTTAAAGCTTTTGAAGACTTTTATAAAATTACCCTCTACCTGACCTCAAAAGGAGAGCTCATTCAAAGGAAATATAAAAATTCTACAGTTATTTTTAGCGGTGTCTAAAATGATGCGTTAGGCATTTAATGGTTCTGCACCGCATCCTGGTCTCATTAGCCCTCGTTCAGTAAACCGGACACCGTTAGCGTTTCAAAACAAATCAACCATTTATTCTCTTTATCCCATCACAGATTTGACCGATTATTTTAATTATCTTTGATTTATCTTCATTTCTCTTACCGATTATCCCCTATTTTGTCGATTGGTATTATTATATTAAAACATTTTTCTAATTTCTTACCTAATTTATAGATGCATTATCTCGTGTTTGACATATGAATTTAGAAGTCCCAAAAAGCCTTATTAAAGCATTCATCTTTTTCCATCGATATAACAACTTCATCAAAACTCACATAATTGGAAAACTAGGAATTATAAGTTGAGATGGAAGACGTAAAAGAAAAATACGGATAATTGCTAATTGATGATTTATAACGCTGACTTGACTACGGACATATTGTGTCATAAAGTAATATGGGGCAAAACAATGTAGTAAAAACCTTGAAACCAGAAAAAAATTAATAGCGACTCCTTAACAAGAATAAATAAAAAAGATCAACAATAATAGAAAATAAACAATAATCATTTAAGGAAGCATTCAAAAATATCACGCCTGAAGAGGTTTCGTTTATAATCAAAGAAATCTTCTAGGTGGGGAGACAAAGCTGAAGAACTAAATTCTTCTCTTTTCCCACTGAAGAATAATAAAACAGCAATAAGGAAAATTGTCAGGATAAATACTTTAAACCGATGCAGATACTAAATTTATAATTGAATTGCTGTGTCATCAAGTTCTACTGAAAACATTTTACGTCTCAAGACATCTTCACAATAATGTCATTAACATTTTTCCCGAATCTGCAGTTAAAAGTTCTCATACAAAGTAAGATACAAATACTTTCTTTTAATATGATATGTTTTAATTCTATTTTAATAGAATTATTTCTAAACAATGAATATATAATATGATGGAAGATAGAAAGTTGGAATTTACGTTTTGAAGGAAGAGACAAGTTATAAAAAAGCAATGCTGCATTTCAGATAAATAAATTAATTTCATTTCTTTAAATTTGATTAAGTTAAACGAATATTTATTATGATTTCAATAATAATTGATAACTTAATAAAACAATATATCACACAAAGGGAATAGTTTAAAAACAAGTTCACAGAAATAATTTTATAAAAATTTTATTTTAAACAATTCACAATTCATTTATATAATCCTAAATTAATCCAAAACTGTCAAAAGATATGGATGCTAAGTATATATATATATATATATATATATATATATATATATATATATATATATACTATATATATAAATATATATATATATATAAATATATATATATATATATATATATATATATATATATATATAATATATATATACATATATATATATATATATATATATATATATATATATATATATATATATATAATATATATACATATTTATATATATACATATATAATATATATATATATATATATATATATATATATATATACATATATATATACATATATATATATATAATATATATATATATATATATATATATATATATATATAATATATATATATATATAAATATATATAAATATATTTATATATATATATATATATA
>CM063501.1:26721902-26724402 GCA_032207245.1 Pardosa pseudoannulata
TTTCCATCAACCTGTTAAAAATACACATATCAGTCATTCTAAGTAAAATTCTTTATAAATCTCAAAACAAAACTTTTTCAAATAAAGCCGCACATTTGAAATAACGTCTGTCATCTCGGAAAACTTTCGGTCGTACGTAAATGAATTTTCTATTAAAATGTCAAATATAACCATAAAACTGACATCTAGATTGCTCAACCTAACTATATCTTGTCACTTAAATTTGGTTTATATTTTTATACTTCCATTTATATTATGATTTGAAATACATCCGTCTTTACTCAAATCCTATTAACTTTTATTTTTAAATTCTTGTAATTTAATATTATTTATAAAAAAAATTTGATGTTTTATAAAAGAATATTTTTCCATAGAGTCACCTAAATTTGTCTAACGCTAAATGTTCTAACTGACATGTTTTCTTCGCGATCAGTAAATCTTTAAGTATTTTCACTTTTTGGAGTACTTTACTTTATTTTTTTATTATTATTTACTTCTCCGATCTCATACATTTTTGATGTATGGAAGTCAATGATGTAGAATCAAGAGCTTCTGCAATTAAAAGAAAACTTTTCGGAGACTTGGATGATTTTTCGATTTTTTTATGTTGTTGATATTTTAAATTTACAACAGATGATAGTTCTGCATTTAACTTATTTATTCATTATTTCTTTTGAAATATGTGTATTTAAACTTGCTGTACTTGAAAAGTCAGTAATTCAATTTATCTTATTTATAACCCCAAATAAAAGTATCTAAACGAACAACACTTTCAAGTTGTTAAGCTATTTATTTATTATACTAGTTTAAGGATTATCATTTATTGTTCTTCCAGTATAGTTAAACTTTTAAAAAAGTATAATGTTTAAGCTGCATAAGGGGAGGGATTAGTCAGTTAAACTACTCCTCAAACCCTCCTTAGGTATCCTCTAAGGCAAAACCTCCTAAGGAATATAAAAAACTCTGATCATGTAGTTTACATTTACAAGGTTTATAGGTAACATTTAATAACAAATTACATCAAATTCCCATGAATCTATTTTGGTGACCTTTAAAGGGTTAAGGCCGCAGTAGAGTACCGTCATACAGCCTGATGAAAGCCCTAGCCTGCTCCCCCTGTAATTACTGGGGATAAAATTGATCTTATTCATAAATCATTACCTTGTGTCTTGGAATCTTTTGATTAAGGAATAAAGCATAAAAACGAAAAAGAAGTTAATGAATTGTTATAATGATAAACGTTGAGTAAAGAAATGTTATATATAGATATTAAACAAGAAATAATGTTTGTAAATAATTAGTGTACATAATAAATGTTTTAGTTCAAATATCGGGTATCATCTTTTTACTGTGCTTCCCCTTTAAGAACGGACACTGGTGTTAATGTTGTAAGTATCGTGTAGTCCTCGAGTATCAACCTGTGATCAAATGTATAGTGGTGATTTGTTTTTAATTGTGTTAAGTATTTTTGTACTAAATTTAACCACAGGTTCTGAGAAACTACAGACATAAAAATGAAAATAAACTAACAGCTAAATTGACAGCAACCGAGACTAGCTTAATATAAAAAAAGTAAATTTATTATAATATATATACATCTATTTACATACAAAACTGATGCTAATTTTCATAAAATAAGCTTTGTCAACATCTTCTAAATTAGTTCTGACAAATTTTTTATATATACTTAAGTAATTTTGTAAATAGATAGAGGACCTAATCTCAATTTCAAAAATGTATGTAAATTTGGGGTACCTTTGTGGGTCTAAAATGTTGGGCCCGGAACACTTCTGGTTGAAGGGTATCTATGGCTGATCAGGAGAGGGAATCTATATATCATCCGTTGGTCTCGTCAGGTCGTGGTCTTCCTGAGTCTTTGAGGTGTGGCCGTACTATTTGGTGCAGGAACACTTCCTGTAGACTTGGCTGGACTATGGAGCACCTTCTCCTCTGGACTCACGAACAACTTCCGTCGGACCCGACTGGACTCCCGACTTTCGAGCACCTTCTTTTGGGACCTCCGAACCTCTTCTCTGGGCAATCCGAACCATCGTCTCATCTTTTAGATTTTTCAAATTTAATTATTTCAACCTTGTCCCCTCTTCCTTCTTGTCATCCAACCGGGATGTAAGAATTTCATTGGCCTGCTTCAACCCCACCTTGAGACCACCAACGTGCCAAACCTTATCTCTTCTAATTGGGCACTGTCCCTTAGGGACTCATAAATACTCTACAAAGGTACATTCTTATTTAATGTCAAGTACGGAGACGGGATTCTAATCTGGGAATGGGATCAGAACCCCTTCCGAGACCATTGTACAAGACAACAATATCCGTTGAATAGAAATTTATGGTCCTTCATCTCTTTACAAAGATGTGATGAGGTCAGATTTAGATCCAGAACATTTTACTTCTACAGTAAGTACATTACAACGCTAAGCTTACATTGATATTGTATCTAAGTTAATATATTACACATCTATTTGTAATTTCGGCTTTA
>CM063501.1:26729402-26756902 GCA_032207245.1 Pardosa pseudoannulata
ATCTTAACATAGATATGAAAATTAATTCATTCTCTATTTTTTCTTAATATCTTATATAGAGTTCAAATTTGTAACTAATACACCAGAAGTGCAACAAAAGGAATTTAAAAATGATGCGATAATAAGTCATTCAAACCAAACACGGCAGCACAAGACGGGGTGAAATATTCAGTGCGTATCTTGTATCATTCCATAAAAAAATTCTTGCTTCCACGTCACTTTTTGTAAGTATTATACAAATAAATAATAAGCTCTTTCTCGTTAAATAATATTTTTTATGAATTTTGTTGTGATTATTTGGTATGAAAAAGAATGTGTTTGATAAATTTAGGATCGATTGCTTTATACAATGTCAACTATGGGTAATGTTTAATTTCTTTTATTGTGTCTTACTGTATTGTATTTTTATTAGACTTTTGACTGTACGGTATTTGTACTTTCAGAGTATTTGTAATATATTTAATATTACTATCCATCCAAATATTTTTCGTTTTTTAAGCCGTATTAGTTTCTATGCGCATATCTGTTTTTTATTCACGAAATCAAATTTTCTTAGCTTTTTAATACCTTCTTTGCTGTACACTTTCTAAATTTACTATATGTTACTCTCTGTCCCTTTTGATGTATGCAATATCTACTATTAGTAATATGTAATTCTCTTTATTATATTTTTGTTGTAATGTACATAAAACACTTAGTGTTCGTTCTTTCAAGGAGAAACACAGTAAAATATACTCCACAAGATTAAAAGTAAATTCCTCATATTTTAACTAACATATTTATTATATACATTACTTATTTACAGATATTTTTCTTCATTAATAGATGGCATTCATAACTTGATATTTATAAATAAACAATAACTCATCACAATTTTCTTTTTTTATTTAAATAGTATTTCTTAATTAAAATATTCAAGTATTTAACTGAGGCCCAAGTAACAACAATGAATATTGTTACGAACTTCCAAACAGGATTCGGGGATTGAATGGACTTTAAGCAAGACTACAGCACGAAGACAAATACTTCATTCGCAATCAGTTGAAAAAGATACAACGTCATCGCGAAATAATTCGAGCACAATGCCGCGGGTTCACGTATCTCTTACCGCATCAAACAACAAGCACCGGTGACACACAACACACCGTGTGTACTTCTGACACCGAGAGATCCACTTAACGACTCTTCCTGCATCTTCAGGATCTTCAGAATGGTATTTCATCTGGACTGCCTGGGCCGAGCCCTCTAATCCAGATATTTCTAACAGTAAGCATAAAATGACAACGAGCAGAAAATAAAACAACTAAAAAGAGGAAAGAGGGGATAGGGAGGTGGATTCATGAGTTCAAGACACAAAACTAGAGAGTAGAAAGCTTAGGGATAGAAATAAAACACATATTTTTGTGGCCAGTGACATCCGTACAAAAACCATGAAGAAAACATGTTTATTGATAAACTCACCCTGCATGGGACTCTGTCTATCTTATATAGGCCAGAAAAAACTGCTGGAATACTCCAGAAACCGGAACCGGAAGTTGTCACGTGACGTTCCATTTGGAAACATTTGGCGACACTTGGTGACACTTGGCGCCAAAATAGGTTGCCAAAACTGTCGCCAACGAGCCGATATCTCGCCAATTTGGCGAGATACTCATAGAGTCCCATGCTAAACTCAAGATTCACCAAACTAATTCGTAACAATATGTTAAATTGGTTTACATACAGGCATTCTACGGGAAGCAGTGTGTCTGGGCAGGGCTCTAGGCAGGATCAACCTTGTTGCGGGTGTAAAGGTCGTCACTTGGTTGCACTTGTGGGCTGAGGGATCCGGTAATATCTCCGTTTGCTGTCTAGGCTCTCTTGCTTGCTCCCAGGCTCAGGATGACTCCACCAACTCTTCACTCCCGACCTCGATCCCTCTTCCTTTTTTAACAACTTTACACTTCGGTTGAACTCCCCTTTTTATCTCTTTTCCAATCATTTGTTAGTGAAATTTTTCCACATCTGCATTTCCTTCGGGTGTGCAGGTGGGCTCATTAAAAAGCCTCCTTTGGTGAAAATTGACATTGTTGCCTAACCAATGCCCCCAAATTCTCAAGGCTGCATCCCTGCCTGAACTTGACTACTGCAGTTCTGCAACTCCATCAGCTATAACTCATCCGCAGGGGTCCCTCATTAAAACTCGAAGTCCACAGCTACATCTATATTTTTTATAGAAAAATACGGCACAGCTGTGTGTGTGCACGTGTTGTCTATAGTGGGAAAGTACATTAGCACAGTCTTACTGTAGTTTTTATTGTATCTCCTTCTCATGCTTTGCTCTGTACCTTGTACCTTTTGTTTCATACAATTCATCATTGGTGGATTCATTCCTACAAAACTGTTTTTTATTTATGATATATGCATATATCATAACTTAAAAATATATCTTTTATATTCAGCATTGAAAGAATGTACAACATTTGTGAAAATATAAGTATTAAATATTAACCATACTAGACAAAAACATAAGATTTGTTTTATAAACTTAAGAATGTATGTTAACATATCCTTCTACATATCTGAAGCAGGAAATTGACTAAACTTCGTAACAAATGTACATTTTTTTTAAATAATCAAGTGTTGCAAACAACACAGGAAATTAAAATTTTCCTATCACGCTACAAATAACTTTTTTGACACATGATGTAAAAACTTTCTTTTTGTCAATCATTCCCGTATTGTTCTTCAAATAATTGTTTAGCTTTTACTTATTAAGGCGTAAGTTTTATAGCAATTTGCGTCATAATATTATGAACTATGATTGATGACGCTGCAATCTTTCAAAATAGCATTTGTTTATAAGTTTTTATCAGACATCCAACATATTTTGCCTTTTAATTTATTATTTTTCTATGGATTATTTTAATACCGGACCTAAAAAGGATTCTTTTAAAATTAGATTCTTTCCGAAGAGTATCATGTTTCAATGAAAATAAAATTAACCGTCATTTTTTGAAATCCCAACAACGAAGCAGAAAATCGATGTTAGCGTTTATACAATGTTGTCATTTTTATTCATAATGTAGCTCAATATTTTAAAACTCATGTTGTTAAATATTTTATGCAATGTTACTTTGTTTATAAAAATAAAAATTTACATATTTTTTATGTTTGCTTTTTTATATAAAATGGTATATAATATAAATTATGTAAAACAACTTGATACAATATATAATCTAGTTCAAATGTAGAATATTGTGAATTTGTAAATTTTAGATTGAAAGAAGCGTCTATGAGGCTACAAAAGAAATGCATGAAATAAATAACAAGGATCAGCAAGAAGATTACAGTAAAAAAGGAGAAATAAATAGATTTTTAATCAATCAGTAAAATTTATATTTTTGTAATAATTTAATTTTAGAAGCGTCTAGCTTGAAGGGAAATGATTACCTTTATATGTTTACAATTATATTTCTAAACAAATATAGATGTTAAAGATATAACTATTTATATGAGTAGGTGGCAATAAATAGAATGTTTTGTAAATGGCCAGTTGTTTTCCTTTAACAGAGTTTCTCTCTACACTAAATCTCTTTCGAAGCATTTATGTTTTACCTCTAAAGATGAATGTTGCCGTATCCATCTTTTTCGACATGAGAAACAATTCTGACACTTTACACAGAAGTTTCAAGATATTCTTTATACTTTTGAAGCTATTTTAGGTAAGTAGATAAATAAGTCAGAGGGGAAAAAAATTATACTGTATCTTAAAAATAAATCGAATACAATGTAGAAAAGATATTGTAGTCTATACTAAAGAAAATACTGTTTAAAGTATAAACTAATAACAATATCTTGCAATCGTTCTTCAGTTAATAAATAGTAAGAAAAAAACAGAAAACATTGTCGGTTGACTGAAAAGATACAATATATTTGGATTATAATAGTACCTGTGTAAAAGTCTTAAACACAAGAAATGAAAAAATATTTGATTCTTTTGTATAACATAGTCAGTAAATCAAATCTATCAAAAAATCCTTTTGTCCTTCCGAAGTGTTTAGAACTTGAAATAAGGATAATTAATATAGTAAGAGAAAAAATAAAATTTATTTAAGGTCATTAAAGCAGTTCTAAAACAAATAATCTAGAAAATATTCTCTATTCTACGAGAAATATGAATTTAGAATGTAAACTACATCATAACCTTTCATGAAAATAGCGTTTAAAAAAGTTTTGAAAAAAAATATTAAAATGAAGGTATATGGTTATTTTTATATCGTCTAATTTGACCAAAAATTTAAAAAAAAAACATATTGGTAACTTCGGAATATTGCTTTGTCTGCACGTTCATTTTATATTACACTATATATTTATATATATAGCCAATTTTGCAACAGCCGATAACTTGGGAGCAGAAGAAAAGGTTGAATATGCTTAATCTAAAGATTGGTTTTTTTATCAACCAGGTCACGTCTCAAATAATAACTATAAGTTATGGGCATATCTCCATTAAATTTCCAATGTATATTAGTTCTGATGAGAGTGTAATGGATTATGTGTCTTGAATATGAAATTTTGTAATGTTATTTTTTTATATATATTCACATATCAAAGTAATTTTTTATATTAATTAGGCTATTCAAATGAGTTTATTTCTCAAATTTAAAAATTTATAAAGTTTTTAGATTTTATATCGTTACATTCTTCTTCTTCATGAGCATAACAACCTATTATAGGTCCTAGCTGCCTCGACAGCACGCTTCCTCCAACTCAAACGGTCTAGAGCAACTCTTTTCCAGTTCTTAATCTTCAAGGATTTGAGGTCAATTTCAACATCGTCTAGCCATCTTGTAGGTGGTCGTCCTCGGGTACGGGATTCCTCAGGGTTTTTAAAAGTATACAGTTTAGTAGGGTTGTTATCAGGGGTTCTCCAGATATGTCCAAGCCATCTCAGTCTATTACTACGAATGACTTGCGTAACCCGAGGCTCTTTGTAAAGCCTATATAGTTCAAAATTAAATCTGGTTCGCCAGCACCCCTGATCATTTGCAGGTCCGAAGATAGCTCTTAGAAATTTTCTTTCAAAGGTATCTAGGACACGCTTGGTGTCCAGATTTAATACCCAAGTTTCGCTGGCATATAGTAGCACAGGAAGTATAATAGTCTTGTAAAGTCTCTGTTTGGTTATTCGATTGATAAGTTTGGATCTTAACTGTTTTTTCAGTTCGTAGAAGCATTTATTAGCTGATATTATTCTGCTGTTGACCTCAGTTTTGAGCTTGTTTTGATCATTAATAATTGTTCCAAGGTATTTAAATTCACTAACTTTTTTGAAAGGAATACCCGTTAATGAAAAAATGGGAGTAGTTCACAGTCGAGGACGATACTTTACATTCTTAGTAGTCGAAAATATCAAAAAATACAAAATACTTTTTGTGTAAGAATCATATAACGAATACTTTATTTTCTGTATAAAAAATTAGAAAATAAATATAAATTATAATAAAATGTATGATTTATCAAGAAAAGTTATATTTTTAAATTTGCACATTATAAAAGATAATTATTAAATTACGTTTGATTTGCTTAACAAAAATGTTAGCCAAACGTAATCGGATACCTTAAATCGGTAACCTATTAATTAGCACCCAATGAAATTATAGTTGTTATGCTATTGTCATAATTCCTTAGAACTGCTTCTTTAATGATAATAGATTTAAAAATTAAGAAGAAGATATACTATTTTCTTATTAATATTGCGAGAGTGCAGCTATGTTTGACATAAGGTTTGCGAGACTGATTTGCTCGCCGCATTCACACGTTGTGGGTTGAATGCCCAAGGTTTTTTCGCGACTGCAGGAAGCGTGTGGTGTGGCACGTGAAAATAATTGCATTTAAACTTCACCAAGTTTTGGAGAATTGTGATTGGTCTCCAGGAGGTGATTGAGGACCATCCTTGTAGACCAGGTCCTTCTGGGCAGAGCCGGGAAAGGACGCATTGTAAAAAGGAGATTGGAATAACGAACACATCAGCACAGGATAATGGAAAAAGTATAGGGTTGCCTGAGTAGAAATAAGGAAGGAAAAGAATGCAGCGTTCTCTTGGACATTGACAATTTTTTAGGCGTAGCACGTGGAGTGCTTCTTTTACTTTTTAATTTTTTATATATTTTTTGCATATTTCCTTGTCATTTGTTCTATATTTGAAAATTGTACTATAGATCAGTGGTATTATACTATAATTAAAGACGATATAAAGCAACTTTGTGTTATAAATGACTTTGAAATAACAACAATAATGTACTTTCACCACAACAAGTATTGTAAATTTGAACTTTCTCTTACTCTCCTACTATATGTCTTGAAAATACTTAGAAATCACATACAAATATCTTTAAAGTTACATGCAAATTTTATTTATACCTATTCAAAAATATGTAAATAAATAAAATATACCTCAATGTAGCTCTTTCAAATTTCATAATGTTTAGAACATTTCAAAATATATTTTGTTGAGATCATAAAAAATCAACCATAAAATGTATTTATACTTTTTACGTTTGTTATGCGTAGCTGTTGTGTTTTACAATATGCTCTAAATAAATAATGTATCTTAGTAAATAAAAGAAGAATTTTGATTTTATTGACCATATTCTTACATGAAAAATGACAAATGATAAGAATAAATGCTAGAAATGCTTTTCAATATTTCTTGACAATTCCCAATAGAAATCTTTCTTAACAAATTTATAAAATACATAAAACTTAAACTACTTACACAGTAATAAAATAAACTGTTTCACTTTATATGACTCTTCTCTTATCACAAACCAGTCAGATAAGAAGCAGAATGTCCTTTTTCTTCAGAATACTGGTCTCGTAGAGAATGTAAAACAAGTGGTACATCATTGTAGATAATTTCGACGGCAATAGCCTTCTGGATATTTTTCATGCAACGTATTTTTTCGCTTTTTTTTGCAATCTTTTACTGGAGAGCGGGTCACGTAAAAATACGTATTTAGTAGATTTGTGGTGGATACCCGCTAATCACTTGAAATCTACTAAATACATATAATTATATGTATGTGTGACATTATATGCGTGTGGTTTGCTTTGCTATTCAACGCTTTTCATTTTTTCTTTCCACAAGTAATGATTGTCGAGTTACTCGGTCTTTTGTTGCATTATTTCGTCTTCAATCAAATTTCTAGCTCCAGAACGTACAAGTCATGTTTTGTCAACTTGAAGCTTGGTTTTTTATTGTTGAATACAAAATTGATAAAATGAGCCGTTCTGACAAAGATAGTGATAAAGAAATATGCGCTGACAGATTATCGGTCTTTAATTTTAAAAATCGTTTATTTTTGTGATTTCGCAAAAATACTGTTCCTTTTTGTTGTTGTTAAATAATCATATAGAGTATATTAAAGCGTAAAATAAAAAATAGTCTCGTACATAAAAACAAAGTAGTTTTCGATTTACTCCGATTTTTCTGAAAAAGATTCACGAAAAAACGCCCGTACTGCACGCGTCAGTTGGCAGTAAAGTATACCCGCATGTCAAGTGTTAAAATGCGTAAAGTTTTCGTAAGCCTTAAAGTCATTAAAATTAACAATAATGTAATCAGGTTACTAGTAAAAGTAATAATTTGAGTGAACTAATTAGAGACTTATACTGCAATTTTACATAGGCTAATGATAAATCTTTAACTATATGAATTCATTTATTTAAGTAATTATGTTAAAGTCTATATGAATAATCAATATTTGACTCGGTGTAATTTAAAACCACAATATCCGATTTAACGAGAAGTTAATTGATTTATAATTTCTCAAAACAGTGATGGTTAAAAATAAATTTTTAGATCTCACGCACTGCGTTTTCAATAATGGCTCTTTTAAGTAGCTATTATAAATCAATATTCTTGTACAAGTTTTCGGAGTTATAGTTGATTATGAAAAGTTACTACAGGTGTACGTTTTAACAGTATGTTTTTATTTCATAATGAAATTATTTTTTTTTCCTTTCTGCATGAAAATGAAGAACTCTTCGTTAAAAAAATTTAGAATTTAGAACATGAAGGATTGATAGTAAGGACCTTGCCAGGCCTTTTTCGCTTCAACCGTTAGCCGTAGGCATATACAATTGAAAAAATTCTTCGAATAAGATAAGTTTTCCTTTACAGTTGAAATAATAGTTTTATAGTCCATTTAAAAAAACAATTGTTTTCAGAAGATTATTTTGAATTTTTACTATTTATTATATTTTGTACAAAGGAGTAGTGTAATCAGGAAATATTTCACCTTATGTTGAAATATCTATATAAATACGTCGTTCTCAATATCAGGAACATTAACGCTGCACTTCTCCGTCAGACAGCTTGCAACACTTGTAACACTTGAACTCTAAATAGACAACATTCATAACTTAAGGAACTAAATCTTCATTGCATATTGAAGATAATATACAAGCAATAATTTTGATTCTGTATCAAGCTAAATAAACAAGATATATAATGTAGTAGGCAAAGAAGTGATTGTGTACATTGCCGATTAAAAGTTACAATGTTTATTTCTGTAATACTTATATCCTTACTGTCAGATTATTAGTAAATTTTGACAAGTGTAAGGTTCTCTTTTATTTATCGATGAAAGAATCGTAATTGTTTATTTATTTTTAGTTATCTTGTGAAAACAAATGTTGGCAACTAATGTATATTGTCGATGTCCGCCATAGTTGTAACATAGTCGCAGTTGCTTTAAGAATAACAATAAATCTTTCTGTTTGTGATTAAGAACTCTTTCCCAAAATCTAAATTTATAAGGCTGATATTAAATCAACCTGATACAAGGAAATCAAATTTAATATCCCCATTTATATGAATACTATGAGAAATTTATTAATTTTGTATTGTTGGATAAAAGCACTCAACAAAACGTATTCTTAAACAGTACTGGGAATTTTACACTAAAATTTGATTATAATTTATATCTGCAGTATGCCTTTTCAATCTGCAATTCACTTAATAGAAAGGGTTAAAATGAATTTTCAATCAAGAGATTTAATAGCTTTATTTCCAAAATTCAAAACTTTCAGTATTTTGATTTATACAATATTTAAAAATATAAATCCTAAAATTCCAGGTTTATAATTTTAATTACTGGGAAAATATGCAGCGTTAACATTACTACTACAGAGATATTTATTCATATACGTACTACAGCAATACGCAATTCATAAAAGTTTGAATTTCATAGAAACTTTAATCCATTTTTCTACTGTTCTATAATTCTTTCTTCCCTTTCACAACAATCTGCATATTTTGTAATCCATATAAAATATGCAACACCCCGGGATGTAATTAAACCACACAAATATTTTCTAATTAAATTCTCTGGAGCAAAAATAAAATCAAAATGCCTTTCCATATTGTTGTATTGAGTTTGCACATAAATTAATTTCCAAATACTAAGTTTATTTTAATAAATATTTAACTGTAAATGATTTAAAAACATGTTTTCTCGTTTAACTAACAGTAGTATTAATGTGAGAAACAACAAAATGTTATTTGATATAATTTCATGTTTTTCTAATGATAGTTTTATCAGCATAAAGCATTTTCAAAACTTTGATTAGCTAAGTAAGCTGTAAATTTATTATATTATCCAATAAATTAATTTGTAGGCTATCTTCATGAAGACAAGTGACTTATTTAATATTGTGGTGATATAACCCACTTAATAATAAGCCTTATATCCTACTTGGAAAAGAAATAAAATTTTATAAATTAAATGATAATGTTTCAATAATTTTCCTTTGAGATAATTATAAGTAAACTATCAAATTCATTTGTCGCCAAGATATTTCTGTTTTTGTTTCTCAAAACTTTACTAGAATAAATAAATATATTCCAAAGCAATCAGATTCTTAATAAAAATTTTTTGTTGAGAAAGAATTATTACTCACATTAGTTGCAATACTTTAACTTTTAACTACCAAATTTCCTTACTAGTTTTCCTTAGTTTACTAGTTTTACTAGTTTTATATAGGACTAATTCAATCGACAGAGCGGCACTCACAGCCCCAGATGCATCATTATCATCGATTGTACGTGCAACTAGTGCTTAACACCTTCTGGTAGGATTTAATAATGAAAAACTGTGCATGAAATAACCATTTAATTTTTATTTAAAGAACTTGTTTCATTTTACAATTCTTACATATTCTTCATTAAAATCCACTTTTTACATAGTGTTAAATAATATCAAAAACAGTAAAATTAAGAAAATATCAAAGCAAAACATTAATAAGGTATAGAGATAATAGTCTTCAAGCTAGTGGTACTTTTCAAAACAAAGTGCAAAGGAATTCTTAATTGTTTACACCGCCAAGGAGTCTCACTTTTAATTTGATTCTTGTAGCACACGCGGCATTTCTTAGTAGGTTTTCTTTTATTCTGACTCATTATTTTGGCAATGACTTGTACGAAGAAATTCTAACTAAACAATATGCAATAGTGACTTGTGATTTTCACAAGTGATAAAAGTGTTGCCAAATTCAGTACACTAGAAATTTTAAACTAAATTAATTATCATATTTAACAGTAACTTTAATCGCATGACGAGTGTAGCTCGTCATTGTGCGGTATGGAACGAAAAACTAGCTGGACTCGTCATTTTACCGGAAGGGGTTAAGCAAGCAAAAGAACCATTCATAGTCGGCTCACAAAAAGGGAGCAGAGGTCAAGGCGCCCATTGCGCCAACTATCATTGACCTCTGAACTGTTTGAAAGGAACGATCAGCAAGTTCAAAAACATCAAAGTTTATTTTTCCTTTCTCAAAAACAACGTATATAAAACTGTTAAAAAAACATTCAAAGCAGTTCGCAGATAATACTAAACTAAAGCTTCAAATTCAACATTCTGGCAAGTGTGGCATTATGTAATTTACTAGATGGAAAAAAAACTATATTGAAGCAAAAACACGACGAGCAACAGGTATCACCACGCAATAACACAAGCAAAAATAACAGGGAAAAAGGTGAATGTAAAGTGCCCCTTTTATACTTCTTGATTTCGTAAACTTTAAAATTATTTACATACTGAAAAAAACCATGGATCATACAAAAAAACGAGATCAAGTAACCAAGATTAAATTATAATTAAAAATTTAATTACAAGGAATGGGATCCGTGTATTTGGTAACATGTACAACAACAAGTGCGTTTTCAGTGGTGTCGCGCTCATTCGAACTGGAATGTCTCTCATTGGAGTAGAATAGTCTTATGTAGAGTTCCGCTTTAAACTGAGCACCAATGAACTATGAAGACGTATCTCGAGACAGCGGATACGAGTATTACCTGACTGTCTTCTGGCTTACAAGCCGATATCCAGGAGCGATGGTTTAGCGTGCCATTTCATTTCAGAGTAAAATCCCTTTGGTTGTCATCTGGGGCACCCTTAAAGCACAGGGGTACGTTACTGAAGTTCTACACCCCGTTGTGCTGCCCTTCATGTCAAGCCATCATGGGCGAACATTTCAGAAAGATAATGCCCGACCCCACACTGCACGTGTTTCCACTGCTTATCTTCGTGCTTACCGAATGTTACCTTGGATAGCAAGGTCACCGGATCTATTGAATACGGTTGGAGCATTATGAGCAGGACCCTCCAACCAGCTTGGGATTTTGACTATCTAATGCACCAGTTAGACAGAATTTGACACGATATCCCTCACGAGGACATCAGCGATCTCTATCACCTCTAATCCATATCAATCAATGCCGGCTTACAATAACTGTTTCCATAAGGGCCGGATATGAACAAACAGGTTATAGCGCTTTACACTTTGTGAAGCTCTATCTCAAGATAGATCATGCAATTTTTCTCAAATTGTAATCATTTGTGTTTGTGTACATCTACCAATTTTCGTCTTATTCGGATAACTTCTTCTTGGTGCATTTTTTTGTCTAAGAGTATATATAAGTTTAATGCAGTGTCCTTTTGTAACTAAT
The DNA here is from genome assembly GCA_032207245.1 of Pardosa pseudoannulata. Classification (NCBI taxonomy): domain Eukaryota; kingdom Metazoa; phylum Arthropoda; class Arachnida; order Araneae; family Lycosidae; genus Pardosa; species Pardosa pseudoannulata. The sequence goes on from CM063501.1 coordinate 26,741,398, forward strand.
CATCATTTTCCAGAAACTAAATCAACGAGTGTGAATGATGACCAACTTCTTGATATCATACTATTAGACCGCTTGCTTGATCTTCTCTTTATTTTCTTTTGCAGAGCACTCGGCCAGTTCTTTTCCAGACATAGCTATTTGAATGTGTATACAACAAAATATTCCTGGGTAAATTTTGTGAAAGTGGGAGGGCGATTAATAAATCGTTTCAGTTACAGCATTTTTCAGAAACTACTGAAAGTGAATGATGGCTTACTTATTGACGCCCCTATGGAGGACGCATGACGCTTTCTTTATTTACTTTTGTAGTGAAATCGGTTCATTTATGGCAATAACGACGTGACTGAGTATCCAACAAAATATGCCCTTTCTAGGACAAATTTTTGAGGAAACTTAGGAGTTTGTGAACGCGATTGCAGACACGTTATTTTAGTTGCAGCAAGGAACTTATTGCTAGTTTAGACAACATTAATAAAAATAAAGAATTATTAGATTATCGAACCTTCTTTTAAAAAATTAGCTTTCTATTATAACAAAGGTGATGTAATATATGTAGCATATTAATATTTAAATATAATGGGTATATTTTGTGAGAAAAAAATATCCGTAGTGCTTTTTATCATTCATTTTTAACTAGATTTCTACTTCGTAAATGATCTTAAAAACATACTGCAAGAAGATATTAACAAATTCATTTGTTTTGATTTGGAAGGTTAAAATTTTTTAAACAGGAAATCTGTGAGATCACTTAATGATACTTAAAGGCATATTTTATCCATACTCAAAATGTCATTCCAATGAAAATACATATTAAATACTTTTTTTATAATGCAATCAAAATTCATAAAATGAGATAAAGGTGGAATTCTTTATATATGTATAGATATATATGTGTGTGTGTGTGTAACTTGGTACATGTATATACATTGATAAGTATACTGAATTAGGTATTGCAATAACAAGTTACATTCGGCGCTTCAACGATTTTTTACCTTTTCTCGTAAGCCATTGCGAAAAACAAACAGAACAGGAGCACCCAGGACCAGAAAGAAACATCGGAGGCATCCAATAGCAGGGCCAGTCGGTTTGGCAGGATCTCACCATTCCGTTCTCGAGTGACCCCTGTTTCTTCACCGCGAAGACAAGATAATTTTTTTCAGATGAAGTTGTTACCAGAATAAAGAAGAGGGTGCACGCTGCTAGCAATCGCTACTTGTGTGATAAATTTTTGGAGCCACACGGGGCAAAAGAAAAGCGACACCATTTTTGCTGTCCAGGGGATTCCAGAGGTATCTTCCACATCTACAAGCGATAAGTTGTATTCCTGTTGTATTCCATAGGCATATAATTATATAGAATCCTTTAATCAAGACATATTAGTCAAGGTGTGTTTTATTAACACTAGATTGCCCAAGGCAGTCATTTTGATTGTTTTTTAATTTCAATTAGAAAAACAATTATGAAATATAATGACGCAATTTCTTAGAATTTGGTGACTTTTTCTATAACATATAAATGGGTTTATGAATAATTGTAGTTACTTTCGCCCTCCTTTATTATATAATATTAAAAATTAATTTTAAACAAATTTCTTTACATATTTGTTATTTTTTCACAATGCAGTCATTTTGACTGTTTTGGGGCAATATAGGTATACAAGAAAACTCGGGCAATCTAGTGTTAATGAGTTTGAATTTTTAATTCTTATACACTAAATCAACGTGACAACGTTGATTTAGTTAACCTAATTTATGCAACGAAAGTGAATTGAGTAAAAAGCCCTTTCACCTTGTAATATAGGTCTGGTTGATGTTCCCAGAGAGAAAAAGTAATTTCTAGATTAGATTAGATTAGATTTAGGGTGGGCGGCCCACAAGAGCACCAGCACTGCGACCCAAAGCCTATTGTTCTGAACCCCCCCCTACCCATTTACTGGAACAAAAGACTCCCAGCAATAAGTTCAGAAATATTTACAATTGGGTAGATCAGTAGCTGAGATAATTCTAAGCAGCAATTTTACCGGGAAGTTGGTCAGCTTCCATTGCTGGATGATGTGATATCCAAGAAATTCAAATCTCTAGGCACAGTAGTAAGTAATTTCTAAAACATACTTAAGGAAATAACTGTTTTAAGACTTTATTTAGAGATTGAAAAACGTTTAGCAGCAATCGACAGATTAAGCACTTTAGGAGCTTTTTTTTAATTTGTTGCAAGTTCTTTAAATAAAAGAAATATAACAGAACAATCTGTTATTTAGAATTCCTGTAAACAACTTCCTGTAATAAAAACAATTCTTCGATATTTTAAATTTTCCGAATGACGTAAAATCTTAAATGCTTTTTTGTTTTTTTTTTGAAAATTTAAAGAAATTAATGATTTAAGTTCAATTAAGCCTACAAAATACGACTCTCTAATGCTTAAATTTGTGTTACTCCTTCATTACCCTGACTCTAAAGTTAAAAAACACCAAAATTCCCCATTAGAGAACAAAATATCTCCTAATTCCTTTTACGTTTTTTAAATTTAGATTTCTTTTATTTTACAGTTTGGTGTGTGCTGAGAGCCTTCCGAATTCTTCCAAAAAACAGATCAAATAGAAACGATCTGATTTGGTAGCACAACATTAAAGTATTGCATTTGTTTAAGAGTACATGTTCTGTTTTAATAGCTTTAGAGAACAATCTTTTTGGTTGAAAATAGTTAATTCTTCTAAAATGCCTTTACCACATATAATGTAATGAGCAATAAAATTACATTAAATTTAAAATAACTTCTATAATAATCAAAATCTGGTGCATTTATTTTAATAATGATGCTATTTCTAAAGATATTATCCGTATTATAAATTTCTAATAGTCCTTAGAGACTCATTTCATATGTCGTTGAAATCCCATCATTTGAAAATCCTTATGGATTTTAAGGATTATTAGTCACGTATCAGCAATTTCCATATGTATCTCATTTACTGCAACTATATAAGTTTGTACAATGAAATATGTAATATCTGTTAAAGGGAACTAAAATAAAATGAGCATCGGAATGCTTACAATTTATAACTTTACAAATTCTGTCAAATTCAGGTCATGTTAAGGTTTTTTCACCCTTTCGTGACAGCGAGTACAAAGAAAGCAATATTTTTATCATAAAGAATTTTTCCATCTGCAAGTTTCTCTTAAATTCTCTTTTTGTATCTAGGACGTGATTTTTTTTACGAAAATCCTCCTCACGATATTAAATTTGCTTATATAATACATAAATACTTTTTAGCAACTTCTTTTAAATTTGGCCCTATAGGGCAGAAATCCCTGCTTTCCATACATATCTCTATTGAGATTCAAACTCCATTTCTATTTTTACTATTCTACAAAGTGCATTATGAATGTCAACAGAGAATAAATCAATTCTTATCACATGCATAAAAACTTTACAATACATTTCAAACTTTTAGAAATACATGTTAGTATTAAGGAACAAACAGTTAACTCAAAAACTGAATGTCAACATGTTTTATAATAAGTCATACGGTAACTGTAAATATTTGCGTGAGATGAATAAAATTGAGTAACTAAGTATACAAATAATATATTACTGAGAATACGAATAATATGATCTAAACACTGTCAAGAATTCGAGGAATTTCAAAATAAAATCCCATTTCTTTTCAAGTAGTATTCTGACCCTAAAAATAAAATTGTTAATTTTTATTTTATTGTATGAAATCAGTAATATTTTCTTTGTACTACTCACTGAAAAATGTAGAATAAAGTTCTAAAATAAGTTACCAAACAATTTAATATTGTTTACATTTTAAGTTAAAGTGTGATTGAACAAAATTTCTCAGTGGTAAACAAAACTTTAAAACAATAGGTTAGGATTTAATTTTTTTTCTATTGAAGCTGACAAAGTAAACATAATATATGTATAAAATAATTAAAACACTTCAACACTATGATAGATGAAAACTTAAAGCAAACAATTTATTTACTTTGTAAAACTTTTTTAGTTACGTATGAAAGAATGAAAGTAAGAAGTATTATGTTTTTTATAAAAAAGTTTATCAGGCAATTTTTCATATATATTAAGCATAATATAATCTAAAAAAAATTAAATTTCGTCTTAAGATAATTCCATTTAAAAAAATACTTGAATATTTCAATAGTTTCAATAGTTACAATTTGATATCTGTTTAACTAGTAATATAATATATATTCAGTACAAATGTTATTTTTTCTCTTATTTATTAGTTTTTAAGGATGTACAATATGTTCAAATCCAACACATTTAAAACAATTTTAATAGGTAAAGTTGAAGAATTTAAAGACATACATTTAAAAAATCAATCTAATTAATAAAGAAAAAATTTTTCATAACTTGCTATTTAAAAACTTGAAAATGTGACTTCAGAATTTGATTTATTAAACAAAATCAGACACATTTGTTAAACACTTTATGACAATATGAAATGAGGAGAAAATAAATTTGTTATGTATAACGTAAAAAACTTTAGCTTAAAAATAAATTTCTTAAAAATACTGCACAAAAATATAACTTGTGAGAGCTATTTTCTAACAACTATATTTTTTTTAGTTAAACTAAACATAAAGCAGTCACTGTTTTTACTATTTTTTCTAAATTAAGTTTTTTAGTTAGGGGAGTTGAAGCGTATGACATAGGGATTAAAGCATCAAAAAATTTTAAGAAGAATAAAATAATTGTTTACTGAGCCGTACGTATGAAGATAACAATTGTCTTTAAGTATTTTATAAACAAATATTGGTTAAATTTTCTTCTAAAAAATAATTTGTGATTTGTACTACTGCAAAGAAAAGTATTTATGACACATTTTATGTCTCCGTTTCTTTGGACTTGGTCCTTGAGCCCCGAATTCAGAAGGAAGTTTAATGAAAGTTTCTTATATTTAATAATATGTTGGTATTTGTAAAATAAGTTAGAACAAAAATACGAGGAAATATTTATGAGAAGAACACATAATATATAAACATTTTTTAGCATAAATTAAACATTTAATGAAAAAATATATATATTCGTTTAACTTAACAAAGAAACGAGTACGAGCATGAGAGCTGTAACGGCGTGATTTAGGGGTGTGTCGACATCAAAGAACTTTGCTTTGAGAGGTGGACTTCGCGTGGATACAAAGGGATTGTTTTCCCCGGCACCACGATGTCTACACTGTTGTGCCCTATAGTAGAGGAGGAATATAACCAGGGACAACCCGGCACCTTTATTGACAGCCAGAAATATGACCATCGGAACGACAAAGGAATTACCGCGACTTTGATCTAGCCGATAATAATTCCAGGAACCCCTGGGTTTGTGATCGATGATTGTTTAACCCAAACTAATCCAGTTGTTAGAAGGTGAGGTCATCGCTAGATGATCCAATAATGAAATTGTGGGTGAGGCCCCTCCCCTACAAAGAGATGAAAAAAGATTTCTTTTTTAGAGAAGAAGGTAGTTAGCTAGCAACCAGCTAATTCAGAAGTCGCCTTGTCCAGTCTCTCTAATGGAGAGTTTTTTGCTATAATCCCACCTTGGGATCATTTCTTTAAAGAGTAGCCCGCATCGGCTAACTCGGAGGTCGCCTCGACCAGTCTCTCTATCGGAGAGTATTATTTAGTGAAATCCCGTCTTGGGATATATCTCTTGCTGAGATTGAAACGATACCCTCTGCATTGAGTTTTCTTTTTTAATATAATCCTCTTCTGGATTGATTGCATATTCCCCTTCGGAACTCTAACTGGGCTTTAATATACTACCATTACTTCAGTGAGCTTTCGCGAGAGCTACCGAACTGTTTCTTCCGTCGCATAATCAATATTTCGAAGAGTCTGATCTGAGATATTACACTTCTCTACTCAGTCCTATGTGTATCTATTCACATACCTGTGATCGGAAATTGTTTTTTTTTATATTTATGAAATGATGTATATAGCAGATATGTGAATAGATTCATTATTACAAACGCACCTTATTTTCCATTGTGTCACCTAAAACAGGGACCGGATAAGTTATAGAGCCATTAAGACAGAAGTGTGCCTACTGCCTCATTTCACCATGAAAGTCGTTGTAGGGGTCCCTGATGTTTTTTGGAAGTACTTGAATTTACCCTGAGGAAGTACTTGAATGGAATAAGTTATAAAGAGAAGACTAAATTGTAACCTTATTGAAAATTATGACATAGTTTGGTTTTGGGTTTCTTGTATTTTAATGTAAAGTTAGTAAGCAACAATTTATTTTATTTTACTTTTCATTTATTTATTTTGAGAATCAGAGCACTGATAAACGAAGCCGTCTTAGCTATTGATTTCGACACTTTCATTTTTTAAACATAACAGTCTAAATATATGACAACATAAAAAGCTTCTATACCATACAAAGAAAAAATGAATTTTTAAAGAAATATCAATTGAAACCTTTTATAAGAGCAGTAATTCTCACTTTGTGACAAGATGAAAATGAATAATTTTAAACATTAAAACTTTTTATATGAATTATAAAAATTTAAAAAGTATTTTTAAAGGAAATGTAACAAGTGGCAATTTGGCATCTGATTAGTCATAATTTAACATTAAAAAAATTTAACATTAATAATTTAACATAAATTTTACATAATTACATTTTACATTTTACATAATTACATTTTACATAATTTAACATTTTAAACATAATAATCTAAATATATGACAAATAAATATATGATTAGTCATAATTTAACATTAAAAAAATTTAACATTAATAATTTAACATAAATTTTACATAATTACATTTTACATTTTACATAATTACATTTTACATAATTTAACATTTTAAACATAATAGTCTAAATATATGACAACATAAAAGGCTTCTATACCATACAAAAAAAAATGAATTTTTAAAGAAATATCAATTGAAACCTTTTATAAGAGCAGTGATTCTCACTTTGTGACAAGATGAAAATGAATAATTTTAAACATTAAAACTTTTTATGGGAATTATAAAGATTTAAAAAGTATTTTTAAAGGAAATGTAACAAGTGGCATTTTAGCATCTGATTAGTCATAATTTAACATTAATCGAAACATTAATGTACATTCATTGAAAAAGGTACCTCATTCTTGGTTCAGATAATCTTTATTAATTTTAGAAGTTTAATATGATTTCTTAATTCATATTTGTTAAAAGCTTATGTTTTATTATAGTACACAAGTAGAATCTGGATATGAATAATTTCTATTCATTTCAATAATTCTACAACAATTTTTCCGGGAATGTAATACAGATTTCTTCCCAGATTTTTATAGTGACTTAATTTATTGATTAAGCTATAAAATAGAATTTTAGTCTGATGAGGAGTTTTTAGACAGCATAAAAATTAGGTCTTTTTATGAAAGTGTTTAGAATTAAAAAATTGGTGAAAAGAAAATGCAGTCAAGTAAAGAAAGGGTTTTGCATAGAAATTAAGCTCTTTTACGCACAGGAAATTACTTTATAGGAAATAAGTTTCCTGCGTTTTTTTACGATTTTTAGCCTTCTTAACCTCTTACGTATTTATATCCTTTTATATATATAACAAAAAATATGTAACTACTAATGGTTTTTACTTTTTACCACATATACAAATTTCTATGTTGATTAAATACGCAGCTCGGAAAAAAAGGAAAGAAGAAATTTTTAAATTTGTCATGAAAGTTCTTTTACGAACATGCTAGTTAAAGAAATTTCAACACAGAATTTTCGAAACTACCAGCTGTTTTTAAAGTTAAAAGAAGAGTTTTTACTGTTTCAGAATGTAGATATAATGTAGTTTTTTTTTCACCTAACTTGTCAGTTCTTTTATTGGATTCAAAGACAAATAGAGATTTCAGATATAAACGAAACAATACCTATCACAGAATAGAAATGAAAAAATCGATATTAAGAAAAATATATTTAAATATATATAATCAGGTTAGAGCTAAATACATATTACACATAACAGTGCAATGTTTTTAACTTTGTACATCAAGAACGCCTTACAATGCTTCTAAATAATCTAAATTCATTGAAAGTAGTAATTAAAATTTTAATTCATTTAAATATAAAGTTACAGAAGTTAAAGTTTAAGTAACAGACTGCTGATTAGTAAGGTCAGTTAGGTGGGGTTGCGCTCATCATCCTCTGGAAACTAAAATGTTCTCTGTAGTTTCCTACGTTGTCTACTAGGGGAAGTACGTTAAATATCACTGTGAATTTCTCCATGTTTAAAGACGGGGGATAAGGAATACATACGTAAATTAAAACCTCACTTGTCCCTTAGGATCCCCAACTACCACAATGCTTTTTTATCGTCCAAATGCTATAATGATATGCTATAATGCGTATGCTATAATGCGTATGCCAAATGCTATAATGCGTATAATGATATCCAATAGAGCCTGTGTTTATGTTAACCGACCTTTCTAGGCACAAAGAACGAATAGTTAATTTGAAGTTGTGAAGCCATCAAAGACACCGATGTGTTCTTCAACTACCCGCTTACTGAGGATTAAAAGGCATGAATGTTACCACTTGTACAGGGCGAAACATCTGCATAGTGTGCTATAGAAAATAAAATTTCCTTAATCCTAGCTCCACAGCGAGCGAATTAAGTGATATTCTTCTCGTGAGAGTAAAAATGAGTCAGAACTTTTTGGTAGGTAAGAATAAACCTTCATCAGCTGGATCGATAAACACACAGGTAAAAATTCTCTTATTGCAGAAGCAATACCATTTTCATGGAACATCTGCAAAATATGTCCAGTCCACAGAAAATTAACATTTATGCCAGTGTGTGTTTTGAGAGATGATTAAATTAGATTTTAAGTCGGTAAACACTTCTTTATCTGACATTTAATGGCTGATAAATTAGGTATTAGTTTTGATATATTACACACACACACACACACACACACACACACACATAATATATATATATATGTGTGTGTGTGTGTGTGTGTGTGTGTGTGTGTGTGCGCGTGTGTGTGTATGTGTGTGGGTGGGTGTACATATAGTGGAGTTCCAGACTTAGGCCGGCAGCCAAATCAGCTGCTTTTACCTTTTTTCTCAAGCAGTTGTGGCCGGCTTAACAATGACATGGAGACATGAAGTCTAGGTTTGTGACACTACAGCATAATATGAGTTCCGCTCCTAATGGTTGGCCAATATAAATTAGTATCAAGGGATACCGATAGTTCCCATAATCTCCCTAGCCATTGAGGACCTCGTAAAATGGATGTCATGCTCATCCGAAGACACTTTGAGGACCTTTAAAAAATAGAGTGCTTTTGGCTTTTTGCGTTTTTGAAAACAGGCGTCGTTTGGAGAACGAAGTGTCTAATCATCTAGAGAGAGGAAAGTTTTGGTGCGAGTCTCGGGGAGACTCACAACAAATCGAGGAGCGTTTTTATAGTCTTCGGGCTGTGAGACAAGTCCTAATTGTTAGACGACAAGAGTCCAATAAGAGAAAGTTTCTGTTTCTTTTGCCACCAACTTGTCAAAAAGTTTTAGGAAGCAGAGTATAAGAAGAGGTTTCTCTTCCTTTTGCAACCAAGTTATTACTAATTAAAGTATTAGGAAGCAATTAGTTTCATTCCGCTAAACAGGGGAAGAAGAACGGGTTTCTACATGTTATATCAGCATTAGAGAAGCTCCGTCATTTTAGCATTCTATATATTCATTGTATATACACATTTCATCCAAGATACCTTAAATAAGGGGAATTGAATTTACTTGTTGTCGTTTGTGGTCTTTCTAAGCACCTGTAAACTTTAGTCTAGGTTCTAAATTTGTTACAGCATATATATATATATATATATACATATATACACACACACACATATATATATATGTGTGTGTGTGTGTGTGTGTGTGTGTGTGATATTAAAATCCCTTATTTACGTTTTTTAATAAAAATTTAATAACTTTTTTTCATAAAGTAAGTTCGGGGTTTACGCGGTAATTCTGATTTTTCCCTCCAGACACGGTATAGACTTAATTCAGCCTCTGTCTGTACTACTTTAGCCAATAGTTAGCGCATTCTCGTTAAACATAGGTATTTTTCATCACGTGATAAATTGTACTTAGGGATTATTCGTAGTCTTTTTACCTTAGGAATCCCTACTTGAAAAGTGTATGTGCGGGATCATATTGTTTATGTGCACGAGGTTGTAAAAGTGTCTGCCTGTTGTATGGATTTCATGTTTCTTACCAATAAATATATATATATATATATATATATATTTACATATATATACATATATATATATACATATATATATACATATAAATATATACATATATATATATACATATATATACATATATATATAGATATACATATACATATATATATACATATACATATACATATATATATATATATATATATATATATACATATATATATATATATAGATATAGATATAGATATACATATATATAGATATAGATATACATATATATATATATTTATACATACATGTTATATCGAATAGGAATTCCTCGAAATATATTGGAGGAAACGTTTAGTAACGCGAAGTACTTTCCATTTCCCAATAAAACTTCCATACTATAAATATAATAAATTATTCACTTATATGAATAATCTTTTACACGGAACTTTTATTTATAGGATGGCATATCCAATCATCTCGGATAAATTTTCTTTGTGCATACGGAGTAAGCTAAAATTTTTCAAGAATAATAATGATTAATAATTAATACTTGAGAAACTAAACACATATTCTGAAGTATATGTTTCTAGAAAAACATTTTTAGATAGATTCCTATGAACTCTGGTAGAAGAATTACCATTTTCTGGTAGAAGAATTACCAAGTTCTGAAGCAATTTTTTTTCATAATAACACTAAATGGGACACATCTATGATTTCTGCATCGTAAGTTTTTTACACAAAAAAATACATTTAAACTAAAAATTAATTGAAGCGAATAGATTTTATTATAGTATATCAGTGAAGTTATGATTAAAATCTCATTTAGCTGTTTAAACTGAAAATTATTAAAATCAATAAGTGTGATGTAAGATATTATAAAAAATATAGAGCTAAAGTGCTCTTATTAACATATTAAATATGCATAATATATTTAAAAAATACTAGCGTTATACAATAATGCATCTAAAATCTGGAAAATTCTAAAATATTTAAAACTGGAAAATTTTTCCAGTTTTAAATATTTTAGAATTTTCCAACGTAGAGAAGAGAATTAGAAATAGAATAAGATAAAAATTATGCAAATTTTCAGTCAAAATAAATTTTTCAATGAAATATTAAATCACAGATATTAAAAGAAAAATGATGAAAAGTATTAAGCTTTACCAAATTTATGAACAAATTTCTCATTTTCATTTGCTCATCTAAAATGTTTTTTTGAAATTTTCTAAGAATTTGATATCCCTAATAAATGCATAGGAATTTTTTAATTCTATTTTCAATGAAAAATTTCAGTTATCACTAATCTGCATATAAAACCGCACATCATTTTTTCAGTGAAAGTATAGTGAATAAATTTAATTTCTAAACCATATATTCGAATTGTAGCTTTTAATATTTTTATCAAGAGAAACTATTTCCACCGGAATTTTTCATATCCTGTTAAACTTACTGGGTTTTTTTCGAAGAGGCGAGAACCATAAATTTAAGGAAATAAGAATTTGAGAAACACGGAAAACAACTTTGCAAAAAAGCTACTTCAATAAGAAAGAAATATATGATATGCATTTTTGTTACCTTAAACTTTTATAAAATAATGCTTAAATAAATAAAATTCCAAGAAAATATGCTTCAAAAGCACAAAATAACTCACCATTTTTTGCGATGTCAAGAAATTTATTCAGATTTTTATCGCCTATTATATATATATATATATATATATATATATATATATATATATATATATATATATATATATATATACGTGTGTGTGGGGGGGGAGAGAGAGAGTGTAATGCCAAGGAAATAACTCGAGCATTTTGCAAACTTAATTTTTTAATCCATAAGTTAAGCATTTTTAGGAATACGTATACCTCGAGAGTATTTCAGAGTATTTTTATTTTAATCTTTGACTTGAGGGTTTAAATATTTATTGTAGATGCATCTAAATCTACAGATTCAGTAATGCTAGTACACAAAATCTTGGAAGCAAGATTTTTTTTTCTATGTACCTATCTTGCGATTTAGCACCTTATCTCTTTGCTGCGTATTTGGAGATAGAGAGAAATATGTTTCTTTTGTAATTTTTAGTTACTACATAATTTTCAATAAATAAAAAAATCCTGATGTGGAAACTGCAAGATTTCCCTGTAGACCTATTAAATTATACATCATTATTTTAATTTAAATTGTATGGTGTTCCATCAGAATTACCTTATTCATCGTCCATTCAAAATTCAAAGTTAGATTTGTTTCTAATGGTAACGATTCTTTCTGATATGAACTCTAGTTCAGCAATCTGGTGGTGATATGCAGTAGTTAATATCGATTATATTGAATTATTTTATATAGATAAGTCATTATAAACTGGAATCTTTTGAGATTGTGTTGTTATCTTTACTCTGTAATGGGAATGACATTTGAAATATTTGCTTTGATTGTTCAAAAATTATATTAGCCCAAATAAATGTAACATAATAGTGGGTATGGCAAAAGATTTAATTATATAGTTGTAAGTCTATACCAAAAAATAAATAGCACAAGATATATGCTGCTCATAACTGCCTTAGAGGTCGTATCATGTGTCCCAGAAGTCTACAGAATGTTATGTTCCCTGTATAAAAATCTCCAGGTTTAGTTGTGGGAACCAGTTTTCAAAGGTAGATTTTGCTTCTTTATTGTCTGAAAATCGATATTCCCTCAGAGTTTTCTTAAACGGGCTAATGGTATTGTAGTCAGAATATGAGAATTCATAACTTTAGGGAGGATATCTCAGGGCCTTTAAGTTAATTTGCTTTTACAACGTTCTGCACCCAATTGATATATCAGTACAAATACTGTCATGTAAATAAAAATTTTGCGGAAAGAAAAAAGTTACCAGTTCTTCATTTTTGTTCTCTGGTTATGTAAAGTAACACCGTAGCTGGTAACATCAACAGTCGTTCCTGTAGTAACAACTCCAACACTAATTCTTCCATCGACGTAGATAAAGCTTATAAGCATGGCTTTTTCAGCTGTCATGGATGAAGGAGCCTTGTTTGACCACGGTGATGAAGAGTGTCACCATTCCTACCTCATCCCTTAGGTGGCTGGATCAAAGTGATGAAACCATATTACATAAGTGGTAATAATCCGTGAAAACTGATAGTTCCTCATTTCATGAAAATGCATAAGATGTATCCACGTGATACCTCTTATACTCTTGTATTACATTCATTATAACCCATTACGTACAAATCTTTCTATATTGCAACATTTTATGCAGAATTATATAAACAATTTTATTGATAGTTGACAAATATACCTAATTTTGATATTTCGATTGAAAATAAATATATTATTTAATTAAAACTTTTCTCATTTTGTAATTTTTCATATTTCAATCTATTAGTCTAAAATATATAGCATCGCAGTTCCAAGCGAATATGACTCTTTTATGCATATTCTAATTTTTTTTTTATAATAGCAAGTTTACCTTGGAAAAAAAATCCCAATAGTTTATCACATCTGTCAAATAATTTACAGCAAACACTTCTCCAATAAAATACATTGTACACAGCGATAACGTAAAAAAACTTTCATCATTAAAAATTTTTCTAGCAACCACAGCGTATTCATCTAATCAAATTCTCTTCTTTTTATACATCAAAAACTCTCTTATTTTTAACACAAAGACACACATTTAATAATATGGTCGGCATTAAAAGCTTTTAGTAACACTTCAAGTGTTTTCAAGGCAAAAGCTTCATTTCGAAAAGAAAATTTAAGTGCAATTTCTATGCTTATTTACATTTGCCATTTTGGATTATCGACATAAGAAGAATTACCATCCCATTATAAGAAAAAGTATTTACAAATAAAAGTGTAAAAAAAGAATTACCTAAATGTTGACAGATGTTTACTTAATTCATACATTTTTTTATTAAAATTTGCAAATAATTTCTATCTTTTAAAGAAAAGCTTTATAATGAATAAATTCCAATACTAATGATCATGTTACATTATGTTGAGACATATACTTTTGCCATAAAACAACATCACACGGATAAAGATACAATTTAAATCATATTAAAAAATCTCTTTTCATTTCACAGTCTTGTATATGACGGTAGATCAAAGTGCTCCAATTTAAGCTGACATAAATATCTTTATTAATTTGCTATCCTAAAGACGTGCATCTGTCAAAAATAATATCCTTTAATAAGAATTATAGTTTAACTATACCGTCGGAACTGTCAAATATTTTCATTAAACATAAATCCGTACTTTTTTTTTAGTTTTCCAAATATCCTTCTTCAGTTATCTAATGTATTACTTGCTTTTATTTTAATGATAGTAAGTTTATGACAAAAGGGTATTTCCTTATTAAATTTAGAATTAAACAGACAACGAATATTAATAGTGAAAAGAAATAATTGCTTTTCTATCCATGTTTCTTCGCAAATAATCTTTTTCCCTGCTATTATTAAATTCTCAATAAGTACAATTATGATTGCTATTGAAATTCACTCAAATTTATTTCATACTCAATGTGAAAGTGGATAGTTTTTGTTGTAAAAGGCATTGCAAAAATTGACATTTTGAAAAATTAAAAGATTTGGAATAAATATATGGAGGAATGGATCACACTGACACAGCATCCAAAAAATTATAGTGTGACAAAACAAAGACTAAATTAAAACCAGACATACGTAATTTCTTTTTATCTCTTGCTCTCTGTGTAAAACTATATATAAAATAAAGCTAAATAAGTAAAATAAAAAATCACATTAAAAAATAAAAAAAGAATAGGAAAAATTATACATGAGGATTGAAACCTAATGTCTGCCAGAAAGGGAAAATATTATGAGTAGATGTGGTGCTAAATAAATATTTTTGGCAAATAACATGCATACCGAAACTTTAAATAAATATGGTTGGGTTATATGAGAGTTTGAGTGTATGTGTGTTTTAGCATAGCTCATAGTATGCTAAATACTGAAATATGTACTCACTCTTTATATATATGTAAGATAGCGTGGCGTGCTATGCTACGAGGATGCAACAGTAGTTGATGTAGTTGTCACCGAAAAAGAATACAATTTTTCAGGAGAAGTTTTGTAGCATTTTTATTAGGCAACGTACAGAGCAAAAATCCAACAAAGGATGATCACACAGCCTTATATAACCTTGGGGACGCTACCCGCTTGAGAAAGGAATTTATTAACTCTGCAATTTAGAAGTGCTCTTAACCATCAAAATAGGTTGGCGAGTTAAGCTCACCAACAAGAAAGAAACAAAAGAGTTTAACACCGAAAGGCCACTTAAAAGTT
>CM063501.1:26759402-26776902 GCA_032207245.1 Pardosa pseudoannulata
TATATAATATATATATATATATATATATATATATATATACATATATATATATACATATATATATATATACATATATATATATATATATATATATATACATATATATATATATATATATATATATATACATATATATATATATATATATACATATATATATACATATATATATATATACATATATATATATATATATATATAATATATATATATATATATATATATATATATATATATATATATATATTTATATATATATAATATTTATATACATATATATATATATTTTTATACATATATATATATATATAATAAATATATATATATATATATTTATATAAATATATATAATTTATTATATATATTTATATACATATACATATATATATATATATAAATATATAATATATATATAATATATATGTTATATATATGTATGTATGTATATGTGTATTTGTGTGTACTAAAAAAAGCTTAGAAAATTTACGAAATACAAAATGTTTTCTAATTTAATAAAATACTTTTAATGTTTTAATTTACGTCTATTTTATGTACTAAATTTTCTAAATATAGAAAATTATATTTAAACTCATCAAACTTATTTAACTTATTACAATTTCTGAACTTATTTATACTTATTACTAATGAACCATTGAGTCTCCGTGTGGAAAGAAACAAAATATTATCTTCTAAAAGATAGTGAGTTCAGTATACAAAAATGAAGAATTTTTATATATGATGTTATGTAAGTAAAATTATGCGGTAGAACAAAGGAATCAAATGACACAAAACATGAGCAAATATCAAAAGCAATCAAGTATTCTTTTCTTTTACTAATTTTATTATGCCATCAACCTCCGAGACATTTAAAAAAGCTTTTTATTCTTTAGAAAAATGTATAGATCTTCTATTTCATGTCCGTTGTATATTTAATTCTATCAAGGAATTATCATATTACATATGAAATATATTTTGTGCTAGGCTTACTAAGCTGTACAAATTTAATATCAGAAAATAGCATAATTTAAAATCGAAAATCCTTTGTAACATGTCTATTTTTCATAATATAGTTGAAAAATTGATCTCGGGCAAGTTTGAAGAATACAACAGTCTGTTCAATATTGTATTTACAATAATATAAGTCAGTTCCTCTGAAATTGCCTGGTTAGAATCTATAAAAAAAAACCATGGGATTCAATACTT
This sequence comes from Pardosa pseudoannulata, assembly GCA_032207245.1. Lineage (NCBI taxonomy): Eukaryota > Metazoa > Arthropoda > Arachnida > Araneae > Lycosidae > Pardosa > Pardosa pseudoannulata. The sequence continues at coordinate 26,760,606 of CM063501.1, forward strand.
TATAGATATTTACTATGTTCTTATTCTACTCTATATATTTAGAGGAAACAGAATATTATAGATAAACATATACATCTATAGCAATAATATTCTTGTTTGATACAAGGAAAGGAATGTATATGTATGCGGAATATATAAGTAGTGGTTCTCTTTTCCTATCAAACGCAATATCTCTTGAAAATAATAATAAAACTGTCTAAACTATTTTTTAAAAAAACATGAATCCCAAGTAATCTATTACAAAATATTAATAGAAAATTCATAACATAAGCAAAAATAATATTTACTTAAAAGTTATAACATTTTTAGTCCATGTCTTGAATCATAAATTATTTTTTTAGCACCTTTGTTCTGGGTTCTTGAATCTCATATGTTATACGTAATTTCTTATTAATTTTTCTACATCCCGAATCAATCGTGATTTAGAGGAGTGACATTGCTTACCGTTGAAATCTATGATACTGTACAACAACAATTAACCACAGAGTACTCATATTGGTTGAATCTATGCCCTTTTCTTCTTAGGCGATACAAATACACTATACCTTAGAGGTACAACAGAGATACACCTTATAACTGACCTTATATGATTCAGATCTTATTTAGTGTAATTACTTCTGCACTCGTTCAGTATTTTACTATCTTATACATAAAAAATCGAGTAGCCAGTGCCACGAATAATCACGATTTCTAATATCACCCTTAATTTGTGGTTTCCTACAAAACTCTTGCAGAGAAACTTGTATAAAGTAAACAGTGGTCAACTTCATTATAATAACTTCTTCAAATATTAAAACTTTTTCTCAAAATCATTTAAAGAATTTCCTCGTATCTCAACTCATGTATCACATGTTTATCTACAATTATATATATATATATATATATATATATATATATATATATATATATATATACATACTACATAAATTATCATATTTAAAGTTCTTTACATTGTCCCTATTTCCGTTCCACCTAATCTTAATTTTCCCAGCCACTATATTAATTCAAAGTCATAAACCATTTAAATTCATTCCTTCTACATTTCTGTAAACTACACTGGTGTGCTAAATTTTGCTGTTTAGGAGCTACTGGAAAATGAAGTTATCACTCGAATGAATTTCCCAGCGTACACCCCTGATTTAAATCGCATTTAACATGTGTGGGATGCTTTGGGGAGACGCATTGCAACACGCTTACATCCTCCAGAGAACACCCAACAAGTCAAACAGTTGCTGATTACGAAATGGGCTAGAAATGTTGGACCAGCTCGGATTATGCGGAGACGGTGCGAAGCAACCATTTGCAGTTAGGGGAAGGCATATCAAGTATTAAGGAACATCTGCATATTGTTCTTCCTCTTGGATAGACAATCATGGGTCACGATATTATGCGGTCAATAGAGGTTGTTTTTGTTTAATTCCATACCACCTGCATTGTATTCATTTTTAAGAGCCGGCACTTTCGTCATCTTTTACTTACATAATTCTCTCCCTTATTTCGGAATTTCATTGCTCTCAGATGATTTCTCGTGGAGTTATGGCAAAAAACCCACCTGTTGCTTAAGTTTTGCACACTAGTGTAAAAGTTGAATTGAGGACTTCTGCGTAAGGTCCTTTCTTACATTTTCTCCAATCCTCTTTGTCAATTTTTCCAGGGAAAACTGAGGATCTTTGCAATTTTCCGCCACTGTATTCACTTTTATTCCTAATATTGTCTTTACGGCCCCAGAAGAATCGATATTTAAAGCTCTTTTTCATGAAAAATTATGCTTCTTATTGCCTGTCTTCAAATTTGTCATTTTTAATTTTTCCAAAAGATGCACGTTTGATTCTTGACAATCTTAGACTTAGCAGCCGTATCTCCGAGCTTCATATGAAAATATAAAGTATTTTTTTTTAATGTTTAGTAAAGTACTTGCCTTTTATTACTGTTCTGAGAGAGTACATTTCTACAATGCCTTAATATTGCCAAGAAATACCTCACATTTAAAAATAAGGGCTATTTTCAAATTTGATTGGTAACGAGGAAATTTAACTGGATAAATATATATAGATATAGATATACAGGACGTTATAACAAAACCGGTAATCACTGCACAACATGATTCAATGTTTCAAATACGTAAGAAATTGCAAAAGAACGGTACCTGGATGACCCAGAGTTTTCGATAAATATGCGAAAAAATGTGTTAGATGTCATACCTAGTTTTTTAAAAAAAAATTAAAAAAGTTATTGGAAACATGAAATATCTTACTTGAGGGGGAATAATGTTTTATGTCCACCACAAACTTCAGATCTAACCCCTTTAGATTTCTTCCTGTAGAGCAATCTGGAAAATTAATTCATCGAAACATCGTTATTCAATTTCTCGTCTCCACGGTACGTGTACTTTAGTAGACACTACGAGGCTCGAACTTTTCCAATCTACCGTTGCACAACGGGCGCATACATATGCGCGCATATATGCTTAAGGGATGTTTCGAAAATCTTTCTCTTTAAAATTATGCAATAACAAATGTGCGTGATTCAAATAAAGGTGTTTTTACTTTGTATGTGTGTGTAAACTGACGTGATATGACGTCATACAATTTCTGTCTTACTTTTCTCGAAAACTATGGGTCGTAGAGGTAAAATTCTTTCGGTATTTTTTATGAATTCCAAACAACTAACCTGGTTGTGTAGAATTTCTTCTTTGTTATTAGGACAACCTGTAAATATAAATGTAGATACTATACAAATTATAAAAGAGTTTAGTTTTTTCCCTTAGGAATAGTAGAGTAATTAATATCTTGATTGCCGTAAAACTCTTCTGTTTGTTTCGTTCCCTGAATAAAACAAAAAAAAAATCTGACATATATGAGAATATGTTATATTTAGGGCAATTAAAATTATCTTCATGAAACGGGAAAAAAGTTATTTAACACATGGACTTCTTCCGGAACAGAGAAAACATCGATCTCAAGAAAATTGCCAAAAAAATATTCTAAATATAGAAAACTAATTTCAACTTCTAATTAAGTTCGTTTCTGCAGAATACCGCTTTAAATCGTAGTTCAAGGGAAATGCAAAACTCTTCTATGGGAGAGGAGATTATAATTAGTGTTTAAGAGGAAGCAAAAAAATTATTCTTTAACCAACTTTTGAATAAATAAATGTTAAAGATGTTCATTGGCAAAAAAACATTTAATTAATTTTAAGAAGCTTTTACTGATAAAATGAATAATGCCACTATGAATGAAAAAGTTATTTGTAACATTAAAAGGCAACTTAATAAAAAAAATTATTTTTAATCATTACTCTGTTTTTTGTATGCAATATTACTACCTCACTCTAAACTGTAAAATTTTTTAGTTTTTAATTTAAAGTAATTTGCCATTTCTAAAAGAGTTTAAATTGTGAATAGTATATTCTTAGTTTTATGTCTGTATTATAAAGCATAATTCAAAGTAATAAAAACTTTTAAACTCAAAATACATTCGAAGGGGGAAAAGTCTACTGACTTTCTGATACAATGTAGTACTCTTAACTGTAAAATATTTTTAGTTGTTAATTTAAAGTCAACTGCAATTTCTGAAAGAGTTAAATGTTGGAATATTATATTCTTAGTTTTATATCTATATTATAAAGCATAATTCAAAGTAATAAAAACTTTTAAACTCAAAATATATTCGAAGGGGAAAAACTACACTGACTTTCTGATACAATGTAGCACTCTTAACTGTAAAAATATTTTTAGTTGTTAATTTAAAGTGAGCTGCCATTTCTGAAAGATTTTAAGGCTGGAATATTGTATTCTTGGTTTTATATTTATATTATAAAGCATAATTCAAAGTAATAAATCTTCTAAACTCAAAATAGATTGGAAGGAGGAAAAACTATACTGACTTTCTGATACAATGTAGCACTCTTAACTGTAAAATATTTTTAGTTATTAATTTAAAGTCATCTGCCATTTTTGAAAAACTTTAAGGCTAGAATATTATATTCTTAGTTTTATATCTATATTATAAAGCATAATTCAAAGTAATAAAAACTTTTAAACTCAAAATACATTCGAAGGGGAAAAACTATAATGATTTTCTGATACAATGTAGCACTCTTAACTTTAAAATATTTTCACTTATTAATTTAAAGTCATCTGCCATTTTTGAAAAAGTTGAAGGCTAGAATATTATATTCTTAGTTTTATATCTATATTATAAAGCATAATTCAAAGTAATAAAAAAATTTAAACTCAAAATACATTCTTAAGGTGAAAAGCTATACTAACTTTCTGATACAATGTAGCACTCTTAACTGTAAAATATTTTTAGTTGTTAATTTAAAGTCAGCTGCAATTTCTGAAAGAGTTTAAGGTTGGAATATTATATTCTTAGTTTTATATCTATATTATAAAGCATAATTCAAAGTAATAAAAACTTTAAACTCAAAATACATTCTTAAGGTGAAAAGCTATACTAACTTTCTGATACAATGTAGCACTCTTAACCGTAAAATATATTTAGTTGTTAATTTAAAGGCAGCTGCAATTTCTGAAAGAGTTTAAGTTGGAATATTGTATTCTTAGTTTTATATCTATATTATAAAGTATAATTCAAAGTAATAAACTCAAAATACATTCAAAAGGGGAAAAACTATACTGACTTTCTGATACAATGTAGCACTTTTAACTGTAAAATATTTTTAGTTGTTAATTTAAAGTCATGCATTCCGAGTTAAATGGAATATTCTTAGTTTTATATCTATATTATAAAGCATAATTCAAAGTAATACTTTTCCTTATTCGAATCTACACTTTTTTGATACAATGTAGCATAAACCTTAGTTGTGTCAAATATGACCCATAATATATTTTCCATTGTTATTGAATTTTATTTTTTATTTTATGAACATTAGCAAAGAAATTAAGTTAGTTATAATTCTACATGCTTTTCCTTCTTCTTCTTCAGAAGAGCTACAACCTGGTACAGGCCAAGACTTTCTCTGTCTTCTTCCTCCAAACGGCACGACTTTTTGCAAGGTTTCTCCATTTAATAATACCCATGATCTCCACACAATCCAACCACCTTGTTGCTGGTCTACCTCTTCTTCTTGAATCTTCAATCTTTGAAAAAGTTAATTTTTTAACTGGGACCAAATCTGCTCGTCTGAAAACATGTCCCAGCCATCTAATTCTATTGGATTTAATAACTCTCAAGATGTTAGGTTGTCTGTATTTAGTATATAATTCATGGTTATATAAACCTCTCCGTGTATTATTTTCCTTTATTATTCCAAATATTGACCGAAGGATTTTTCTTTCAAAAATGAGTAGCCTATTTTCTTTTTTTTTCTTAACCCCTTCCAGTATGATTTAATAATGAAAAACTGTGCATGAAATAACCATTTAATTTTTATTTAAAAAACTTGTTTCATTTTACAATTCTTACATATTCTTAATTAAAATCCACTTTTTACATAGTGTTAAATAATATCAGAAACAGTAAAATTAAGAAAATATCAAAGCAAAAGATTAATAAGGAATACAGATAATAGTCTTCAAGCTAGTGGTACTTTTCAAAACAGAGTGCAAAGGAATTCTTAATTGTTTTCACTGCCAAGTAGTCTCACTTTTAATTTGATTCTTGTAGCACACACGGCATTTCTTAGTAGATTTTCTTTTATTCTGACTCATTAATTTGGCAATGACTTGTACCAAGTAAACAATATGCAATAGTGACTTGTGATTTTCACAAGTGATAAAAGGGTTGCCAAATTCAGTACACTAGAAATTTTAAACTAAATTAATTATCATATTTAACAGTAACTTTAATCGCATGACGAGTGTAGCTCGTCATTGTGCGGTATGGAATGAAAAACTAATGACGAGCTAGACTCGTCATTTTACCGGAAGGGGTTAATTGCCCATGTCTCACTTCCATATAAAATGATCGGTCTTATAAGGGTTACATGCTTTTCCTACGTATATATATGCTTTACCATTGTCTTACAGCCAAGGTTATATAGCCTAAAAAGAATATGAATTCAGAAAATTGCTATATACTTATTATATAAGAGTTTTATAATGAAATTATTTCCATAAGAAAATACTGTAAATTTTCAAATTCTATGTAAATTAATATATATTTTTATATATATTTCATACATTTATTTTAGAACTTCATATATTTATTTTTGAAAACTCCCTTGTGTGTTATTCATTCAGTTTCTATTATAATTTCATTTTAATAACGTATCAGAGACAAAAATAACAAACTAGACGCTTCGAGGTCAGCGTGTTCGTTTTTTGTTATAGACTTTTCTTTACAAAATAGCTCAACTGAAAATAACTTATGTAAGTAATGTAATATTGCTGGTTATGATTTGTATCTATTATTTATGAAAAAAAGGGTTTAAAAATGTATAATCATTTCAAAAATCTCTATAAGATTGATTATAAAAGAACTTATTTAAAAATTGTGAATTTGTGTTACTTCAGAACATAGGTTAGGGTAAAACCAAAGAATACTAAATCTAAAAAATGAGTACCTTTCGGTAATTATTATTTTTTCCAATACTAATAACTACTCTTAATCATTATATCTAATAGATTGACTTCCATAATTGTGCTTGCCACAGTTAACAATTTTTCCCTGCTTACGGGGTTTTTACCGATGGTTTTACTCTCTTAATGCATCACTTTGTATTTTTTTGAGACAGTTTCTATCTTTCGCTTGTTTATGTAACTCACATTGCAGCATTTCTAATTTTAGTGTATAAATCCATATTATGTTGAAAACCCATTTTTTAGCCTCAAAGTAAATATGAGAAATATTTACCTTGCATACAAAAATACAATTTTGGTGTGCTGAATAATAAAATACGTAAGAAAATCAACTTTGAAAATACCAGTATCTATTTTCACACAGTTACGAATTCGGGAAATAAATTTCTAATTTTAGTGTATAAATCCATATTACGTTGAAAACCTATTTCATAGCCACAAGGTAAATATGAGAAATATTTACCTTGCATACAAAAATACAATTTTGGTGTGATGAATAATAAAATACGTAAAAAATCCACTTTCATAATACCAGTATCTATTTCCACACAGTTACGAATTCTGGAAATAAATTTCTAATTTTAATGTATAAATCCATATTACGGTGAAAACCTATTTCACAGCCACAAGGTAAATATCAGAAATATTTATCTTGCATACAAAAATACAATTTTGGTATGCTGAATAATCAAATAAGTAAGAAAATCAACTTTCACAATACCAGTATTGCTTTTCACACAGTTACCTATTCGGGAAGAAAATATCAGTCACTAAAACTAGCGACTATTTTGAAATACAATATATGTTTCCTAATCTGAAACATCGGACCGAAAAAAACGAAGAATAGATTTTTGGTTTGGTTTGGTTTTGCAGTGCTACGGTCTACTTTTTGCAACACGAGGGCTAATGAGACCGGGACCTACAGTTTAAAGCCGATTCCGAACGGATACGAACGTCCATGCCACAGTGGGATTCGAACCCACGAACTCGTGTACCGAAGGCCAGCACCCTAAATAATCGGCCATCGTTCACGAAGAATAGAAATACATTGTCAAAGTATACTAATATTTGAACTAAGTTACTAATATTGAATAATATATGAAAAGTTGCTGAGCTTATTGAACATTCTAGATAGGTCAAAATTAAACCTTACGAATTATGCAAAATATTTTACAGTAAAAAATTTACCGAAAAAGTACCCGAAATAAAAGAAAACTACAAAAGTATTTTTGTCGTGGGTCAAAAAAGAAAAGAGTTAAATGAATTAAGGAAATGAAACTCTGATTGTTTTAAATATTCAACTTGTAACTATATAATTATAATGAACAAAAATGGAATAAAAATTGAGCTGTTACAGAAAACTTATAAACAAGAAAAAAAGGCAAGAAAAAATGGATTTTTGAATAAAATGCCAAACATCTTCGTAAAATTTGATTCATTTAATAGCATACCTTAAAAATATTACCCTAACCTAATAACCTACTAACATAATAATAGTAACGTTGCCTATCCAATTGTTTTCAATTTTTCATTAAGTTTGTCATTTATTTAGAAACAAAGCTGGATATTGATTTCCCCTTACATTACATATAAATAACGCAAAGCGAATATAACATTTCCTCCTCTTACTCAGCCCCTAGGGGACTAGAACATACGGTGACAATTTCAGTTTCTGAGACCAAGGGCCCTGGTGTGCTAAGCACATGTTACGGTTAGGTGGTCAACCATACGCGGAACCCCCGGTGTTTAGTTCAAAAGCATGGTTGTTCCTTAGTTTAGCTACCGATATAGGGATGAAAGGCTGAGAATATAATATTTTTTGTGAAAAAAATATAAGGTCAAAAAAGATTTCAGCAACTTTTATGTTGTCGTGCAGTATTAAACCCTCCATGATTAAGAAAAATATTTATTGATTATAAATTACATTTTCATGAAATGTTTTATAAAAAATAAATGACAAATAAAAATAAAACCATTATATACAATTATATAGATACAATTTTGTATTGTGTGCATATAATTGTTGTTATTGTAATGTATGTATATATTGTATTGTAGGTATATAATTGTTGTTACTGTAATGTATGTATATATTGTATTGTATGTATATAATTGTTGTTAATGTAATGTATGTATATATTGTATTGTATGTATATAATTGTTGTTACTGTAATGTATGTATATATTATATTGTATGTATATAATTGTTGTTACTGTAATGTATGTATATATTGTATTGCATGTATATAAGTGTTGGTACTGTAATGTATGTATATATTGTATTGTATGTATATAATTGTTATTACTGTAATGTATGTATATATTATATTGTATGTATATAAGTGTTGTTACTGTAATGTATGTATATATTGTATTGTATGTATATAACTGTTGTTACTGTAATGTATGTATATATTGTATTGTATGTACATAAGTGTTGTTACTGTAATGTATGTATATATTGTATTGTATGTTTATAATTGTTGTTACTGTAATGTATGTATATATTATATTGTATGTATATAAGTGTTGTTACTGTAATGTATGTATATTTTGTATTGTATGTATATATTGTATGTATACAGTGGTTGTTATTATATACATACAACATTTCATATTAGTATTATGAAATATAATGACCATAGTGCATTAACAAACAAAGCTGAAAGGGTAGAGAAAATCTAAGATAAAAATAATACACATAGAACATTTTCAAATCTCTAGTACGAAACCCTAGAATTAAACTGGAATATATGGTTTTTATTTTCTATCCTTAAGAAATAGAAACCTAGTTTCAGATTTTCAAATTTCCCTTAAAGTCTGTGATTTCGAAAATTCCTTGTACTCTTAAAGAAAATCCGAGATTTTTTTTCACTACAAAAGTTATATATTATTAATTTTATTGATTTTTAATTGTATATATGTAATAGACTACGATATACTTATTAAAAAGCTCAATCAATAAAACAAATTTCTACAAAACAAAATATTTATGCCAACAAGATTCAAAGCCGTTTGCAGACATTTGGCAAATGCCTGAAAATATATTATATAGACTCTATTATTTACTCTACCCTTTGGTCATATATTAATAAGGCACACGCTTGCAATATAAACTTTCTGCCTCTCATTCTCCTACATGGGTTCATGCATGCATGTAAAATAGGAATACGCTTATATGTTTCTTTCTAGATATGAAATTCGTTTTTAATAATTTGAGAAAAATACAATCCAAGTTTGTAAGCTTCAAGACTTTGAAAATATTTCTATCTGATAGAACGTTTTTTTCCCTGATCATTACAGTTATTAGAGAAAGAGAAAATAATACTGTTTGTTCTTTAAGATATTTTTCATTTTAACTATAATGTATAAACAATCTGTTTTGAAAGAATCATTCTCTTCTTTATATAGTTAGGTTTTATTATTTAGACACTTTTCTTATTTTTCTGGGAAATAATTAAATGAATAGATCTCTGTGTTTAGAGGTTGCACATTTTAATTTTTTTCTTGAATATTTATATCTGATAGGAATTAAAAGTATGGGTTACACCATATTAGACTTTGTAAATAGAAACGTTTTACTGTACTTTAACCCTCTCGCTGCGTATTTATTTTATCAAAAAAAAATTCAAAAATTGCGTATTTTTTTATTACTTATTTCAAATCTATATACATTTTAGAGTTTAAATATACAAAAAAAATTTGTAAAAGAGTCTTTAATATAGAATTAGGTCCTAAAAAAGGGGGTTCAGAAAACTGAAATTGTAGAATAATGATATAAAAGCTTAATTTTGAAAATTAATCGTATTAAATTATCATTTATTTTATAAAATACAAAAGCAAAACGTATATACTAATTAAAAAATACAAAAGACTTACAAAACATTTATTATAAATGAAGTTTTTTGATAAATTTCGAAACAAGGCTCGATGCATAGTCCAACCTCGCAATCCTTACACCAAATTCGCGTTTGTTTTCGAATTTTTTGTTCCACCTTCAGTTTTATAAAAACAGACAGCACACTATCTATGAGGCTCTTTCTTGATGGGATTTAGGTGTATATGGCTAGCAAAGTGTTGACTAGTTAGTCTCATTAGTCTATTACTCTCATGTACTGTTGGTTAGCGGGTTTACTCAAATTTTGCTACATCTATGTTGCCCGTGGAAATCGCGGGATGGGCAGCGAGAGGGTTAAGGAATAGTTTTGATAACAGTATTAACATTAACTTGAATTACCAGTGTAACATAAAGTATGAGTCTGCGGCTGTCTTTCCCGATGAACACAAGCCTCGTTTCTGTACCTGCTCGCCTATTGTTGCTGGAGCAGGTCTCGTGGTTTCTCTGCAAGCATATCTTGACGACAATTAAGTACTAAAACGATTAAATCATAGACTAAATATTTATTATTTACAAATTTGTTGAACATATGTACACTGAACATCGTTAATCTCAAACATGGCAAAAATTTATCAATTACTTCATACTAAAGAATGAAAAACATAAATATTTTATTACTCAACAAGGAATGTGTTCATGGTGAACCTCTAATGTAATAATTGTTAGAAATGCTAAAAAGTGCTTAAAAATGGTTGTCATATATGCACTATTGTATCATCTAAAGCCACCTCGGGCTCCAAACCTGCAACTCTCGAGCTACGAGACCGTTGAAAACTCAGCTACCGTGGCTCATGCACTATTGTAATAATAACTACGAAATTTCTGCCCATACATAAGCTAGTAATACTGAATATTAAATCCAATTACAAATTTTTACTTTAAGCAATGTACCTCTACCTATACAACCGAATATTAAAAAATAACTGACCCCATTGAACTAAACTATAAACAACAGCCTTATTAGAAAGAATAAAGTAATAATATGTACAAATAATTTTTTAATCTAAAAAGAAGGATGTATATGTATATATATATATGGCTTCAATCCTATAATAATGCATCGTATACTTCAATAATGAAAGCAGTTTTCATATTTATTTTTCTAGTAGTGACAAAAGCATTATAATATTCGTGGCACATATTAGAGGACTACTGGAAAAAATCCATTAACTAATCTTGATATGAATACTTTAGTTAAAATCTAATAAAGCTATAACTAGAGAATTTACTTTAGTTAAAATGTGATAAACGCTAAAGAATGGAGAGAATTTATATGGAATTAATATTTTTAAAAGTTAGTTAAGAATTCTTAGAGAAAAAATGTTATAGGTGTTCTAACAACAATTTTTCAATATTCCTTGTCTTTATTCAAGGTATTAATTTTCGATATGCATGAATTGTCTATCATAAAAAACAACATGTGGATCGTTAAGTAGAATACGTACTTTAAACTCATGAACTAAAACAGAAAAATGTAATTTCTGTATGATATGTAAAATGTAAAATCGTCAAAATAAAGTGAATGTTTAAACAAGAACATAAAAATCATTTAACAAAACGTACATTTAGTTTATTATTTCTGTGATTTTGTGTAGGTATAAAACCTTGATGATTCTTAGACATACTTTAGCTCTTATAGTAGCAGTATACACATAAATTATAAAGTTTTAAAGTAGATAATAGAGAAGATTGTTCCCGAACAGATGACTTAAAATATTTTATTTGAGATACAGATTGAGATTATGTACGAGGTTTTACGAAGCTCTCTTAAACGTTGCATATGTATACACGAATGAATTACCATCCCTTTCACAGTACAAATGCTATATTAAAGGATATATTGGCAATGACTGAGTATAGAACATGAAGTATGTGAGGTTATACTAATATGAAACTAACGTAGATTCTCATCAAGTCGATAACCTTCATGTTAATCATTTGTCAAATAATTTTACTGATATGTTTTGAAACAAGATTTTTAGGGTAATATTTATCAGCCAATAAAGTTAATTTTTTATCATTTGGAGTAGTGCTAATTGTTTTTAATATTTCGCATTATGGATTTCTTCTACATAAACGTTGCCTTGTACAGTTTTTGATATCTCAAACTTAAAGTTCACGAGGAACCATGGTTTATGAATTCTCTCAACTTCAAATTAGAACATCTCGATTTAATGACATGACATAGACATGAAGGAGAGGTCCCAGTAAAATTTCTGTTCTGCTTAAGTTACGTCCTTTTTTTCCAGATGAAATTCTTATTTCAAAAAGTTAAAAGGTAAAAAAGTTTTCACTATAGATATTTCAGGTGAAAAAGTTTTCTATCTTAGAAAACTTCTTCACCTGAAATATCTATAGTGAGTTTATGGGCACATTATTTGAGTAGGGGTTACTTCAGTTCCTTTTCAAATGAAGATATTTAGAAATTATTATTTTTGGTAATTCTATCTCTTTTTGATTGCTCACATCAATTCGAATTATCGATATTAAAAAATTATGACATCGGCAATGTGTTTAGTAATGATACAACTTTGCTTGCAAACAGTGAATGACATAATGGTAGTTGATAAAATAATATTCAGACTGAAGTATAAATAAAGATATAATATATAGACGGACATATTATGTTGTAGACATAATGACGTAATATATGAAAGCCATATATTGACTAGAATCTTATAAAATTTTTCGGGAAATAAATTACCTTAAAAATATATCAGCCTTTTAAAGAGTGTCACATTTACTTTAGTTTCTTGCAATGTTCTATAATACTGTTAAGAATACAGTAAACATGTAATTTGTATAAATGTAACAATAAAATGCAATTTCTATGCCAATATCTCGCCAAATTGGTGAGATAATGGCTCCTTGCCGAAGTTTTGAGAGACTCATTTTTGGAGCCAAACTTGTCGACATATTGCCAAATTTGGCGACTTGGCGACATTTGTTGCCAACCCCCATTTTCTGAATTTTATTAGAAGCTTGTGGAAATTTCTAGCAATCTGAAAGCTATATAAAGGGACCATGAGTTCTCATAAGAGGTCGGTTCACGCTCAAATCTGGTGAAAGTAGGACCTGTGTTAATGCTCTCCGTATTGCTCTGAAAAAATTCGGCAAAAGATTGCCAAGTTTTATCACCATGCATTGTAATTCTGATTCATTTGGCGTGTTAATAAATTGTTATGATTTTTGTCTTAGCTAAAGTCTATTCAATCAACGAACTTTGTGAGAGAATTTCGCTAAAATACGTTTACGTTGACTAATTTCAAATTGCATTGTTTGAAATTCAGATAGAATGAAATAGTTATAAAAACTTCTAGACAAATTAGGAACGATTTACATTTTTTTGCGCTAAATTGAAGTACCAAAAAACTTATTTTATTTTATATTAATTACTAGCATATATGTATATAAAAAGCACTGATTATGTTTAACTTTACAGAGAAGAACTCGTGTATAATTACTCAATGTGTTCAAGTACACAATCATGTATGGACTGATCAAATATTTTTTTTCTCTTTTTAGTCTTTTCTTAATCAAACCTTTCAAGATATTAGAGAAAATTATTCTATGGAAAGTAAAAACCAAAAATCAAATTACTGAATTTCCCATTTATTGAAAGATAATGATTAAATTATTACAATAGGGTAACAGTTTACTTTTTAATTATTATATCTATTTTAATAGCAAGTAGAAAATGAAAATCTAATGCTTGTACTTCTAATAAATGAATAAAGTGTGGTTTAAAACAAACAAATGGCTGTAAAAATTATTAAAAAATTTCATAGGTAAAATCTGAAATTAATTTCCTAACATAATTGTATTTGTGGAATTAAATTTACGAATTCGTTGCTTTTTCTAACTAATCAGGTATATAAATTTAATTATGTATAAAAAAGTGCTGCTAAACGATAGGCATTAGAAATTTTTTTTCTTATTTAAAGTTTCTTTCCTAACAATCTGTACCGATTTTTTTTATAATCTTATGTTAATAAATAAAGATATTTTGAATATTAAATAGTTTTAAATATATTATTTTAAGGGCTTATTACGTTATTAAAGAATATTGTTTCAAAGATAGTATCTTCTTTGTTAAAAAAATTGATTAAGTTTTAAATTAAAGGAATTGTATTTAATGGCCTGTTTGCTGAACCTGTAAGTATTTTTAATAAATAAATATACTTTCTTACAGAAGATGTGATTAAATGTTTATTATATTGAAAAGGATACGCTTGATTCTGAGAAAATATTGTTTAATTTAAATGTACATGTATTAAACTATTCTGGCATATCCTTAAACCTTTAAGGGCACTTATTTAATATACCGGGCGTTAATTAGATTTTAATAAAAAAAATTTTTTTGATTTCCAATTTTTCATCAAATGACACTTAATTTTTTTCTAATATAATAAACATTTTAGAATCAAACTTATATCCTAAAAGCAAAAATTGAATTTTTCAAAGTTAAGACTAAAATAAAAGTACCTATTAATATACAATTTCTTATCTATTGATTATAAAATTAATTTATTAGTTATTTTTCGAATATTATTAAATGTGTCATTTTCATTTGTTTAAAGGGATGATTACAATCAAATTATTCTTTGCTTATTAAAGTAATATAATTTATTTTCATATACTTCATATTTAAAAGTCATAGATAACATTATAAACTAATTTCATTGAAAACCAAAGAATTTCTGTGGTGTAAATTAAAAAAATCTTGATACTGTAAAATGCTGATATTTTTCTAAGTAATATATTTGAAATTACACATGCTAATCAATACAGAAAAATATATATTTTTTGTATGCATTAGTTTACCGTATATTTATAATTTAATATTGATACAAATGAAATGCGTGTTTATAGAAAATATTGTTACCTTAGATGTACATAGATTAAATTTCATGGTGGATGCTTAAATATATTTGGTTATAGTGTAAATGCTTGATATTTCACTAGTCATGTAGCAAATAAAATTTCAAAGAAAACATGCTAAAACAAATTCAGAGTTACATATATTTTTTATAAATCATTTATCATTGTTTTAATAAATATAAATCAAATCTCATAAGACAAGGTTATAATTATTAGTTCAAGTGAATCTCCCGATTAAAAGATTCTTACCTTAACCCCTTCCAGTGCGATTTAATAATGAAAAACTGTGCTTGGAGTAACTATTTTTTATTTAAAATACTTGTTTCATTTTACAATTGTTACATATTCTTAATTAAAATCCACTTTTTACATAGTGTTAAGTACCAGAAATGGTAAAATTAAGAAAATATCAAAGCAAAACATTAATAGGATAGACAGATAACAGTCTTCAAGCTAGTGGTACTTTTCAAAACAAAGTGCAAAGGAATTCTGAATTGTTTACACCGCCAGGGAGTTTCACTTCTAATTTGATTCTTGTAACACACACAGCATTTCTTAGTAGGTTTCCTTTTATTCTGATTCATCAAATTGGCAGTGACTTGTATCAAGAAATTCTAAGTAAACAATATGCAACAGTGACTTGTGATTTCCACAAGTAACAAAAGTGTTGCCAATTTCAGTACACTAGAAATTTTAAACTAAATTAATTATCATATTTAACAGTAACTTTAGTCGCATGACGAGTGTAGCTCGTCATTGTGCGGTATGGAATGAAAAACCAATGACGAGCTAGACTCGTCATTTTACCGGAAGGGGTTAAGTTATAAAAGTGAAATAATTCCATGAAAATTTGATATCATTATTTTAATCCCATTATACACACATAACTAGGTAATTTCTAATTTCTATCCATTATGTAGTAACCTTCTATATCTTTAAGCTTTCTATAGCATATTGCGCAGTTTGTTCTGTGT
>CM063501.1:26794402-26819402 GCA_032207245.1 Pardosa pseudoannulata
AAAGAAAATGTATCGTTTTAAAGAAGTCGTCTACGAATTTCCTCTCCTTTCCCAACGACTGCATCTAATATCATAAACGCTGGTACCATGATTCGGGACGACAGGTCTTAAATAGCTCTCAAGCAGCACACTCTATTTTTTTAAATATGTATAGCATCAGAGAAAACTACCCTGTTCAAGACATCAAAATATCCTTTCTAGAATACGTGTCAAGTATTTTTGCATTCACAGCTGTGAGATACGTGTAGATTGTTTTTGAGAACGTCTCTTAATGTGGATTTTTTGAACCACGGCATTGTTGGAAGATCAAATGCACATCCCCTCTATTACAGTGGGATTTCACTAACTATAAAAGGGTTTAGCTAGATAGATAGTATGTGAAAAGGTCCAGAAAACTAAAGTGTTTTTTGTACTCAGATAAATGGAACTGATATACATTTCCCAATCACGTGTATGAAGAGAAAAGAAAGATGATAAAGCTTCCAGCTTTAGTATCTTTTAAGTGTAATTTTTAATGCAGTTTTTATTTTGATAATAAGAATCATTCTAATTAATCGAGACAGCTTGGTTGTTGTCTTTCAGTGTACATTTTGTACGACACCTGAACAGAGGCTATGTACTGTAAGGCATTGATAGGTAAAAAGAAACGATTAAATGTTAAATAAGAAATAATTTTCAAAAGGTCAACAAAGCAGTATGAACAATTAGATGTAAGGGAAAACCTAATACCTCTTATAATACTAAAAAGACTTAAATATATAATGATAATTACAAAACAAATTAAATTCGCAGTATGATTGTTGAAGTAATAAGTACGAAAGCTTTTAAGATAAGACAGAAGGGATGTGCTTAACAGTCATGATATCATGAACGCTACTACTTGAGTAACGACTCCAACAATACTAGGTTTTGGTGTGGTTTGATTTGGAGCTCTAGTGTCTACTTTTTTGAAACACGAGGGCTAATAAAACCAGGACCTACTGGGCAAAGCCGATTTCTAACGGCTACAAACAACTATACCTCAGAGTGATTCAAACCCACGAACTCTGGTAACAAAAATCAGCACTTTAAACTTTCGGTCATCGCTCTGCAATACTAGCTTTTAAAAACCTCTCTGTGATGATTGGATCCCTATTCAGCCTACCAACATAGGGATTTCTATAACACTAACGTCACAACGAAAAATCACATCGAAACTTTTGTGTACATTTTCTGTGGAGGATATAATAATTAAGTTGCATTTTATATTTTATTTACGATTTTAGACATAAGAAAAATATACTAGTGCTTAGATTAAATACAATATGTTAGCCTGTTTCGCTAACAATTGTAGCTGTTATTCTCTTAGAAAACTTCTTTATAGTAGTTGTCAAGAATTATTTGTTTCTCTCCACCATATCATACTGTTGAATGCTTAACTTATCCTGAATATGCAATTTCAAAATTAATTTGTTTAGAAACTTTTCTATTTATTACAACAGCAATGATTTACGTTTATACTTCAGTATTTTTGAAAACTTGTTAAAGAAAAAATAGCTAAGATTTCACAATTAATGATTTAATTTAATGATTAAAATTTTCATGTGAGGAAATACAATATGATTAATTAATTTAGAATTACTTTTATAAAATTCTGAGTTATAAATAATGGCTAAATAATTGCGTAATTGTTTCCTCTGGGAAACAATAACTTTAATTTCCGAAACTATTCAACTTTTCTTAACAAAAATTTCTTATGGTTTGAATAATTATTTAAATTTTAATTCATGGTTTTCATGGTTTCGTGATAAGTTAATTACTTTACTCTGAGAGGAAAGATTTAAACATTGTTTCTCCTACATTGTTATTTTATTCATTTTCCTTTTGTATTCTCATTTTAGTATAATTACTGAAATACACATTTTTCTTGTAGAGAAACATAATATTGTTCTTGTTATAAGTGGTATTTACATGTAACTTTATAGAAGAGTGTAGCAAATTTTACTTTAAAAATTTTAATAACTTATTGTTTTAATATCCATGCACTAGATAAAATTGCAATGAGACTGATTTTCCATTTCCAATTCAAACAATCAATAGTCCATTCTTTAATTCCTAACAAAATAATAAAAATCAGTAATATATATAGAGTATAATCAAATTGATTTATACACAGCGTTAATTATCACTTTATTGTAATGTATTTTTGTTAAGTAAAGTTAGGTACTGTTTTATTCTAAAGAATTGTATAATCAGTAAGATAGATCTTTTGGCATTGTGTAGTATGCACCAGAAGGTAAGAATTCAGGTTCTAACTAGTTTAAACAAACAAATACAAGCACTTACATAAATATAAGGAGGCTGAATTATCGGGGCTAATTCTTTAGAGGTTTACTATGAATAGAATTTATATAATAGTTTATATTATACAGTTTAAGTATAGAAGAAATCTATAAAATTGATTTAAAAATTAAAAATGCACAAGTATGTTCATAAAATGAAGATAAAATTTTGTAGTTTAATTATATGAAGATAATATTATGTAGTTTAATTATAAGAAGACAATATTATATAGTTTAACAAATTATTATGTAAAATGATTTATTAAAAGAGCTCATTTGAATTTTCAAATATTTTAAGTGCAATACATTTGTTTGGTTTTAGAGTTAGAAAGTTTATTTGAGGATTTTGAAATTGTTACGTATGTGGCTATAGTTTCTATGAATACATTCAGATTTTAAAAACATTTTATTTCGAATTTACCTAACTAATCATTTCAGGCAATTCTTAGTTTAAAAATATTTGATGGCGTAATTAATCAAAGTAGTATTAGTAATGAAAGGCTTAAATTTTTAAAAAACAAAATAACTAGTCAGTGTATTTTTATTCATTGGATAAATAAAAAATAATTTTTTTATCACTTAAAAAGTAATTAATCTATAAGAATGTTATAAGAAGCAGTAACATAACAGATTATCAGAAATTAATGAGACTTAATTCTAAGTATTAAATTAATTATTAGAAAAGTTTGAAATTGAAAAACCCAAAACATTTTTAAAAATAATATTTCATAAAATTTAATATAATTTCATAAGAGTTGTGTAATCTGTTTTTTTTTAATTTGAAATATATGATAAAATATTTCACGTTCACATACGAAACTTCCAAAAATATATTAGAAATACTTTTACTTCAGATTTCTTCTTTATGTTAAATACGAATAAAAATCAGTTATTTCTCATATTTGAAATTTATCATACTCACGTTAACCAAAAGAGTCTTAAAATATTTCTTCTTTAGAATACTCTTGGATTAAATGGTACAGGAAAATGCATAAATGGTTCAATAAAGTTTAACATGCAGTTAGTGATGTGACTTTTTGTATCCATTTAGTAGATTATTTTTATATTTGCATGTTATCTTTTGCAAATATCCATGAGTATTATTTTCAATTATACTGTCTTACTTGCATCTGTAAAATAGAATTAATATCATAGAACTGGAAAATTTCTCTCTCTAGGCAGTTATATATATATATATATATATATATATATATATATATATATATATATAATATATATATATATATGTGTATATTATATATATATATATATTATATATATATATATGTATATTATGTAATATATATAAATATATGTGTATGTATGTATGTATTTATATATAATATATATATATATATATATATATAATATATAAATATATATAAAAATGTATTATATATATATATATATATAATATATATATATATATATATGTATATATATATATATATTATATGTATATATATATGATATATATGTATGTATATATTATATATATATATTTTTAAAATATAAATATATATATATATATATATATATAAATATATATATATATATATATAATATATATATATATAAATATATCTATATATTTATAAATATATATATATATATTATGTAAAAATATATATATATATATATATATATATATATATTTTATATAAAATTATATAAATATAATATAAATGTATTTAATACACACACACACATATATATATATATATATGTGTGTGTGTGTGTGTGTGTGCAATGATATATTAACGATGGCTTTAACAAATTAATCAATTTAATCCTTATATCCTAAAATACATTTTTTCACGCTTTTATTCCGTAAGAGACAATTTTTGACCATTTCTTTTTTTCTCTTTTGAGCGCCCATTGCTGTATTGGTGAGACCAATTAGTAAAGGAATATTCTGTTAAAGTCGACACAAATTACATAATCATGAATATGAAATTTAATAAATATTAATGAGTACAAAAATGATCTAGGTGTAAAATGATGCTATCAGGTAAAAGAAAAGTGGTGCTAATAAGCAAATTCTCCCCTTTCCTGCAAAAAAACACTAGTTGACTAGCAAATACAATTTAACGTATGCGTCATGTAATTCTTTGTGAAGTTTAAAATTGAATAATTACATGAATGTTGGGAATTTAACTGAAAAATCACAAATAATTAGTGAAGTTCTACTGTAAGTATGGGACTATGAAGAAAAGTTCAGTTATGGAATGAGATGAATAATTATATATGCATTATAATATATGTCATTCTAAACTCAACTGGCCGAACGCTAGCCGATTGGTTAGAGCGCTGATCGTCGGTACCGGAGTTCGTGAGTTCGAATCCCACCCTGGCATGGATGTTCTTAGCCGTTCGGAATCGACTTTAAGCAGTAGGTCCCGGTCTCATTAGCCCTCGTTTGCAAAACAGTAGACCGTAGCGCTCCAAACCAAACCAAACCTAAACTCATCTGTTGTATTATTTTAGGAGACGATAGTTGTGCTTAACAAATGCTGCTTGATATCTACCGAAAAAATTGGGAGGTTTTACTGGAAATTACAAAACTATTGTAATGGCTATTAAAGAGAACTATGCCAGTGCTTCCCAATTTTACAGATGCAGTCTAAAATTGAAGTATAGAAAAGGAACGATGTAACGCACTCATAATACTTCACCTTCTTAAATGCATATCTTGCCACCTTGCGGACAGATTTGTTACGGATGTACGGGCAACTGGTGACCTTTGAGAGAAAAATCATTAAAAGTGTATTTGGAGGAATACAAAAAAATAATATATGACTCAAGAGATCAAGTTTAGAATTATATAATTTATGTAATAAAACTGACATAATAAATTTCATTAAGTTGCAAAAAATAAAGTGGGCAGGCCATCTAATCAGAATGGACAATGACCGAACAACAAAAGGGGTCTTCGATGCAGAACTTACAGGAACGCGAAGACGAGGGAGACCCAACCTGAGATGGACAGACTGCCTGGAAAAAGACCTTCAGGTACTTAAAGTAAAAAACTGGAAGAATTTGGCCTCCAGAAGGATGTCTTGGAAAAGCTTATTTAGAAAGTCAGGGCCCATCCTGGGATGCCATGCTACTGAAGAAGAAGAAGAAGAAACTTTACCTGGATATTATCTTGATAACTGTTCGCTTAACCCATATTGAATAGCTGCCCTATAAACATCCGCAAATAACATCCGAATTACATTAAACTATTAGTTATCAGACTCCAGTAATTGCAATAAGGACCACTTATAGCAATACAGAAATCGGTGTTGTATTTATTTAAACTGTGGTATAAAATGCAGTTAGCAACTCTTTATAAATTTTATTATTTTACACATATTTGTTTCTGCTACAGGTTTGTGTCTGCTCTGAAACACTGTTGAATGTAATAGAAGTGAAGTGATAAGATTCACCGAAAAAACTGTAGAATCGAGATCATGTAAAATATTTAATTATTTCAAATTTCAGCATCATTTTTCGATGCATGCACATTATTTATGAATTCAAGTTTAAATTTGTGAAAACGTATACATAGCTTTATATAATCTTAGAGAGAATAAAATGTTTTGATATTTTTCTTCGATTCCTAGATTTGTTCAGCGGACACGTAATTGTAAAACACTGTGCTATACAATACTAGGTAATCTGCACAAGTTCTTGCCGGATTAATATCATTAGGTTGAAATATAGTGATTTATTTTATTAAATCTGAACAGTGAGAATCAAGGCAGCTTAAACCCAAAATTTAAAATCTTAGCTACGAAATAAATATTTTCTCTATATTTTCAACCTGAAAATTTTATTTCTGTTTCATTAATACATTGTATCTATACTTTACTCATAATTTAATTTGTGTTTCTCTTTCTAATTTATTTTGAATTTATATTTATTTCACGTTTCTCAATTTGTAACTCATTTCATCTTTAGATTCGCATAAAATAAAAAAAAAATCGTTCACCAAATATATCTATCATACATTTGTTTATACTCTCAAATTCAAATAACATTCAAATTACATTAAACTATTAGTTACTTTCAGATACATTTCCTGATGATTTGTTTTGCAATTGCATAGAGTTACTCATCTTACGTGTTATATTTTCTCACCTGTATGTAGTTTGTTTATAAATATTAATTCAAAGAAAGTTCAAATTTATTTCCACATTGAAATACTACGTTAAATAGAGAAAAATCAGGGGCCTTATTTGCATTTGCTTAATAAATAGACGCAAATTCAGTAGCCGTAAAATCAGACATGCATTGAAGAATGAAGAACTTTTAATTAAAAAGCATTAATTAAATTTAGTTGCATTTTAAAAGGTACGTTAAATGCATTCTATTGATAATATAAATGAATGTGATAAAATTATATAAATATAGAATAAGGGTAAAATTTTTGAATAAAATGTATCTCATATTAATTATTACAATTTAATTTTAGTTATTAGACATAAATGTTATATATTAATTTTAAAATTAAAAATTAAAAATTTTTAAGATTTTGAAAGCAGTGAACATTTTTAACCAAAAATTATTCGCCAAAGAAAAAATAATGAATCGAGAAATTTTACATAAATTTAGTAGTTTCTTAAGAGAACTGTCTTATAATTTTATAAAGCATTTACCTCTGTTCCGTAAACATCATAATATTGCACATATATATATATATATACATATATATATATATATATATATATATATATATATATATATATATATTATATATATATATATATATAATATATATATATATATATATATATAAGTTTTTTTTCTGAAACAATACGTATTACAGTATATAATGATGCATTACAGTTTATGGAATGAGTTTTAGAACATGCACATGTGTTCTACAGATATATATAATACATAAATATATATCTATACGTACATAATTTATATATATATATATATATATATATATATATATATATATATATATATATATATATATATATATATATATGTGTGTGTGTGTGTGTGTGTGTGTGTGTGTGTGTGTGTGTGTGTAATCCAGGAATTATACATCTGCTGGACACATTTGAAATTATAGCCCCTATTATTTTAACTTGACCGGGTTAATGGACAAGGAGCCATTTTGGTAAAAAGAACAGGCACAATTTGTAGCAAAACCTAAAGTTTATTCATTAGTTGCTAAAAATGAGATCTTTACAAATCAACGACAGACAAGAAAATGACGCGAAAGGCATTTTGCTCGAACAGAGGTGCACCCAAAAGCGAAGGCAGATAGAATTTTCCCAAGGGACAAGAAACTTCCTTAACGAATTTAACAGTTAGATCAGTAGAAAAGTTGCGTCATTTGCTGGTAACAGCTGGAAAACGTGTGGAATGAACAGAAAATTTATATCTATTTTACAGAAAGCTTTGGGAAATGCATTGGAAGAATTTTACGTCGAGGACACTACTTTGAATAAGATATTTTGAGGCTGAGAAAATAGATGTTAAATAATTACAATGGGAGAGAGGAGGTTTTTAAGGAAATATTAAAGTTAAATAATTTTGATATGTGACATATATGTATATATATATATATATATATATATATATATATATATATATATATATATATATATATATATATATATATATATATATATATATATATATATATATATATATATATATATATATATATATATATATATATATTGAATCCATTGTTTGAAAAATTAGAAACATTTATGTCCCAAGAAGATTTTTATAATTTTGAGTATATTATGTAATTGCACAGGGTGATATAAGTAACTACCGTGCCAAATATCACTTAAGGCTTTAATATAATTGTTCAGTCCTGCGATAGAAACTTTAACTTCTGAATCTGTATAGCTCTCCGTATAAAATGATATGTACAGGGTCGGTCAATTTACTCTTGGTAACAGTAAATTGACTACCTAATTTTTACCTCTTTCCGGTTTTCTAAATTTCTACTCCCTGAAGCGTTTAGAAAATTCTACTACAAGCGGTAAATGCATTTCCTCACATATTCTGCTAAAATTGAGTCACCAGTGTATTTAGAGATCATCCAACGATTAAAGAAATAAAGCAAAAATCGGTTTCTACTGTACTAAATGAATCGGTGAATGATTTGTAATTTTCCACAAATATGAACTTAAGTATACACATTTCTTGGGATCATTTTTGTGAGAAAAAGATATTAATCATTGTGAAATAGATATCTATTTACAAAATCTGTATTATGTTGAAGAATATTCATTAGATACGTGATCAATTTTTAAATACATTTTACAAAAATTACAGATTTTTTGACAAATTACAACCATTATAATCACTGAAATTTTATAAAATACGTTAAAAACTCTAGATATAGACAATTTAAACAAAGTACTAATTTTCTACGCATGTACTAAATAAATATTTTTGCTCGTTTACAAGTTCATACATAACTCTATAGAGTAACTTATATTGAAATATTGCTTGAATATCTTTAAGTTGTCAAAGCTGTTGGAAATTTATTCAGATCATGTTTAGCAAGTCAAATGAAATGAAAATACCAATAAGGGACTTTTTACAAACTTAATTTTGTGCTCTTTCTTTTAACACCCTAGTTATAGATTTGCATGGTAAAGAATCAGCCCCTTACATTTGCCTTTTGATATTATTAGGTTATTTTCAAAAATTTAAAGATGAATGCTATTAATAATGGTTGATTTACCCGATTAATGGTCGTATAGGGCTTTCTGGAACTGAATACTAAAAGTATATTGTACCTAACACCAAGTAACATAGTATACAAAGGGATTAAAATAGACAACTTAGATAAAAACTATACAATTACCGGTATTAATGAAACAGCTCTGTATATTATAGTATAAATGTTCTAGCAAAAGGTGCCCAATTTCCTCCAGATCAGATAATGAGGATAGATTTCACAGAAAATAGGTAGCCTTTCATTGCCAGAAACCATCAGTTGTAATTGATATTATAGAAATACATAGCCATTCAAAAATTATTTCAAAGAGTAGGGGCCGAACGATGCCGAATGGTCAGGGTGCTGGCCTTCGGAATCGGAGTTCGTGGGTTCGAATTCCACTGTGGCATGGATGTTCATAGCCGTTCGGAATCGGCTTTAAGCAGTAGGTCCCGGTCTCATTAGCCCTCGTGTTGAAAAAAGTAGACCGTAGCTCTCCAAACCAAACCAAAGAGTAGGGCTCGGAGAAATTTCGGAGAAAATAAGTAGCCTTTCATTGCCAGAACCCATCAGTTGTAATTGATATTATAGAAATACGTAGCCATTCAAAAAATATTTCAAAGAGAAGGGCTCGGAGAAATTTTGGAGAAAATAGGTAGCCGTTCATTGCAAGAACCCATCAGTTGTAATTGATATTATAGAAATACACAGCCATTCAAAAAATATTTCAAAGAGTAGGGATCGGAGAAATTTTGGAGAAAATAGGTAGCCGTTCATTGCCAGAACCCATCAGTTGTAATGGATATTATAGAAATACATAGCCATTCAAAAATTATTTCAAAGAGTAGGGCTCTATCTATTTAGTCATTGAATTGTATAAATTGACCATAGAATTAAATTAAAAACCTAATAAGGTGGTGTCTAGAATTAAGTCTAGAATTAAACTGAGTATTGCAGCATATAAATGTATGGTTTAGTCTTTGCTTGTATGCTACTGTGAATACATCTGAAAATTTCAAAGAGATTTTAGATTCATGTGTAAAAAATTATCTTTTGATGTTTTTGTATTGCAGTTTTATATTACAATGATTAATGTATTTCATTTGTATTCCACTGTGAAAATACATCTGAAAATTTCAGAAATGTTAGAATCATGAGAAAAAAAGTCTCCTTTGATGTGATTGTTTTGCAGTTCTATATTACAATGATTAATGTATTTCATTTGTATACCACTGTGAATACATCTGAAATTTCAGATAGATTTTAGAATCATGGGTAAAAAATTCTCTTTGATGTGATTGTATTCCAGTTCTATATTACAATGATTAATGTATTTCATCTTCAATTGCATTATTAGAGATTTACACAAACATAAGTGTATTAGTTTTAACTTGTATACCTATATAACATACTTTCCTGGTCGTTCTTTCTTATAGATTGGAAATTAGTGATGTCCATGACAGTATTGGAGTTAAAGTTTTAATATATCCCATTTTTTTCTGATTACTGATTTTTCCTAAAGCTTACCAACAATAAAAAAATCAATATTTTTTTGTCAAATACGACTATTGTTATAAAATATTCAATGAAATATATTTATATCAATAGGCTTCATTTCGTTTTTAATCAAAATAAAGATTAAAAACTCATTTTAATTATTGTAATATTTTTCTGGTAATGTAATTCTGTCATTTTCTTTTATACGTATAGAAATATTAATAATTTGTAAGACTTCATAAACTATTAAACTTATAAGTCTTTAAAATATTTATAAACTTTAGTTACAAACTATATATGATATTCAAAAGAATGTTATAAAAATGATGATACAGATATAAATTTCCGAGTAACTCTCTCTGGAAGTTTCTTAATAATTGTAGTAACAGAAATATTTACTCTGAGTGTAATATTAGGATATAGTAAACAGGATACAACGTTTATGATATACTATTTCTCGTTACTTTATTAAGAACATGTATTTCTATATATAGACATTTCTTCTTACTTAAGTATATTTTCTCTTAAGATGACTCATTTTTTTTAAATAACAGTAGATGAAAACATGAGTTAACACCATACATAGTAGAATATTTTTGATTTTTTCTCAAAAAAGTATTACATCAATCTCAAGTTATAAAATTTCTGGATAAAAAAAAGCTAATACGGATGAAGGCAAATATCATATGAAATGCCTAACGCCTTTTATGTATCATCCACATATCCTCAACAAGAATATTGAAGATAAAGAATTTCTAAAGAAGTATAAAATTTCTTCCTAATAATTTATCCTCCAATTTTATAAATACTTATTTATATTATTTTTATATAATCATGAATCCAAGAGACATAATAATAATATGTCTCTCTGAAAATTATTAATTATTACTTTGAATGATTTAGAATTGAATATAAATTTAGATAAAGTGCTTTATTTAAAAAAAAGACATGCAAATATTTTTACTTTATTATTTTTACTTTATTATTTACTTTATTATTTATTATTTAAATTTTATACAAAAATACTTATCTAATCATCTGAAAGCAAGTTTTAATAAGGGAAACATTTTTATATTGATTCAATAATAATATATTTACTTATAGTATTGAACTTTAGATTTGTGTTGTTTTCTATCATTACAGCCATGATAGCTATAACAATCTACTAGTTAGTATTTGAAAATATTAGTACACTTCTATTCATCAATAGTTTATTTTTCAAAATGAATTTTATTTTACTAGAAAAAATGTATTTAGTTCGAAATCAGTCCCGCACAAATGTAATAAAAAGTAATTCTTACAAATTAAGCTTATTCGTCACGAATATGTTCTCTATAAATTAATATTGTTATATTACCACAGATAAACATACGTATTTCAAGTATATATGAATTCTACATTTCTCCATATAACTAGTTATTTACAAGTCTAAAAAAGGTATTGAGAATTATAAATTTAGATGTATTATGCGTATATTCATAGACATAATTTCCGATACAAAAACCAATTTAGTTTTGTGTCTGTGCGCGCATTTAGAACAACCAGTTTCTTTATTCATTAAACATATATATGACTACGACGAAGCCTTTTTGTAAAACGCTTTCAAACTAAAATAAATGCTAATAGAAGAACAAAACACAAAATTACAAACTCTCTCCACGTTTTTGAAGGAGAAAAAAACAAATTTTCTTTGAGAAAAAAGAAGAAAGACTGTGAGATATTAACAAATTTAGAAATAGCTAGGGATTTTATAAATGCAAAAATAAAAAATTGAATTATTTCACGTTTAAAACCAGCGTGTCCCTTAAAGAAATTTCCACTTAAACTGATGGTTTATTTTTACTTTATGTGTCTGTAATGAGTTTTAATCGGTTTTAATTTTATAGGTAAAATTTTTAATTGCTTTTCCTATTTATAAACTTAAAATTTAGTAGCACTTTTATCGATAAAAAAAACTTAAGAGAAAGTATTATAAAAATCATCCTTATGAGGAATACTTGCGAAACCCGATGACTTAAATCAATCTATTGGTGATGCAAAACCTATTCATTTAACACTTTTGACAAAAATACTAAACATCTCCACTATATCAAATTATAAACAAAAATGTTCAAATAATATACTTCATGACTGGTCCTACAAACGATGAAAAACAGTTCGTGATAAAAAAAAAACCTTCTGTTCTAATATATAACAATTAAACTTGTATATGTAAATATCGATTGAGTTTTGGTGTTGAATTAACTGAATATATACTATAATCATACATTATATATATATATATATATATATATATATATATATATATATATATATAATATATATACATTATAAAATAATTTTTAAAATTCATATTTATAACTTATATTTTATATATTCTCTAAAAGATATAAAATTCTTATATATCTAAATGTTTTATCAACTATAGTGCGCTATTTAAAATCTAAATTTGAAATATGTCTCCGCAACATGTAATGTGTTATGTATAGAAACACGTGTTCACGTTATGCAAATGGCTCCCGTTCTTAATAAACCATTTCGTCAATTCTGCATTTAGAAAAATTTTTCGAAGCAAAACGCTCTACGATGTGTCTCATAGTGGACCTCCGTTGAGATTTTTTTCTCTCTCTTGTGTATGCAGAGATGTCGTGATGTTTCTAAAATAGTCAAGTTTTAATTAAATGCTCGCCAGGACACTAGAATATTTAGACTTCTGACGTGCACTGAATAGCGTAATATAAAAAAATAATGTTAATTATATTATAAAAAGATGTATGATTTCATTAAAAATATGTAAAAATTCTTAATAGACATATATATATATATATAATATATATATATATATATATAATATATATATATATATATATAATATATATATATATATATATATATATATAAATATATATATAATAATATATATATAATATATTATATATATATATATAATATACATATAATATATACATATATATATACATACATAATATACATATAAACATAACATATTATATTTATAAACATACAAATATATATATATATATATATATATATATATGCATATACGAAAGCATTAGTCAGCTGAAAGTTTTTTTTTCTGAAACAACAGGTATTACGGTATACAATGATGCATTACAGTTTATGGAATGAATTTTAGAACATGCTGAATGCACATGTGTTCTACAGATTCATACATATATATTTATATAAACAATGTTTAAGTTAGTAATTAAATATTGGTTAGTTGTTTGGTTGCTTGAAGAGAATTTAGTGGCATTGGATTCTCTAGAAATAAGTAAATATAATAACAAACTAAATTAAATTGTTTCTCTTTCGAAATCTACGAATCATAATATGATAGATGTGATAGAGAATTAACTCTTAAACGCATTTTCTGACATATTTCTAAATCAACCTATTCCTGTATTAAGTTTTATAGAAAATATACGCATTTTAGAGAAATAGATTGATTTTATGCTGATTTTCGTTTGCATGTAATGAGAAAGCTTTATTTAATATTTTATCCGTTTTCTATAATAAGACATTGGAGAGGAAGGTGAATAAGCTTAATGATTGCAATATTCAATATTTTTAACTAATTAAAGGAGACACACTAAGCATACTCCAAAATATTTTGTAATTATACCTAAAGTTGTTCGATAGTTTGCAGCTATTAAATACTTTTAGTGTATGTATGATGGAAACATCTAACTAATTTATGTAAGAGAAGTAATCAGTCAACCACCTAAAATCTTACAAGCTGATTAATCTAGGAGGAAAGTGCTAATCTTCTAGTGAAAGTTAGGATCGCTCTTTATAGCTCGTGTCATGTTCATTGTTTGATATCTAAATGTTGCATGTATAATTAAAGTTTGTCAGACGTTAGCCATACAATTGATTTTAAAAATCATGTTGAAAATATAATACTTGTAAATCACAGATAAAATATTAATCCTAAATGGATACACGAAAATATAAATTATATATAAAGGTTTGAGAAATATAGTCACCATTCAGAATATAAAAGCTGTTCAATTCGTTTATTGTGATGCTACGAAATTTTGAATAGAAAAAAATAAACGGAAAGAAACTTAATATTTTATTTATTATTTTTGTTATACAAAAGTAAATATGAATATAATGTTAAGAATGCTGTAAACATGTAATTTGTATGATATCTTGCCAAATTGGCGAGATGTTAGCTCCTTTGCGAAGTTTTAGAAGACTCATTTTGGTGATATATCGCAAAATTTGGCGACTTGGCGACATTTGTTTCAGACCCCCCCCCCTTTCTCTGGATTTTACTAGAAGCTTGTGGAAATTTACAGAAACCTGAAAGCTATATAAAGGGCTGTGAGTTCTCATAAAAAGTCAGTTCACGCTCAGATCTGGTGAAAGTAGGACCTGAGTTAATGCTCTAAGTATTGCTCTGAAAAAGTTCGCCAAAAGGCTTACACATATACTAACATTTTCAAAAATTATTACTATTTTGACTTTCTAGGCCTCTCTGGTAATAATAAAATAAGCGACCTGACAAGGTAGTTTAGTTGTAGATAGAAGGTTTTCTCTACGACTATCTTAGTTGCAAATTTACAAATTATATCAAGCATTCTCTTAAGCAATTCCTAAACATAGAAATAGAAATTATATAACTAGTTGATGGATATCATTGCATAACGTTTGTGTTCTTATCTCAAATTCTTTGTAATTTTTAAATAATATCTTGTGTTCAATATATTCAGTTATCACTCGTGAAAATGATATAACTAATTAATAGTCAGTGTTGAGTTAGATGTAGATTAGTAACACAAACAATCTCTGAAATGGAGTAAGGAGTTCATTAAGGTGATGCTTTAATTCACAAAAGCTATTTATGTTTGTAGGGCAAGTGTTAGAATATCTTTGTACTTAATCCTTTGTTAAAGCTAAACTTAATGTTGAAGAGTTGTATCTTGCATGGCAAAACATAATATAATTTAACTTCAACTTGTATTAACAGTTTGGAACATATATGATTAATCAGGTATGTTTAATAATCTATTATGATTAGTTTTGACTTGTAATACTAAAAGAAGAAAACGAGTACTAAACATCCAACTAATTTATGTAAGAGAAGTAATCAGTCAACCACCTAAAATCTTACAAGCTGATTAATCTAGGAGGAAAGTGCTAATCTTCTAGTGAAAGTTAGGATCGCTCTTTATAGTTATGTCATGTTCATTGTTTGATATCTAAATGTTGCACGTATATTTAAAGTCTGTCAGACATTAGTCATACAACTGATTATAAAAATCATTTTGAAAATAATGTATTTAAAGTGACAGATAAAATATTCATTTTAAATGGATACATGCAAAATATAAATTATATATAAAGGTTCCAGATACATATTTACCATTCAGACTGTACAAGCTAGTCAATTCGTTTACTTGTGATGTTACAAAATTTTGAAGCGAAAAACATAAACGGAAAGAAACTTATTATTTTATTTATTATTTTTGTTAAACAAGAGTAAAGTATGAATTATATAAACTATAATACACTTATATTAACATTTTCAAAAATTATTACTATTTTGACTTTGTATTCTGATAACAACAAAATAAGCTACCTAAGAAGATAATTTAGTTGCGGATAGAAGGTTTTTTCTATGGCTGTCTCAGCTGCAAATTTACACGTTATATCAAGTATTCTCTTAAACAATTCCTAAACATGGAAATAGAAATTATATAACTAGTAGATGAATATCATTACATAAATTTCGTGTTCTGATCTCAAATTGTTCTTTGTAATTTTCAGCAGTATCTTGTAGTCGATATATTCAGCAACCATTCGTGAAAATAATATAACTAATTAATATTCAGAGTTGAATTATATGTGAGTTAGTAACACAAGCAATCTCTGAAATGGAGTAAGGTGTTCAACAAGATGATGCTTTAATTCACAAAAGGTATTTCATGTTTTCATAAAGGTAGGTCAAGTGTTAGAATGGTTTTGTACTTATTTCTTTTTCAAAGTTAAACTTAATGTTTTAGTTAGTGTAAGAGCCGTAGCTTGCATGGCAAAACACAGTATAATTTAAACTATAACCTGTATTAAGCATTTGGAACATGTATGATTAATCAGGCATGATTAATCATACATGATAATCTATTAGGATTAGTTTGTCTTAAAATACTAATACAAGAAAACGGGTACTCTGAGTATAGTATGTTTAAAGTAGGTAAAAATAAATTATGAAATATGCTATGGAAACTAATAGAAATAACTAAATATCAATATCTTAATATTTTACAGAAGCAGTTCAAATGCTTCTATCTCTAATTAAATTTTCCCTCTCAGAAATTTAGAATACATAATGTTAAAGACGTTGACGATTTTGTTGCTTTAGATGCTGTTGTTGTGCACTATACCTATCTCATGAAATGAAAAATACTTTCTCGCTTCATACATGTTCATAAATTTCAAAATCATAACTAGAAAGAAACTTCCATGTGTAACCATTCTTCAATAAACACTGACACTGGGAAATTCTCGACATATTCATTATCTCACACAAAAGCAGCACAGAATAGTTATAAAACAACACTTAAACATATAAACAAGAAAAATAACAAATTTACATTAAGAGTCCTAGACATAGCATTGGACAAATTACTCTAATATTGAAGTATTGGAGATCCTTTGACGATAGTTTCTTCTGGTTGCCACTAACTGGCGGTCTGGAAAAATAGTTCTGTTATGTAGCCTCCACACTATGGCCAATTGTTCACCACTCCATTACTGGTCCTGATAGCAAACTTGAAAGACAGTTCATGGCTTGCATCCACACAATGGGCCACTAAATGAACAGAGCGTGTGTATGCATCCATAGAATCTACTGCTCACTTTGCTGATTGTCTTAAGGCACCTCCACACTATGGTCCACTGAAAGCTATTTCCACCGTCTGGAGGGAGTATCCCTTATCATGGTCGATGGTAGCAGAAGATAAAATAGTCTTGGCTTTGGACAATGGCTTTGGGGACAGTTTTTCTCCAAAGATCAACGGCAGCCAGATACTCAACTAAAGGGCGCAGTAGATCCTATGGAAGAATCCAAGAGCTTGGCTCATTTAGTGGCCCAGCGTGTGGATGCAACCCGTGAACCATCGTTCAAGGTCACCATCAGAAAGTGGTGAACAATTGGTCATAGTGTGGAGGCTACATTAAAACTGCTTCCTAAGCCATGTTTCTCCAAGGCCATTTTACCGTCCACCTCTATAAGCCATACATCCTCCAGTCGATGGTAATGGCTTGCAGTGGGCCATAGTGTGGAGGGGCCTTTAGCATCTATAAAAAACAAATTCATAAGAATATTGTTTTATAAATTCAGTCAATAGCTTTCCTCCTATTCATAATAGTCATTTCTCTGAAATGAAGGAAGAAACTGTTTAGGAAATGTTATTTTTAAAATTAATTCTCATTTTCCTTTCCATATTTTTATATTTCAATCAACTCATTTCAAGTGTCAGAAAACTTATTTTCAACAGACTTTTTACTTCTATACTATGTTCCATACACCATAAGAACTAAATTAAATTAAAAAAAAATATTTTATTATACTGTCTCTGTGAATGAGATTATATTATTAAAAGGACAAAAGCAGTACGAAAATATTAATAAATTGTGACTTCTGCACTGCTGAAAAAAATATTTACATATGATTTCAAGAATGGAAAGTAAAATATCATTAAATTATTATTTTATCACTAATATCTCACAGATAAAAAGATTTTTTTTAAATCAATTCTTATCATACTTTGTTGAATTTTTCATCTTGAATCGATTATAAAATACAATTTCAAAATTGAAAGTAAAGATATTGATTTTCTTTGTGATATGCATTCAGATAAAAATATTCTATGATTGTGTAATAGAAAAGAGTAGTCAAATATTTTTCTAAAATATAATTATTGTTTAAAACTATTCCCTAAATTTGTTTTATTACGAAATCGATATTTAATATTTGCAAGGCAAATGATAAATTCAGTTATAGACATATATGTCTTAACAAATATTAGGTTTCTACAGTCTACAGTATAATATGATTCTTTAAAGATATATTTTCTAAAGCATGTCAGTATAAATTTAACTATCAGATTCCATTACCAGTGTGTGTGCCATAGGGTGTACAAAAATAAACATAACTTAAAAATAACTTGAAAGTTTGATTACATCTTGGTTCAAAAATATTATTTGAAGTAATTTAAACTAGTTCCATCAGGTTCCTAAAACAGGCAACGTGTGAGGATGCTAACATAGGATGTAACAACTATATATCTCACATTCACACATTCTCGCTTATGCGTGAACGTACGTGAGATATATATGAAGGAATATAAAACTAGTTCCCATGAGGTTCTTACAACATGCAATGTGAGGCGATGCTGGCAACTATGGGGTGATTATATTAATACCAGGTAATGAGATAGATTTAGACATGCACATATCTCTCGATTATGCATTCAAAAATATAGCTGAGGGAATATAAAACTAGTTCCCATGAGGTTCTTACAACATGCAATGTATAATGATGTTGACAACTATGAAGTGATTAAATTAATAGCAGGTCACGAGATAGATTCAGACATGCACATATTTCTCACTTATGCAATCAAAATATAGATGAGGGCATATATAAAACTAGTTCCTATGAGGTTCTTACAACAATGTGTGACTATGCTGGGAAAAACGGGATGTTTTAATTAATAACAGGTAACTAACGAGATGGATTTAGACTTACAAACAGTCATTTTTGAATTCAAAAATATATCTGAAGAAGTATAAGACTACTTTCATGAGGTTCTAACAACATGCAATGTGTGATGATGCTGACAACTATGGGATGATTAAATTAATAGCAGGTAATGAGATAGATTCAGATAAAGACATTTCAGAGACATGAACATATTTATCACTTATACAATCAAAAATATAGATAAAAGAATATAAAACTAGTTCCCATGAGGTTCTTACAACAAGCATTGATGATGCTGAGAACAATAGAATATTTAAATTAATAGAAGGTGACTAACGAGATGGATTTATACTTACAAAGAGTCGTTTTTAAATTAAAAAATATATCTGAAGTAGTATAAAACTACTTTCATGAGGTTCTAACAACATGCAATGTGTGGCGATGATGACATCTAAGGGGTGCTTAAATTAATAACAGGAAATGGGATGGATTCAGACATGCACATATCTCTCACTTATGCGTTCAAAAATATACCTGAGGGAATATAAAACTAGTTCCCTGAGCATTTTAAAATATGCAATATGTGACGATGCTGACAACTATGGAAAGATAAAATTAATAGCAAGTAACTGTAAAATTTGATTCAGTCATACAAGGAATTCTCCCTTAATCACACCTTCTCTTACTCGCTTACTTCACTTATGCACATGTTTTTGGTGTTTCAGAATATAGAAAAGATTTCTCTAAGGATATACTGTACCAAACAAATTGATAAAACTTTAGATATGCTAAAAAAACCAAGTGAAAAGAGCAAAAGTAGAAGGCTCATAGAGATAAAAAATAAAAACAAAGAACTAGTAAATATAAATAAAATGTGTATGTGTAAAATTTGAAAGTTATGTAGCGTGTGACTTCAGATATAAGCATATAAACCTACAACTAAAAAGTACACTAAATATATTAAAATGGGGTGGACAACGAAGTAAGAAACTGATAGAAATACGATGCGTTTGTTAAATGTAAATCATGATGTTGTAGAAAATTTAGACTCTCTAAGATTCAGAAGGATATGAACATACAATATTAACAAATTGTAGAAAACTTTCCAAGCAGTAAATGACAGTGTGTGAAGATATTCAAACAAGAGTAACAACAATTAGCGACAACTAACTATGTCATTCTTACATTTATATACAATGGGTTTTACATGATTTTACCGAATGAAATTTATTACAATTTTGATGATTCCATATGATGAATGAAGTGATACAATTAATACACCTACTTTTGTGAAAGATTCTATTCATAATTTAAAAAGCATGCAGTAAAATTAATCTCTCTAGACTAATACAATTAAAATTTCTCTTGCTTTAGAAATATATTTGGACAAATCTGAAACTGGTGTCTTGATGACCAAAGATGGCTTTCAATGTTTGACTTTGCTTACAACTCCGTAGTAGAGAATGTAGAAGTTTAGTTGGTTAGTGCTTACTGATACTCAATCCCATCGAGACATATGAATACATTAGAAGTTGGATGGATAAATCCAGACATTTATGGTAGGATACACAATATTTTAATACCGGGTGATCAAAAAGTCCGTATAAACCAAAGCTGGATTTCAATGTTTGACTTTGCTTACAACTCCGGAGCAGAGGATTAGAAGTTTAGTTGGTCAGTGCTTACTGACACTGAATCCCATCGAGTCATATGAATACATTAGAAGTTGGATGGATAAATCCAGACATTTATGGTAGGATACATAATATTTTAATACCGGATGATCAAAAAGTCCATATAAACTTTAAAAATTAATAATAACTGGAAAAATAACCAAAATAAAAAACGGTTTGCAGGATTAGTATGGCTGAGGCATGGATTTTTTTAAACACATAACACAGTAACTCAAAAACAGCCGACAGATGGCGCTGGTATGAACGATTTCGGTGGATATATGCAAATGAGACTGTTATAAGAACTTGTGTTCCTATAAATACACAACCAGTTCATCTCTGTAAACCATGCATGCCAACAAGAGGTATCGTCGATAGGTGTATTGCATACAACCAGACCTGCTGCACTCTGACGTTAATGGATTTGTGACTCACCTGCGGTGTATTATCCCCTGTGGTGACAGTGTGTGGAACACATACTGTTGTAATAAACGATTAGGAGGTATTCTGGTTTGTAAACCATGTATGGCAACAAGAGGTGTCGTCGAGAGGTGTATTGCATACATGCTACACTCTACCGTTGCTGGATTTGTGACTCGCCTGCGGTGTATTATCCCCTATGGTGGTGGTCATGTGGAACACATACTGTGGTAATAAACGATTTGAAGGTATTCTGTTTGTTATTTGCGTACCTTTTTCTTTGACTTGTGTGCATCAGCGCCCTCTATCGACTATTTTGAGGGTTTTTTTTGTTTGTTTGTTTTGTTTTGTTTTAAAAAAATTCTATGCCCTAGGGATATTAACCTTGCAAACCGTTTTCATTTTAGCTATTATTTTCGGTTATTATGAATTTTTAAAGTTTATACAGACTTTTTGATCACCCGGTACAACAAGTCTCTTAGTAAAAGGATTTATTGAAATTGTAGAATACAAGTGAAAAGAAAACTAAACTGGCACCTAAACGTTGAAATATAATCCAACAAACTGAGATATTTGGACTGATACAAATAATACACCTGGATTATGAAATATTCTATTTGTAGTTTAATAATTAAAAAATATGCAAAAAATGAAATTTTTAAATTATCTTTACATTAAAGTATTTTAACTGAAGAAAGAGAGGTTAATATATCATGCAATATTTAAATCAGTTGTAAATTATTCAATTTTCATATGAATAGAATCCTAAAAATTTTTATATAATAAATTCCTAAAAATGAAACAGCACAATTTGTTTTAAAACATCCTTTCACTCTTCTTCCATAGAGTTAAAAAAAACTTTTAACTGGTTCTGTAAAATAATTAAGCTTTGAATATATTCACCATTTTTATTAAAATCAAAACCTGTGATAGAGTTGAGAAAAAAACCAGTTATAAATCACTTTCACATTATCATATTTATAGCTAGGGAAGCGGGAAAACTTTCAGCGCTTTTATTACAGAAAGTGTAAAACCAAGATTTTAAATTATTCATAACCGTCTAATTTAGATTCTCTAAAAAAATCTTTGGTTGAATAAATGTAGTCAAGCAGCGGTTAAATTTTCTAGAGCTACCTTTTAAATGAATTAAATTCCTTTTCAGCAACAGCTCTCAACAGTTTTTATAAAAAAAATATATAAGTTTGCTAATTGATTCATGCTCTGCATATTGAATACTTTTTTCTACGAAAGTGTTTCAGTCAGTAAGTTTTAATTAAATAAAACAAAAAACTATTTAATGAAAAAATTCACAGCTATTTGAATCAGTGTAAAAACAAGGAATAAAGGAGGGATATGAAAATTGGTCATACTAGATGTAATGTAAAAAAAAAATTCTTTATGAAAGAAGCATTGTTTTTTAAGATATCGTTTTTGTATTTTTATTTATTATCAAATGTAAAACAATATGCACATTTAACAAAATAATGTTCAAAAAAGAAAGCAAAAGTTTTTATCAATCAATAAAAAGTTTTTTTCGTAAATATATAAATTAATTACTGGCAATTACTGTATTTTTCTTATCTACTGTAACAGTTAGTCCGTAAATGCGTGAGCATTTTATTTAGACCTAAATTTTCTTTACAGCATATGATTTAATAATCCTTTTAAATGAATATCATAGTTTACATAAGCAACTTCAATGTTTAAATTTGAGTTTCTTAAGAGCATATGTCAATTGCTGTATCAAAACATTTTCATGAGTGCTTGATATATATATAATATATACGTGAAACATAGCGTACCATGCCTTGCTTCAGGGATGTAACGTGGTCGAAGGGGTGTAATCGTTGGCAAAAAGAATAAAATTTATCTTTATTCTTTTCTTTAAACTTTGGCAACTTCCAACAGTAAAATTTCACAAAAAATAGCCGTAGGACCTTTTATAACTTTTTGGATGACACAGACGTAAGAAAAAGAATGTGCTCAATAGCAAAGTAGGATGGCTTGTTAATTTCGCCAACACGAAGGAGATTTTTCTAAGATAAAAGAGTTTAAAGCCAAGAGGCTACTAAGAAAATAACGAAATCGTTGATTTGGTGGTATTTTAATATAGGAGTTAGTAATTTTAAGACTAAAGTATTAAATTTTTACATATATATACACCGAAGATCCAATGCATTGTGACCACTTTCCATTTATAGCCATGGGCTCCCTCAGGAATAAAACCACTCCGAGTGTGCGGCTGATGTTGGAATATAAAAACTCTATGCATTGTCTTTCTAAAATTAGGGCAATTAGTGACATAATAGTAAAAACAGATGATTTATCGGACTTCGATAAAGGTCAAATAGTTATAACTCGGCTACTGGGAACATCAATGAGGAGAGTTTAGTGGTCTGCTAACGTGCAGTTGTTCTGAGAATTTATCAAAAATGGTGTATGGATGGTGAAAGACGTCGGCCAACAGTGTGTCATCAATGGCACAATAATTCCACGAAGAGTTACAACAGCCGAAATCACCACCAGCTACAACAGCCTTAATCCTGACAGTATTTCTCAACTCATGGGCCAGCGTACATTTCTGTATATGGACCTACGTAGCCGGTTGAAAAAGCCTGTCCCTGCACTGACGGCACGTTATTGCAAGCTCCTTCCAAGACACATCTGACCAAGGAACTCGGAATTGGAAATTAGAAGAAAGTTGCATTGTTCGACGAATCACATTTTCTGGTCCTTCACAAAATTCCAATAAAAACCGTGTCTCTCAGATGCCCAGTTTGACTGAAACAAACTTCTGAAGGGGGTATTATGTTGTGAGCAATGTTTTCATGGAGCGGATTAGAACCCATAATCCACATAGAATAATCCCCGATGTCTGTGATCTACTTGAACATCGTTGCAGAAGAGGTTTACCCATTCATGACAACATTATTTTTAAAGAGAAATGGTGTTTATCAACTGGATAATGTCACCCTGTTATAAGAGTTAAATCGTCAGGGAGTGGTTCGAGGGGCATTCTAATGACTTTTAAGTCATATCTTGGCTTTCAAATTCATATGACACTAATCCAATAGAGCATTTGTGGTCCCACCAGAAAAACTAAATTTGTGCTGTCACCCTATACCCTCACAATATGCGGAAATTGTAAAACCAGATGCCTCAGACTACCTATGAGCCCCTTATGGAGTCAATTCCACCTCGCATTATACGCGACTACAATAAGGTTTCTGGAAACAGACGTGGTGTCTGCCAGAATAGTAAATCACTGATCTCTCAACATATGAGCAGGCCTGGAAGCCATTACTTTCCCGTTAACAATCTTCTTTAAGAATCGGATTTTTGGGTGCTATTGACAACGAGGATTGTTACGTGAAATATCTCATCTAGGAATAAAACTGGCAAAAAAAAGCAGTCATCTTTCGACATCCTGGACGAAAAATATCAAAAGCAACATGTGGACAACCTGGCTGACGTAAGTAAAAGAATGGGAGTAGGAATCGAAGTATGATTTCTTGAATTGTGGTTTCTTGGTATGATAGAAAAGGTGTGGAGATCAGATTGAACCGAAATATTAATGGGAGAGAAGAAAAGTTGTTCCGCACTAGTATGTACGGAGTACTGTTTCTTTGAAGCATAACTACGTCAATATATAATATTTTAGAGA
>CM063501.1:26826902-26839402 GCA_032207245.1 Pardosa pseudoannulata
GAAAAACACTAATCATTCTTTGTAACTCTTATAACAGGATACAAATATACTTTATGTAATTATAAGACAGACAACTCATTTAATTTTATCCACTTAAGATTTCTATATAAAAGCATGAAAGAGGGCAAGAGTAGTTCAAATTTTTCTACAGCTCTAAGATCTACTGTTTTGCACACGAGGGCTAATGAGACCGGGACCTACTGTTTAAAGCCGATTCCGTATGGCTACGAACATCTATGCCATACTGAGATTCAAACTCACGCACTCCGATACTGACGTTCAGCGCCCTAACCAATCGTCCAGCGTTCGGCTCTTATTACATTAAAAGTCATCTAAAGAAAATTAGAGTTTAAATAAAAAATAGCATTGAAAATCGGATTTGTATTACTACGGTCATGATAAATTTATTCAACAGACAAAAAATATTTGTTCCATAAGGTATCTTTTATAATATTAATAATTGTAAAATATAATGAAATCAAATCAAGTTTAATAAACAATCTAAGTTTTTGGAATAAAGGGAACATGGTTCCACATATCTGTATATCGCAACTAAAGGGTACTATATCACAAATTTCAAATTTTACAGGAAAATATAATAAAGATATCTAGATATCTACAAATTTATTTCAAATGGTTAGTTTATACCGAAATGCTTTATTAACGTGTTTCGGGTAATACAGAAGACATAAATTATCTGCAAGCATGCGTAAAGTAGTATCAAGAAATTTTATGACCAAATGACATAACTTTACCTTAATCAACTGTTGTAATAACCTCCCAAGTTTTTATAATTTTTTCAATAAATTTCATACCTAAGTCTTAATGTGATCATTTTTTTTTACTTAATATAAAGACAAAAAATAATAATGGTACTCACCTTAAACACCAAACTCGTAATATATGAAAAATATGGCTGTAAAATATGCCGTAATATATGAAAAATAATAATGATAATCACAGGAAAAACCAAATTTGTAAGGTAGGAAAAATATGTGTGTAAAATATGCCCTTAGTGTATGAAAAATAATAATGATAATTACCTTAAAAACTAAACCCGTAATGTATGAGAATTATGCCTGTAATGTATAAAAAATGATAATGATGATGATCACCGTAAAAACCAAACCTGTAATGTATGAAAAATATGCCTGTAAAATATGCCCGTAATGTATGAAAAATAATAATAAAAATCACCGTAAAAACCAAGCTCATAGTGTATGAAAAATATACCTGTAAAATATGCCCGTAATATATAAAAAATAATAATGATAATCACCGTAAAAACCAAACCCATAATGTACGAAAAATATGCCTGTAAAGTAGCCCGTAATGTATGAAGTATAATAATGATAATCACCATAAAAGCCAAGTCCGTAATGTATACCATTTTACTCTCCACTAACGTTAGTCAAAAAAATAATAAATACCACTTGTTAACAGATAAATAAATCTGAACAATGCTGAATGGTATCTATGAAGATTTTTTATTTCTTTTTATTTAAAAGAGGTTAATTCTGCAATA
The DNA here is from genome assembly GCA_032207245.1 of Pardosa pseudoannulata. NCBI lineage: Eukaryota > Metazoa > Arthropoda > Arachnida > Araneae > Lycosidae > Pardosa > Pardosa pseudoannulata. The sequence continues at coordinate 26,828,428 of CM063501.1, forward strand.
GTAAGTTAAATTATTTTTGTTGGATTATAACTAAAATGGGAAAATAAACAAATATAATAATAAATATTTTCTCATTTCTCCTAATTACTCTTCGTGTTTGTTTTTTATCTGAACTTGCTGAGACGTTTAAAGAATACGGGTCTTTTTTCAGTTTACTACAGATCTCTAATAATCAGGAGTTTTAGGAAAGCATGTTAGTTTTCTGACGTTTTTAGATGCAATTTCGTCTCTTAATTCTTTCCAGAGATGCATTCTCATTGCATTAATTATGGAATAACTTGGACAATTACATATTTTCAACATTTCTTAATAGAATATACATAGAAATATAATTTTTGTACTAGATATCCGACATTTGAAATTATTTAATACTGAAAAGAAAGATGTTTCATTCAAATTAGTTACGAACAAAAGGTTTAATTTTAAAACGTTATAATTCAAAATTGTTAGTGACGTAAATTGACCCTTTTAAAATATATCTTAAATGTTTTGTCATTGACTGTGAATACTTTTTTAAAAATGCTATTAAAATCATAATAATTACGGGTTAGAGAGGAGATAGAAGTATTTTTATATTGTCAACAAAAAGAAAACTGTTTTTAAATGTGGAATTAATTTCACGATTTTAAAAAGACAAAATAAGAACTGAATAATATTAAAACTAAATTATTAAAATTAAATATTAAAACTCCTTCTTATAAGCTTTAATAGTTTTTAAATCAGAAACAAGTTTTAAATTATTTTACAAAGTATTGTAATAGCAGATATTCTCTTTAGATGGTAAATCAGTACTAAGCAAAAATTCATCCGATTAAAAGTTTCACATCAGTGAAAAGTTCAAACACTTTACAACTTTGATGAGGCTCCATACAAAATACTGATGTTTAACTTACGCAAATTTAACATGTACAATTCTAAGACTTAAAAATATCTTTAAAAACATATACATTGGTAAACTACTTTCAATAAAATGCGTTAATTATCAGGACAACCTTTGATATTTTATAAACTTCAATGATTAAAACAGTACAACTTTAATTAATTGAGTATCACTATACATTAAATGTTATAAAATTATTCCTCCAACCATAGCATTAGGATTCCCTAGTTCTTTCCTATGACATACGATTTTAAATAATTTTTTTTCATTAATAATTGACTTAGGATTTTTAATGATACAAGTTCACTTAGAATTTTTCTAAAAATGTAAACATGCATTTTAAATCCCTTATGATATAATTATATAAAATTTATCAAAACTTTAATTGACTATTTAGATCAAATACGACTCAAGAGAGCGGTAAAAATTAAAATGTTACTTTATACCTTATATAAACTAACTTAATTGCAGTCTGCGAAATTGTTAACATTACTCATTATCATCGGTTATGCAATTCCGATAATTGTACGTATTATTTTAAAATCGGGATTTTAAAAGAACAATGCATGGTTTTTAGAGAAGAAAATTATTTAGGCTCTATGTTAAAGGCTTGTATTAGAAACTTAGAACTTATATGCCGAGAATACACATTACGATTTTCAGTAATTGTATTGTGCATACAGAGAATACTTTCTTATAGAAAATTAATACTTCCAGCAATCAGGCGATACAGATTGTGATACGCTAGGAGTAAACTTATTATCCTGTTTGGATCCATTAAAAATGGTAAAATGTTTCGTTATAAAAAATGTTTTTATTGTTTTAAATGTGTTTCGAACGTAATACATTTAAATGCTCTAAAGATGTAAATGGATTATAGCAATACTTTTACCTTGGTCACCCACAGCAATAAGACTCTAATTCGTAACCTTTTCTTTCGTGAATATAATTGTGAGAATGCAGCTATGTTTGACATAAGGTTTGCGAAACTGATTTGCTCGCCGCAATCACACGTTGTGGGTTGAATGCCCAGGTTTTTTTTGCAACTCCAGGAAGCGTGTGGTGTGGCCAGTGAAAATAATTGCACTTAAACTTCACCAAGTTTTGGAGAACTGTGATTGGTCTCCAGGAGGCGATTCAGGACCATCCTTGGAGTCCAAGACCTTCTGGGCAGAGCAGAGAAAGGACACATTGTAAAAAGGACAATGGAACAACGAACACATCAGCACAAGATAATGGAAAAAGTACAAGGTTGCCTGAGTGGAAAGAAGGAAGAAAAAGAATGCAGCGTTCTCTTGGACATTGGCAAATATTTTTTTGAGGTATAGCCAGTGGAGTGCTTCTTTTATGTTTTAATTTTTTATACTTTTTTTGCATATTTCCTTGTCATTTGTTCTATATTTGAACATTATAATATAGATCAGTGGTATTATACTATAATTAAAGACGATATAAAGCAACTTTGGGTTATAAATGACTTTGAAATAACAACAGCAATGTACTACACCACAGCAATAATAATACAAAAAAATCATCTATCATCCCCTGTATAATAGTAGCATAAGTTATCTGTCCGTCTGTCCTCGAATTTATGAAGCGGTAGACCTGGAATGGAAAGAGGCATCCATACTGTTTTCTTGATGAGTTAGGGTTAGCAACTTTCGAAATCCACCCCTTCCGCCCTTTTCTAGTGTTTAATGCCATTATTCCAAGCCCTATTTTCCCCGGTTAAGAGCATGCGATTAAATTTATCAATTTATTACATAATAAATAGGTAAAAATAAAATTTATTTTTCAAGCAATATGACTTCATCCTTTTAACCATGTCATTTTTAATCATTTCTTATTTCAAATTATTTAAATATCGTCTGCATTACCTTCATACGTTTTATAACTGAACTTAGATATTACGTAAATAATTTTCTTTTATATTTGTCCTAAATAATAAATTAGGTACATATGGGATAATTTTAAATTTAATCATTGATTATTTTTTGTTGCAATGAAATATTTATCACAGATTTCATACGTTTTATAACTGAACTTAGATATTACGTAAATAATTTTCTTTTATATTTGTCCTAAATAATAAATTAGGTACATATGGGATAATTTTAAATTTAATCATTGATTATTTTTTGTTGCAATGAAATATTTATCACAGATTTCATACGTTTTACAACTGAACTTAGATATTACGTAAATACTTTTCTTTTATATTTTTCTTAAATAATAAATTAGGTACATATGTGATAATTTTAAATTTAATCATCGATTATTTTTATTGCAATGAAAAATTTATCACATACATTAACAAAAAAATTTATCTACCTTCAGCGTGCAGCGGAAATGATTGTTTCATTCCTTTACTTCCATTAATTACTGTGGCAAAAAAATTGGTACGAAATTAGCGATAATTTAGACGTAGCTATAGAATTATCTTTCTAAATGATTTCAACGTTATTCTAAACTGCATTCACAGTATCGGAAGACTTTAGACGATTATGAAGATAAACAAGTTACTGAGCGTGTAGCAGATAATTCTCATCCAAAAAAACAAACTATTTTTTATCTGCCTTATACGGTAGTTTACAATTCTGGAAAATTAAAAATTTTATTGATCCCGTCATATGACGGGCTATATGCTAAAGACACAAAATCCTTCTTCATTCAAGAGATTTCCTGTTAAATTTGACTTGTTTTAATAGACATAAATTCAATTTTTCATACAAAATTAAAATTTTCAAGCTCTAAAGTATTCTCTAATAATAAATTAAGGGAATGAATAAAAATATGAAATTCTTTTTTATTGCACCAAGTGAAAAAATTTAAAATATTTCTTGCATTTACCGATTTATTGCTAAATCCAGGTTAAAACCCCAGTGTTAAAAGAAGTTGAAATATTCACTCTCTAAATAGTTCAAACACTTAATTAAACATATAAATGAAAACATAAAATAAATTTTTATTATTTGATCTATTATCACCTTAAGTCTCGAGTTATTTTCACAAAAATGTAACTAAAAATATCGGGTTTTTATTATACATTTGAAATGTACTAAATATAAAAATCGTTACAACAAAACAAAAAAAATGTGGATGTGTAACTGCATCATATATTTCGTAATTTGCAAAATGTAAATATTTTTTATTAACACGTATTTTCCATACAAAATCGTATTTTCGTTTTTGCAAAAAATGGAGTCAAAATACAACTCTTTTGGGATGAATATAATTTTTCTTCCTGTTTATATGTAATGCTCATAGACATTATGATAGTGAAAAAAATATTACCTAGGATTACATACCACTGATCCTGTGCGCTTGAAGATGTCTTGGGCCTCGTTCTTTATTCTTCTACAGAAAATAAATTTGTCTGCTCTACAATTTTTTAAACTAAGTCATCATCATTAAAATAACCAAAAACTGTATCGATTTAGTGAATGATGAAATTTGGGGATCAATTGCCGATTTTCCAATAAATTCAAATGGAACTAGAGGAGGCGGAGAAATTGTACTTATTATTATTTCTGCCCATTGACTTATTTCTTCGCTTTGATTTTCTTCTTCTGTTTCCAAACTAGGAACTGAAGTCGAAGATCCATTATCTGAATTATCCAAAGTTCTCCAATTTACTGTAACTTTCTATGAGAACCCTTCAAAATCAAACATTTTATCAATATACATATAAGAATATAAATAAAAAAAATGCATTTTTCGGAAATTTTGAAAGAATAAATATGCTGGACATAAATACTTACAAACGATTTTGCAATGCTTTACAATAGTATATAACAAAGAAATCAATATCCACTAGTTCGAACAAGTATTCAACAGCGTCTGGCCAGTGTCTACCGTTCATCTCTTGTGCAAATTACGAACAAATTGAAACTGGAGCAGCGCTCGGGTTAATGCGATTTGGAACTCGTGACGTGCGCGAGTACTGCTTGTTCTAAAGCATTAAGTGGTTAAACTAAACTCTAGGCACAGCAGCCCCGAGTATCCAGGGCCTACGTTGCCAATCTTATTCTGATACCAAGAGCCATGGGATGCGAAGAACATCTTCCAATTAGGTGGTCAACCTTACTCGGAATCCCAAGTGCTTTGTTTCCAAGCATGCTTGATCCTCAGTTTATCTACCCACTGAAGGGAGGAAAGGCCGAGTCAAACTTGCGCAGCCCGGAGATTGAAGCTCGGACCTCTGCATAAGAGCGCGAAGTGCTATCCCAACGCCACTGGAATTTTATTGAATCTATTATCGGATAATATTGCATGCATACAATTTTGGAAGTGGAGGCATCTATAATCTTTACCAGATCAGCGATCTGGTATATTTAATAGTAATCTACACTGCTACAGTCATATATATAAAGGTGATTGTTCTGTTCTGTTTTTGCCATTTTATTTTACAGAAAATCTTCAAAATATATTCGGAAGAGCACTTTTTTTTTTTTTTTTTTTTTTACGAAAAAATTTTCAAGAATTTTTAGAGGTTATTGCACCAAAGTGTAGTAAATTCAAATTAAGGTCATTAAAATGAGGTTGCACTTTACCTTTCAAAAAACTTGAGACTTTTAAAATAAACAAATCACATTATGAAGAATCTATGCAACACAATGCCACTGAGATAACTCAGAGTTTTATTACTCTGTATCGCATCACTGCATGCGTGAGCTATTAAAAGCTATTATTTTTTCAGCTCAATAGATCTGTTTTCCGACTGTCTTCGAAAGAAGAAGTGGGGAGTTTTCTTTGTTTTCATAGAATGTAATACCTATGAACACACTCTTCGTAAAAGTGGTTGAAGAGGACACCCTCGTCTTGACAGACAGTAACACCAAAGTAGAGGGAGGGTTGTCTTATAGTGACAAAAATGAGGTTTTTCTTTCCCTAAGCATTAGATAAAAAAAACACTTTAACAGTACTCTAAGTGTAAAATTTAATATAATATTAGTAATATATTTATACGGATTTGGTTACAAATTCATGTTACGTTGCTAATAGCTTTTAAAATTATTAATTATCAGTTGCTTACAATTGTTCAGTAGTAGGTTTACAGAAAATATTCCATTAATATTATAAGTTTATATATAAAAGATAGCTTGATTTCTTCAATAAAAATATGTAATATTTAGAAAATCATATTCAATATCCCTCTATTTTTTGTCAAACTATTTTGTTTTTCAGTTTATCAATTTAAATGAGAGCTTAAATTTTCATCTGTAAAAATGTGTAAAATTTTATTCAACTCAGTATGACTGTTTGTGAAGTATCTTTAAGCAGTAAATTCCGCTAAAGTTAGCTCTTATTTTACAAAATATCAACAGTACTGCTCTAAATAAAACCATTTTAATTTTGTTTTGTTCTAGATAATTCTAGATTGCGTATGTCAAGAGATATCTATAAATATATGAACATAAACTAAAAATATATACAGATATAAAATTTGTTCACAGCAAAGTCTCCAAAATTTGCCAAATCACTTGCCAAACTTTTATAAATTTGCTTAAAAATAAATATTTAAATATTTGATATAGAATTTCTTTAAGTAAAACATTCAAATTGAAAATTTGAGAAATGCTTTTTTTTTATTGATAAATTTCTTCTATAAAAATGCGTAATATTTTGAAAACCATATCTAACCTTATTTCTTTTTTTTTTGTCACGAAAGGTCAAGTAATTAGGGCACTCCTTTTTGTAGTGGAGTTCACTAATTCAAATCACATTGCTGGTTTGGATATTTATCGTCATTTAGTGAACACATCTTAAATAGTAGATTTCGATCTAATTACCTCTTATGTTACAAAATATTGACAGTATTGCTTCATATAAAACCATTTTGTTTTCTTCTACGTAAGTTTCTATTGTGAATAACAAGAGGAATCCATATAAAATAGAAAAATGAGGAAGTGAAAAGAAGGTATATAATAGTTTTGAAGTTTCTTTTACAGTACAAAATAGAAAGGTGTCATAATCAGAAAATGCAATAGTATTATTTTCAGAAATATTTATATACTATATTACTACAAAATATCAGCAGTACTACTAGAAATAAAACCTATTTTTTTTTGTTATGTTTTGTTTTAAATAATTCTAGATTTGTAATACCAAGAGATATCATAGACAATGAATATACAATTAAATATATATAGATATAAAATATCTACACAGCAAACACTCTAAAAATTAACAATATAACCTAACAAACATTTATAATTTTATTTTAAAATTAATATTTAAATATTCGCTTCAGAATTGAGTTACATAAAATATTGATATTCTAAATTCGAGGATTTTTTTATCTTATAAATTTAAAAAGTAGTCTGAAGTTTCTTCTCTAAAAAATGAGTAATATTTTATAAATCACATTTATAAACTTATTTCTTTTTTATAGCCAGACTTAATAATTAGGATTCTGCTTTCGGTAGAGTACGCTGATTCTAATCCCCTTACTGTTGTTGTTGTTATTTTTAATCTTAGTTGGTCCAGCCAAATAGACCAACCGGATAAGTCTACATACATTTAAGAAATATAAAAACAGAACATGTTTTAAGAGAACCTCATGCAGTTTAAATTCAATACAATCCATAATGTGTTCAGGCGTAGCCTAAACTAACTTGCACTTTGTGCAAAGTTTTAAACTTTTTAGTCCTGGTACATAAAAGAGACACAAGTGGGCACTGGCAAAGCGAGATAGGCAAGTCTGATGTTCTCTCAGTCCCTGGGAGAGTAGTGCTAAACCAGGCCGTTTTCCAAAATACTAATTATGACAAGGTTTGGAGCACTACGGTCTACTTTTTGCAACACGAGGGCTAATGAGACCGGGACCTACAGCTTAAAGCCGATTCCGAATGGCTACGAACATTCATGCCACTGTGGGATTCGAACCCACGAACTCCGGTTCCGAAGGCCAACACCCTAACCATTCGGCCATCGTTCGGCCTAATTATGACAAGAAGGAACCCTCCAAAGATTCATGTACCTCCTTTTACTTTCAGAGAGTATCTCATTAAAAGTGGATGACATATCAGCGTAAGAAGACTCCGGTGAAGCAAATTTAACCAGAGAGTCAGCAATATCAAAGCCCTGAAGTCCTGCTAGCGGCCTCATTGTGGCATTGGGAGGAATGAGCGAAGTGCGTCAGAGGCCTTCCTTCTGGTAGGGTCACCCTTGGTTTAAAAGTTTCACTATTTTGCCCAGATAAATGATAGCAGGCGAATTCTTGGAGAAAAATAGAATGTCCATCTTTGGTGCTCCTGGTCTTCTGACCTCACAAGTCTTAACACTTTCCCCTTTATCATGAGTCCTATTGCTGGTATTAAAGTTTATCCCTGTTTGGTAAACAGTATATTTCAATCTAATTAGTTATTTTGTTACAAAATATCGACAGTGCTGCTCCTAATGAAACCTTTTTTTCTTTGTTTTGTTTTGTTCTACATAATTTAAGCTTGTGAATTAGAAGAGGTAATCCTATAAAATAGAAATATCAGGCAACGAAAAGAGGCTAAATAACAATTTAAAAAAATTACACTGAAAGATACAAAGGTACGATAATGAGTAATTGTTGCAGTATTACTTACTAGAATATTTATTTACTATAGTTTTGTAACCATCAATAGTATACCAATTAAGTTAAAGACTATTTACTTTTAATTTTTGGATTCCCTGTGTCAATTAAGTATTTTTTTATTATAAATATGCATGAAACGATGACAAGTAATTATATTTATCGTTCTTTTGCCTAATGACCGAGTCTTATTTGATTTGGAGAGAACAGTGAAATTTAAACATAAGTAATTGATGCAGAACTTATGCATAAACATTTTTACAAATATTTGCAAACAGTAAATCAAATAAGAAAAGCAAATACCAAAACTCTTTTTAAATTTGCAATTTTTAGTGACTTGTAACGTTTAGTAGGAGCTCAGAAAAATAATTATGAGTAAAATATATTTAATTTTTAAATTAGTTTTATTTTTTCCTTCTCGATGATTCATTCACTTTTAGCAAACATATCCAAATATTTTTTTATTAATATAGGGACTTGCTATGACTTCAGCGTTAATGAATTGTATCTGTCTACGCTCACAATATATTAAACAAGTATGGCTATAATCAACTTCTTTTCCTAATTTAACTCATATTTTTTCGTGAAGAATTAAAAGTAATTGTGGTGGGGCGATTTAGATCCTTTTCCAAATAATTGAATTAATATGAAAAGAATATAAATCTAAAATATCTAAATCTGACCTTATCACATCTTTGTAAAGAAGGGAGGACTTACAACATGGATTGAAGGTTTTATGAAGGGTCGTAGTGTATGAGGTTTTGATTCAGATACAAGATTAGACATGTGTCTCCCTTCAAGGAGTTAAATAAGAATGTACTTTTGTGGACTATTTATAGTCCCTAAGGGCAATTTGGCATTTCGAAGTGGTCAGGAGTGCCCGGTTGGAAGGGGTGAAGTTTCCCCCAAGTTGTGATTTGTTGGCGAATGAGTGCCAAAGGGGGCAGCAAATCAAAAGGTATAGCTCTACTGGAGTGATAGAAGCAGAAGAGGATCCAAACTGAAAGATATAAAGGCAAACAAATAAAAAGAGACAAGAGTGAAAATTAGAAGCAGAAGAGGTGGTGAAGTCGAGATTCTTAGGGCCGAATTGAGAATCTTCAGTCAGACAGGGATACCATCTCTATGCCTGTAGGGATACCTCTTGATCTGTTCTTCGGTCCAACACGTATTAAGATGTAAGAGATCTATGAAGGAGTCTGAACTTTTGTTCCACTTCATTAAATACGTGCCTCAACCTTACGGCTGCATCCCAAGTCCTTGTATCCCCTACCAGATACTGATTACATAGCTAACCCACAAAGGTACCAGATCTTAAAATTTGAGTTTGGAACTAAGTACTCTTTTCATTTATATGTGCTAAAATATATTTAATCCTAAGGTACTATGAATTATAGATAGTTTGAGAAGTGATTATAAATTGATAAATTAATTCTAAGTTGATAAAATGTATAAATATATGTATAGTGTATAAATAAATATTTTAATTTAAAGCCAAATGAATTTTGAATACGCATTTTATTTAATGAATCTAATTTTTTATAAGGTAGTAATAAGTGTAAGGTAGACCATTTGCAGGCTATTAAATGAAATGATTCAATACCCTGCAAATGGTCTGTAGTCTCTCAGAGATCATCTACTAAATCTTAACACAGCGCAACAAAATGACACAGGTACTAACGACATGATCTCTGGATACTTTTGATTTTTGGAGAGCTACACGACAGTAATTAATGACCTAATCAAATTGGTGGGAAATTCGCATTAGTTGGGATCTAGGAATCAGGGTGGCAACACTTTAGTTGTCTGCAAATGGACAGGAAAGGAAAACTCAAAGTGGTGGGGGAAGTTAGGAAAGGGGTGGCTGATGATACATTCTTCTGTAAAGTGATTTTTGAGAACGTTCTTAACAGGAAGACTAATGAGTGGGGAAGATTGATTTTTTGGTTTGAACTTTATTTAGTCAGTCTTAATAAACCAAGAACTATACTTGATCCGAACGACAGTATTTCAGGACATGTTCTCTGCGCTTCCCCAGACACATTGCAGTCAATAGTAGATCATGCTATTTTACGATTTGAAATAATAGTTGATTATAATGGTCTTCACGCTGAACATCTCTTGATGAAATAGTTTTTTAATTAAAGTCAATGTTGGGTAAATTAGTTAAAGCCCTCTGGTGGTTAAATTCTCAAATAAATTCTCATCCTTTCATCATGTCCTACACAAAATTTCTTAATTTTCTGCACATTTTCGACTGTATATGGCTTTAAAGTTGGGTAGTTTAACTGTAGACAGTATATATTATCGTTTACCTAGGTCAAATGGTATCCATATTCAATACGCAAAATGTATCGTGTGGATTTATGTAAACACGAAGTTGAAATTTACAGAGATTCTTCTTTCAAACAACATATTATATTTTAATTTATTAATTTTTTTTTAAATTCATTATATTATTTTAATTAGGTTATGAATGAACTAAACCCTTTTTTAAGACTTTTTTTTGTTTTATTCCTATGATTTCT
>CM063501.1:26849402-26889714 GCA_032207245.1 Pardosa pseudoannulata
TTTTTGTAAGACTAAAATTCTATTTAAAAGAAAAAATTTACTGAACAAATTTTCCGTGTAATACCCACTATATTAAATAGCATATCCTCAAAAAAATATATAAAGAAAATATTAAGAATAAATTCTTTCTTCATGGCAAATCTCACCTCATAAATCACTTAAATGGGTCAACAACAGATTAGTTGTTCTGTGGAACGACTACAAGGAATTTAATATGAATTCAAGCTTTCAAAGTATAGAGATCATCTTGTCAATAATAAATTTCCCAAGTTGATCTCCTTTATATTCTGTGAAAACAGCAATTTTCATGAACTTAACACTTCTAATAAAAATATATATAGCTCAGTGCAAAATTGACTTTTTTACAACTCTATATTGAATCGACTGGCTTATAATTTTCCCTAAAATAGCTACTAATAAATATTCATTATTTTCGTCAGTATAAAAAACTTTAATCACCAATGATTTTTAAACTCTGTCTGTATAGAATTATTTCGATGAAATTTTAGGAAATTTTTAAAAAAATCAGACTTAGTAATTAATCAAAATTTGGTTAAATGTGTTGTTTAAGTTTATTCCTATTATAATTTTTTATCAGCAGATAAATGTAATGGGTAAATATGTAATAAATTACAAAACACAACCAAAAGTCATTTCCTTGAAATAAATTTTAAAATAACTTTTAGTATTTAGTCTAAGGCAATCTCTTTTTCACATATCTTCCATTTTAAAGCTTTAATGTACAATAAAATGGAATTATCACATTAAAAATTAGTTAGGACTAAATCTCCCAACCGGAGAAGTGAGGTGATACTATTTGAATCCATATCTGTGTATTTAAACACCGTATACGGTACTAGCCATCGGTTGGTTCAGTGAGTGAAGTTTAGTGGTAAACGTAGCTAGATCTTATCCTGGCAGTGTGAACAAATTAAATATCAAAATAAACACATATGTGTGTATATATATATATATATATATATATAAAATGATATGTTTAACCTAAAAAACTAACCAACATAATTATACTTATTTTAAAATACTTTCCTGGCGAAGTTTTATGGTAAAACTTGGTGATTATCTTTTGCTCTTTCTTCAGCGTTGGCGAGTATGAAGAGACAAAAAATAATTCTTGCTTACTTCAGCTCTTCTTATATAATTTAGTGACACTTCTTTCGGCTGTATCATATTACTAACCACTAAAACCTTGATTGGCTGTCTGACACACCTATAAATTTCATGTATGGGTAATTTCACACGTAAGCCTTCTGGTGGACTTTCTGAATAAATCTTTGATTCTTTTTTCCAAAATTCTGTTCTTTGTTTTCTTGACGAACTTACTTATGCTTACATCCAAGACAATGTGGATTCTTTGTCCATTGTGATTAGCTAAATTGCCCGTTTTATATATATATATATATATATATATATATATATATATATATATATATATATATATATATATATATATATATATATATATATATATATATATATATATATATATATATATTTATATATATATATATATATATATATATATATATACATATATATATACATATATATATATACATATATATATACATATATATATACATATATATATATATATATATATACATATATATACATATATATATATATATATATATATATATATATATATATATATATATATATATATATATATATATATATATATATATATATATATATATATATATATATATATATATATATATATATATATATATATATATATATATATATATATATATATATATATATATATATATATATATATATATATATATATATATATATATATATATATATATATATATATATATATATATATATATATATATATATATGTATATGTATATATATATATATATATATATATATATATATATATATATATATATATATATATATATATATATACGAATATGTATATAAATATATGTATATATATATGTATATATATGTATATATATATATATATATATATGTATATATATATATATATATACATATATATATATATATATATGTGTGTGTGTGTGTATGTGTGTGTGCGTGAATGCACAGAGAGAGAGGGGGGGAGTTTGAGAAATCATATAGCTAATTATTTTCCTCTAATCTCTTTAAATAATTCTGTGAGTTTATCTATTTTAATCAAATTAACTTAAATAATGGCACTAGTTCTTTTTGAGACAAAACGTACCAAACATAAGAAACGATATGCACAACGATATGAGCTATTAGAAAGGGAACTTACTCATTAGCGGGGATAAATGGTTAAAAAGTCATTATTACGAGGACTGTTGTAAAGGTAGGTTTCGTCATTTTTTATGAGGAGCCTTTATCACCCAAAAATATACCATAAACTATATACATTACATTTTTTAACACAGTCGACTGCGACATTGAAACATTTGTCTCAGCTTGCAAACAGTTGGAATGAACCACTCTGATAAAATTGGAAACCCAGTGATGCAAACAACATATGTCGCACAGCCTATTCCACCTAAACAATGAATTGGATTTTATATCCCGAGAATGCGGCTTTCAATGTAAGAAACATTGTGAAAATACGATAGGTCAATATCGGGTAGTAGACCAAGGTATCCAATCGCTCCTATCCGAAGTGACAAATCTGAACTTCTGTGAATCTTACTGTGTGTGATCTTGCATTGTCATCTAATAGCACAATGCATACAGATAAGAGAAACACCAGGTTATCCGATTTAGTCTGCTGCTACTCTCTTTGATTCTCTGTCCATGAGTAATTCCTCTTCAGCTCATGCAACTTCCGTCGTTAAACGAGCATAGGTTGCAGATTCTTTTGACAAATATTTGTTTCATCTAGTGTAGTGGTGCGCAAACTAGGGGTCGCCAGAAGTTTTTTGGGGGTCGCCAAATTTTTATGAAATGCATTATCCCTGCATGCTGCATACCATACAGTGTACATATAAAGAGTGAAGCGCCGTCACTGAAAAGTTAAAGAAAAACTTTTCGAGAAGATTCGAGGATTTTCCTGAAAACGATCTTGGTTGGATTCGTGATCCATTTTCCTTTGACATATGCAGTTCAACTCTTCAAATTAGTGAGAAAGAGCAATTGATAGATCTAATTAGTGATTATACTCTTCGAAATCAATTTAAGACTCAGCCTTGCCAAAAATTTTGGCTATCCGTGGAAAAACAATATCCCGTTTTATGCAAGAATGCCATCAGAGTGTTAATACAATTTGCATCAACGTATTTATGTAAAACTGGATTTAGCAAACTAGTTTCAATAAAAACTAAATACCGCTCGCGTTTAAACCCTGAAGATGATATGCGAATTGCAATTAGCAACATACATCCAAACATCGATGAGATAATTAGAAACTTGCAGCCACATACATGTCATTAAAGGGCAATTTATTGATTTTTGTGTTATACAAAAAGTATTTTCTTAATATTATAAATAAAATTAATATTAGTCAAATATGATGATGTTTTTATTCGATGAAGCGAAAGAAATGAGCGAAATATACATCGTAATTGTGAACATTTATCTCTAGGGGTCGCCAAAAATTTTCTCTCTACAAAAGGGGTCGCAGTCGAAAAAAGTTTGCGCACCACTAATCTAGAGTACCATCTGTTCAAACAATAACAAAATTTATTTTCAGAGCGTACTTGATAGATAAAAGCACTGTTCAAAAAATATAGGAAAAATATTTATGTAAAATACTATAAAAGCTGTTGCAAATACTTATTACAGTAAAAATCCTCTATAAAAGGTAAAATGTCAAAGTAATGAAGCAGGAAAAGATAAGTTAATTTTGAGAGTAAAAACTGGTATTATTAAGAAAGTTAAAAAAGCAATAATGCGGAGTAGCACCAATCAGTTCAAGGAGTCTAATGGCATGGTAAGACCAAGGTAGTAACTCATAAGAGCACGGTTATAGTAACAGCAACAATAAAAGATAGTAGACAAAAGGCTACAGACGTGTTTCAGAGACAGCGAGTAAATAGCGAAGAAATAGTCGTCAACAAAGTGAGAGGAAGAAGAGCAAAAGTAAAAAAATACCTTTATAAAGAAGAGAAAAATCCAATAAGTATAAGAAAGTGGTTGATGGGATTTCATCTCAATAGGTAGTTTAAATCCTAAGCAAGAAAAACACTTTATTTAAGCAAAGTTAAATAAAGTTTGGTAAAAACTAGTAAAACGACTGCGAGGAGCTAAAAAATGAGTAGCCATTCCGGTACAAAAAAAAAGTTGAATGCGTATCTGTTTATTGGAATGAACTTAATATTATAAATAATTTATTTTGCTTAGAGGTTCTTTTAGAGCTTGTAAAAGTTTGTTGTTGTGTGTTAAATTTGTATCGAAAATTAATATGTGGTACTGGAAACTTTATTAGATTTTATATTTTTAGCACTCTATTACTGACTTCATATCCTACGGTTTCATGGTTCATTATTTATGAAATAAAGGCCATAATCACCGTCTTTTTATTCTGTTAGGGCTGGTTACGAAAGAAATTTCTCTGTATAAACGTAAAGCGTGTCGTCAGATTTTGTCTTAAGTAATGTGCATTCACTTACCCAGATGCTCATGAAGTGAAAGAAAATATAAAAGTGATGAGTGAATAATATTTTTTATTATACTTTGCGACGTATTTTGGGAAATAATTTTTTTACCTTTAATTAAGTGTCTCAAAAAAGTAAGTTACTTTGTATTTATGTATATCTGTTTAATTATTTACTGTACAATCGTAGTTGTTAGTATATTTCTAATTTTTAATCAATGTTCAATCATCAATTATTTAAATCATTAAGAGCCGGTTTCACCAAAGTCGTTTAATGGCTAACCGCGATTAATCCATAACGCCAACCAATGGTAGAACGCAATTCTCCGTTTAAACAGAGGTTAATCGAGATTAGCCCTTAAACTACTTTGGTGAGACTGACCCTAAATGACAGAGTATTTATTGAAAGTACTGCGTAATCCAAATTAAATGAAAGATTTTTAAACTATTCTGGATAAACTGCTTGGCCAATTTCAACCCAATTTTGTACACCTAATGTAAAATTACTGCATATTATTTCTGCAAAGGGGATGGGACTTCGAAGAAGAGAATTTACGTGCGAAATATCTGTTTCATGTATAAAGTGTCGACGAATATTTCCTACAAACAATGTTAGTAACTTTCATAGTTAGTACTGCATAAAATATATAAATTTGTAAACGGCATGAATATTAATTGCCATCTCTCAACTCATGCACCCTAACCCATTGCAAACACTCATTTTTAATCTACTTAATCTGCATTATACTCCGATAGTTCCATGTGTGACAGATGAAAATTTTATTAATATTTAAGTAGACCTGTACTAGAACGCTAGTCCCAGGCAGTAGATTCAAAACACTTCCATTCATTGCGATAGTTCTCTATAATCTAAGTATTAGCCCTTAAAATGACTTTAGCAAGTTACGTGTTACAAGCTGTTTTGTCAATAGTAATGCTTTATCTTAAAACTTACAAATATTAAAGATAAATAATAATGTGTATATTCAACAAAATGTTAATGTATTCTATTCAGATTCAGACATTACGAACTCTCAGCCAAAATTTCCTTTTTACCACTGTTAATATATTTCATATATTTTCTGTTTTCGCATCTCACTAAGATTATGCATTGTGCCTAAAACGGTATTTATAAACCAGAAGTTTTGTCAATCTTCACAATTTAAATAGCTCTAAAGTTTGTATCAGCAACTGTTTTAAATTGTACAATCTAAAGAACAGGCTTCTAATTCAAACTGCACACAAATAATATCGGAAAAGCTCATATGAAAGAAAAGCCATCTACCATTATCCAATACCATGCAGAGTGTGTTTCAAAGTAATGCAAATTACTTATGCGCATACATTAGTTATGATTAAAGTTTAGGCAGTCTCTAAACTTCATTCTCTTGAATCAAAATTTGTTTTATTTTCTTCGATGAAAAGACAAAGTCCTCTCGTGGAGTGAAGTGATTGAAAATATATATTAAATATTCAGTAACTAAAAAGTAAATATGAAATTTTATAATAATCACAGATTGAGGCTTTATGCCAGTAAAATTGTAAGCTATAAAAAGGTTTCAAGTGATTAGACTGATTTATTAGATTTATTTTAAATAAAAGAATAGACGTGTTATTTATTCTACCAGTTCAGTACATATTTCTTTTCAAATGTATCCCAAAAGGAATTCAGGTAACGTTTAAAAGAATAATTAACTTAAAATAAGAAGTATTGAACTGTTTTTTTTTTATTCTGGCAAAAATCTATTGTTTTATCTTTCCAAAATGTTTCAAATAATTTTATTTCTTATAAAAGTATAGCATAATATGCTTAGGTTAAAATACATTCAGAATATCTATTCGTCACTAAAAGTACACCAACTTGATCTGACGTGATTACTGTGAAAAACACAATAAAAATAATAAAAGAACGGTAATAGTAGGAAAAACAATAAAAGATAGTAAACAGAAAGCTACACGCGAGTTTAAAAGACTGCAAGTAAATGTAGAATAATCGCCAACAACGTGAGAGGAAAAGAGCAAAAATTAAAGGCAACCTTTATAAAAAAGAGCAAAAGGTAATGCGTGTAAAAAAGGCAAATAAAGCGTATTCTGGGATTTCATCTAAAATGCAGTTTAAATCTAAATAAGCAGATATAAAAGTTAGATAAAAAACAGTAAAACGACTGCAAGAGATAAAAAAATCAGTTCGAGTATAGTTCCAAATGAGGTATTCTAGTAGAAAAAAATGGGAATATATATTTGCTTATTAGAATGAATTCAATATTACAAATAATTTAGTTTTTTTTCTTGTATAAAATAAAAGTAGTATTGTCTCTGGAAATTTTCCAATGCTCAAATTTCAAATGATATTCTCGTTTTAAGCATGACTGACGATCAGTGATCGCATCAGTGATACGATTGATCATAATTACAAGGAAACGTTAATTTTTAAACGTCAAAAATACTTTTTAAACATCCCTGAATGGTCAGAACTAGTCCTGGTTAAACTAGTTTTGTCTTAGCATCTGTGTATATACGTCAATATGGATCTCTAATGCGAAACTTATTAGTTGTAGAAGAACGAAATTTTGTATTTAGAACTTTTAGAATGTCTAGATTTGTACCTCCTATTGTGATAACAAAACTCATTCTCCAGAATAAACAATTTCAATATAATGTCTATAAATTCTGTGAACCATAACTCATAAACCATGATATGGGAAATGCTGACCTTTAGTATTTAGGTGATTATACCATCTAGTTATGATTCTCTCCAATAAATTGCATTTCCAACATATTTTATAATAACGATGTAGGATATAACTCATAAACGATTAGCCTGAGAACATTGAAATTCTGTATTTAAGACTTTTCTAAAGTCTTAAATATTATAAATACATTAATGGTGCAGGAAATAAACCAATTAATATAAGTAATAACCAAGTAATTGTCCGTGGAATGTTGAAAAATTGTATTTAGGAATGTAATAACTTTTTATTTAAGAAATTATACGTTACCTCCCATTTTTCTTTCAATCCTCCCTTTTTACAATAAAAAGTCACAATAAAAGGGTCATTAACGATGTGGATCAACACACATGCAACTCAAAATATGTAAACGTATTGGTATTCAGTTGTAACAAGAGTTTTAAAAAATTATTGCAAAGATCTTAAAGTTCATTTTTAGAGAACAAAAATGTAAATCCCTTATCATCAGACAGTAATTTTAAATTTTTACTGTTTAATTCTTCCTGGTTCGAAGTAAAGCAGTTATTACAATACTAAAACATTTCGATTTAAAACAAAATATGTATACAAAGTTTCTATATGACGAATATTAAAACTGCATGTCTCCCAGATGGCATTATTTAAGTTGTGAACAGACAACACCACTACCTTAAAATACAGAAATAAAACCTACTTTGAATTTTGAAGAGAATGTGCACACGATGATTTCTAAAATTATCATTCGTATTTTCATGCAGAAAATTTTAAAATATATAAATAAACATAGAAGGAAATCTTCTGATTTCTATATGAGATATTTTAGTATAGGAAACCAATAGGACAAAAACTGCGAAATCCCTCAATAGAAAAAATAAGATGAGATTATTTAAAAATAAATCAAGATAGTATTGATTATACATAATGGTTTAAGCGACACATAATTATTATGAAAAAGTTTATTTAAGAACAAAATAGCAAACAAAAAGGAAAAATTAACTGTTATTTTTAATTATTATTTATTTATGAATTTAAATACTCTAGCTTTAAGGTTTCGAAATTTTTCTAGCTTATATTGGAAATATTTACTTTAATATCAGCCATAACTTTATTGAAACATTTAATTAGAAATACATTTATTAAATTGTTTTAATTCTAAAGATTCTCAATAGTCTAGTTTTCCTTTTTAGTTTTAA
The DNA here is from genome assembly GCA_032207245.1 of Pardosa pseudoannulata. Lineage (NCBI taxonomy): Eukaryota > Metazoa > Arthropoda > Arachnida > Araneae > Lycosidae > Pardosa > Pardosa pseudoannulata. The sequence continues at coordinate 26,857,892 of CM063501.1, forward strand.
TTTGAACATATAATTTTTAAAAAATATGAATATCGTTTTTTAAAAGTTTTTTATAAACTTTAAAATAATGCATGTATTTAAAGGAGTATTGATACACAAACAGTTAAGTTTCTGTAAGATTTCTTAAAAGAAGTAAGACATTTTTGACTTCACAAAATATGAAAATCTTTTAAGTTATAAAAATTTCAATATTTTTAACTAAAACGGAATTCAAAGCTAAAGTGCTACATCAATGCAAATTACTCGCTTATTCTCTTACAATACACAGAAAAATACTCCATTTTTTTATTTTTAAAAATTTTTCTACTGCTTTTAAAACAATACAGTATACAATTACAATTAATAAAATGTATTTACTTTAAAAATACTTCTAATTCCATTACATGGAGTACAAAATTTTGAAAAATGAATCGTTTAAAAAAATAATTTAATATTCTTTATAAAAGGCACATTTTTATTAAAAATTTCATAAAATTATATTATTTATGAAATAAATAAATTATTGATTCAAAATGATAAATTATTGATTCAAAATCATTGATTCAAAATGATGCTATAGAAAGTGATACCAAATTCCATGTATTTCATCAGGATGGATATTTTTAGAAGTGTATGGCATGACTAAAAATATATATTTTAAGACAAAACTAAAATAACTTAATGATTTTCTTATATGAGTGTGGTTATTAACATAATATTATCCATGATAAGCATAGGGTATAATTTTTATGCATACAAAAACTATATATATTAGAAATAGTCAAAAAACCTACTATTTTTAAAAATAAAACTGAAAAATTAAGTTTTTAAAAAATGAGACCGTCCTAGTTCCTTTAATATAACTTCACATCCCTTTCTAACAGCCCGTTACAGAACTTAAAAAAATTAAAACTAATTACTCAGAAATCCATGTGCATTATTTATTAATTTATAATACCTAATAAATTTTCTAAGGATTACGAAAAATTAAAAGTTTTTACGTTAAACTCTAATGTAAAATAGTAAATCTTAGAATTAAAATGGCAATATCAAATGCTTATTTTGCCTTAATAACTCACATTTAACTTTTTTAACATCTTTTCTATATTTATTTTTTTATGAAAGTCAATTTTAAAATTTATTTCATTTAGATTCACTGAAATTATAACTTTTGTAATATTTTTAGCCATAAAATTTATTCCTTTATTTTAGAGATAAATGCGTCTGAATTTTGAAAAGAATTTACTTACTCTAAAAATATCACATACAGTTTAAGAATTTTGTTGCAAGTTTATAAACTCTAACAAAGAGTAGGAGTACGGTAATTCACAAGATTATCTAAACTTAATTTTGAAACTTTTAGAAGGATTACTCTCTCAACGTCATAGTAAGCTGATTACAACTTTTATATATTTATGCAGAGATACTACCGTGGATGCTCATTTATCATGCTTATAAGAGTATATAGCTCATATTTTTTTCAAAGTACAATGCTGTTTTTAGCATTAAACTTACATTAATCCAAATATATAGAAATATGATAATTCAATCTAAAGTTTCCTTTACCTTAAGTATAATTATAACCTAATAAATATTCAACCTTATATAAATATAAAATATCTAAATGTATTCAAATGTATCTATTTATAGATTTTAGGTTCTCCTCCAATACTGTCAGAAATTTTTATTATAATTTTCATATATGTATAAAATTCATATAAAAAATTTCCAATTTACATTACTTATTACTTAATCCTATGACAGAAAACAAGGAAAAAATTTTAGTTTAGTTAAAATACAAAATTAGTTTTTCTAACAATAATAATAATTACTTAACAGATTTAAAGTGCATTGGAAATTCAGCTCTACAAGCAATTCTAAAGCTGTAAATAATTTAACTTGGGAGAAATAAGGACGTCTATTACACTCTTCATTCGCAGATTTGCTGATTTAATATAGATTGTGAAATTATCTTTAACTTCATATATATATATATATATATATATATATATATATATATATATATATATATATATATATATATATATATATATATATGTGTGTGTGTGTGTGTGTGTGTGTGTGTGTGTGTGTAATATATATATATATATATATATATATATATATACATATATACATACATATATACATATATACATATATATATATATGTATATATATACATATACATATAATAATATATATACATATCTATACAAATATATATATATATATATATATATATATATATATATATATATATATATATATATATATATATATATATATATATATACGTAATTTAATTGTGAAACATATAGTATTGGTTTTATTTTTTACTTCATAGTTATATAACTGTTTCAATTAGATCATGTTTGTTTTATAATGTCATTTCTTCAAATCAGTTTTAATAACTTCTGATAAAATATATAACAGAAAATACATAGTTTTAGAGAAATGAACTATTTTATTATACTGTTTTAGCATTGTGAAAATTCATATAGGCTCTTAATATCGTAAGTGCATATAGGCTCTTAAGTGCATCTAGAAATTCTTATTTATTTACCACCCAACAAAAAAAGTAATTCTTCTCAATATTTTACTTTAAAAATTAATTCTAGTTTAAATTGTCTTTTTACATACATTTAAAATGAAATATGTAAAAACACCATTTCATAGTTTACTATTTCAGAAATTATTTTAAAGATGAAACAGAATAGTACTAAGTAGTTCGATTTTATCACCATGATTCACAGAAGATTTCGTTATTTGTAAGGTCAATTAAAATAATGCAAGATAGAAACGATATAGAAGTGGATAATTCACTACAGTTTTTAATTTATAATAACCATTCTGTAATATGTCTATCTAATTGAAGCATTCTCAACTTACAAATTACTTATAGTTATTCTTAGGATGTAGAAATAATTACCTAGTGTTATTCTTTACCTTTGTGTTTAGTCATTTCAAAGTTCCACTTAAAACATAAACATAATAATTAAAGTTTTCAGTAATGTGTTACACTAACACAAATTAAACAGAAACCTGTTTTCCTAAAGATTTTGATAGTTGTATGTCCAAAGCGTTTTTGTTGCCAACTAATCTCGTCTTATTCCAGTCCAAAAAAAACTATTAAGAAAAAGCCATTCTGATCTTGGATGCTTTTTATTTCTCTTAGTTATTGATTTCTTATATATCTGGATAAAAAACGAAGTGAGAAAAAGCAGTGCAGTAATTTCTAGAATTCTGAAAGTGACTTTTATGCTTTATACTATAATAAAATACACACACAAAATATAAAACCATGGACCTAGAAAATATATTAATAGACGAAACTATTTCCTTAAATTTATTTCAATTATTTCTTGATAACTTTAGCATTTAATTACAATAAATATAATCTAATAGCGAAAAAGGTATGAGAAATAGATAAGATGTATAAATTAATTCGTGGGAATGAAGTGCATAAGAGTAAAAAAGAGCTGGAAAAATTGAGAAAATAAAACAAAAGCTTCAACCACTGTTTTTATGATTGCCCAAATAGAGACGTTACTGGTTTTTCAAACCATATTTCAACAAAATACATAATTTTCTCAAAGAAATGGAAATTTTATGATTCAGTTCTTTAACCACTTAACATTTTCGTTAGTCAGCCATGTTGTTACACAAAATAATAACAATTTCGGTGAAAAATATTATGCTAAAAATAATCATTCGAAATTGTATCAAGTACTATTCATCAATTGATGCCAATTGTTATTTACAACGTAAAAAAAAACGGAATTTTTACTTGAAGTTTATTTTTTTCCAAAAAGCAGTTGCACTGAAAAGAACACTATACATGTTGAATTTCATAAATAAATAATTTTTTTCAGGAGAAAATATAAGTCTTATTGTATTCTTTTATCACTTAAGAGTACATATTTTCTACCAAAATGTGCTCGTAAATAGGAATATTTCGATATGCCAGTTTACGTTCGAATCAAATATGTAAATTCTAATCCATAATCAAATTTGTTACAAGTATAAATTTATTAATTTGTGATTTTTATTATTTCCATATTAAAGCAATTGGAATTTTGTTTTTTCAAGATTGAACCTACCTAGGTTGAATGATTGTGTGTAATGGGGTGTTATAGCACTAAAATCGAATTGGACATTTTGTGCCAAGCACAAGTTAGAGTGATCCAAAATGCCAAAGTAATAATAAAAATGCAAGGTACCAATTGCAAGACTTGGAAGAGTTCAACACAAAGAATTTAAAGAAATCGTAATTTAAGTAAGCTCAAATAAAAATGTAGACAATGGTTAATAAACAAAAAACATACAGAAAAATGGGAAAAGAATTAAACATGCAAATAAAAGCTTATATTAATTAAAAATTGGAAAAGATTATATTTCAGATATGAGTCAATTAAAACCTTCATCAACTAACTCTCCGACGGGTAGAATAAACCTCTATCGGTTGCCGTCCTGGATTTTATTGTATCCTTTTATATATACAAAACTTAGTAATTTACAACAAAATATTAACAATATCGGACACGCTAGGAGAATTGGATCTCAACAATATTACCATTCATCTACAAAACTTACGCTCTTTAAGATATTGAGCAGTTTCCGTTTGTTCAAGAAATTAAATTCAAAAATTAAAAATAAATATACATTTCGATTTTTAAAAAGGTTTTGGGCTGTTTAACTTTGATGTTGAACTATAGTTATTGGAGGACCGCGGTAGCCTTGTTGGTAGAGCGTCAGACTCGTAAGCGAAAGGTGGCGAGTTCTGTCTCGGTCAAAGTCCGCCGTGTTGCTAATGGCAGTTGGGGCACTTTAAATATGTCGTGACTGCAAAGTCCTCCAAGTTCCCACAACAAATTATACCTCTGGGGGTATTGAATCAGGGAGGAGTCGGTCTCTGGTTTGGATCTAAATTCTGACTTCAGTATGGATGAATGAATGAGTTCGACCGACCCCTAAAAAGGTTGTGTTGTGTGTGTTTGAGAAAAGGCGTACTTTCACCTTAATGGTGCTCGTTAACAACAAAAGGTTAATTCGAAAGAGCAGCGCTCAATCGGGCGTGGCATGACCAAGTGGCATTAGACTCACCCATTCACCAATATAGTTATTGGAGTCTATTATACTTATTGTGGTAGAATTATATGTTCCTGTTATTTCAGTAACCAGAAGATGAATTTGACTCAGTCATTTCGTAGAGGAGAATTGTCATTTATTTTATGAGACCATGACAGTTCACCACCTGGAGAGAAAGGTTTCAAGTTAAGGATGTTAATAAAGCTGCAATTCAAAAGGTAGCAAGAGGAGTTATTTAGATGACCTTCAAAATCCTATTGGTACTTGCTTAGTTAATGTGAACCTGTGAAGGTATGTGTAAAACGAACTGTGTCTTGGATATAAAGAACTTTTATTGGAAGAGTCAAAATGATGTTTTAACCTTAGCACTCCGTTGTCTCCGCTAGGGACCATCCGGCATTTGTTCCGCAGCTCCGTAGATTCCGCTGCGGAAACAAATGTTTTTAGCATGACTACGCTTAAGATGTTGAGTTGGCATTTGTTATCTGTAATTAAAACGTGTTCAGTCTCTGTACTGTTACCATTAAACCATTGTTTGACCTTTCTTATGGTTATCAACATGGAGAAAAATATTTATGATGATGAGACTTTAGAGTTCAGTGGTAGTAAAGATTTGTTTGTTTTTCAAGAGTTAAAACATATTGCGAAAGACAAATATTGATTATAATTCAGATAATTTAAGTAGCGGTTCCGAAATTATACTCCCCAAGTAAACCCAGGATGCATTTGTTTCCAAAGATATCTCACCATGGTGAATTACAAAATTTATCTTTCATTTGCAAGAAGAGAGTGCATATGTATAAAATAAACAAAATTAAAAACATTCACAAGCTCGTGTGATTCTTCTCACTTAAAATAAGACCCGTTTCACTAGTTCCGCTGCGAAAATTGCCGGAGTTGCTGGTATGCAGTAGTACAAAAATGTGCGCAGCGCTAAGGATTAAATATATTTTTGAAATAAATTTAATAAATTTTCTTCCTGTCATAATTGTTATCTATTTTGATATCAAATCAATTAGAAATTGGTTTTAAAATTTAGATTTCAAAAAAGAAGCCGAAAGTGTAAGGAAAATTTAAAGAGATAGATGTACTGCCTATTTTGGCCAAGGAATCTGCTTTCTCTTTATACTCAATGCCTTCAGGTAAATTTATCCACAGTAGAGTAACTTGAACTTTTTATTTGGGTAGAGGGCATAATTGCAAATGTATGCTCTATATTTGTGGATTATGTTAATTGAAATCAACTGTTTCCTTTAAAGTAGAATCACTGACAATATTTCTTTAAAAATTAAGCATTAGGAAATACACCTACACTTAATACTACTTAAATACACCTACTATTATTAAATACCCTTATTAGTATTAAGTTTAGTATTAAATACCCTTACTACTTAAATACACCTAGTTTTATAAATAAGCAATATTTCTTTAAAAATTAAGCATTAGGAAATACACCTACACTTAATACTACTTAAATACACCTATTATTATTAAATACCCTTATTAGTATTAAATTTAGTATTAAATACCCTTACTACTTAAATACACCTTTTATAAATAAGCAATATTTCTTTAAAAATTAAGCATTAGGAAATACACCTACACTTAATACTACTTAAATACACCTATTATTATTAAATACCCTTATTAGTATTAAATTTAGTATTAAATACCCTTACTACTTAAATACACCTTTTATAAATAAGCAATATTTCTTTAAAAATTAAGCATTAGGAAATACATCTACACTTAATACTACTTAAATATATCTACTATTATTTAATACCCTTATTAGTATTAAATTTAGTATTAAATACCCTTACTACTTAAATACACCTACATTTATAAATCTTCACAAAGTTTTCTCCACGAGTGAAATACTAAGCATATAAAAGCAAAACTAGATTATTTTCTTTTGCAAATGAAAATCAGTTAAACATGATTTACGAAATTTTGTCAACTTGGATGCCAATTAAATCTTTCAAATTTTACTCATGTAAATCAATGTATGCATGTAAAGTTGATAACGAGAAAACTGACCTCGCTATCTAGAAATGGACAACTCATAATATCAGAACCCTAGTTGTTAGATCGAATTCTGTATTTAAAATAAAATATTAACCACATCATTGTATTGATTTAGCAAAACAAACATTAAACTTTAATACTTACAAAATGTTCATTTCATTTACATAAATAAACCGGAATTTCATATTCATACTAGGTCGTACTAGTCTTATAAACGAGAAAAATATTTATTTAAGACCATTTAAACACAATCGGACTGCAGTTAATTGTTAAAACTGATAATACTCCTTTCACTGGAAAACTAAAGATAAGGTTTCAAACAATCTAGGAGTTAAAGGTAAATGTCTAACATAAATTTATACTTTTGTGTGACATCCAGGGATATTTCATCCGGAGAGAAGGAAGATAACCAAAGATAACATTAATTTCAGAAAGAAAATTACTCATCAATGATAAATACAGTTCTGAACTGGCCAATCATTGACATTTCTAGAGATTATTATTTATTTCTTTAACGATTTATACAATAATTTCAAGTAAGTCTTTCAGAATGTATAGATTAAATTAGCTATATAATGTTCTTGTACATCAGTTTCTGTAAAGCGTTAAGATAATGTTCAAAACCATCCTAAATTAGCAATAAAAATTTAACTATATAATATTGTATAGCATGACAACTAAGAATTTAACAATTATACACAAGAATTTAGTAATAAATGTTTTAAAAAATATTAATAGTGTGTAATACAATATAATTCCGTTTCAATAACACTTAAAGGATAATTAATACTATTAATAAGATTTTAACTATAAAAAATATTTCTATTAAACTATAATAAATCGGTATAGTTTAACAACCAAAGTATTTTCTAATATTTTACAAAGATTCAAAAGTTGAAATTTGAGATTCATGAATCTTCAAATAAATTATTTGCTTATGAAGCAGTGAAACATTTTACACATTAAAAACATACACATTTTAAAACTTAATTAAATTACACCTTTTGAAATAATTGCATCTTATGAAATCCGTATTTAATTCAGTATTTATCTGTACGATTTAAATGTTTATATTTATTACTGTATTAAGTATTGTGGTATACTTTTAATTGTCATTTGTATCCTATGAAACATAAGTGATGAAATAAGCAAAAGATAATATGTAGTATACATTGCTATAATGTCAAAATGAGTATGACATGCAATTAACAAAGTAAAATCGATTTTCACAGTAAGTTAACTCTACATATAATTCAAACACATTTGGAAAATGGCTAAAGTTTGTGCGATTGAACAAACTATATAAACTATATATATGTTGCAATTTTTCGAGAAGCCATTTATAAAGACAGTCATACAACATGTCAAAAGAGAATATAGCCGAACGCTGGCCGATTGGTTAGGGCGCTGATCGTCTGTACCAGAGTTCGTGGGTTCGAATCCCATTATGGCATGGATGTTCGTAGACTTTCGCAATCAGCTTTAAGCAGTAGCTCCCGGTCTCATTAGCCCTCGTGTGCAAAACTGTAGACCGTAGCGCTCCAAACCAAACCAAATCAAAAGAGAATATCAGAGATCTTCAAAACTGAAGATAATTATTTCATCATGCAAGTTTCAGAAGTTAGGTAAGCCATTAATCAACAATGACGATTGAAGCATTTAACAATGTGCAATCAAAAATGACAACTACCACATAACAACATGCCGGAAAGTTAATATCAGAGAGACCGCCAAAACTGAGTACGATTATCTATCTCACCAAGCTGTCTTTCAAGGTTAGATCCTGGAAAGACAGCTCACCTTTAATCAATAAGGATGGTTGAAGCATTTAACAATGAGCATTCAAGAATGACAACTATCACGCAACAAGTGGCATGTGAAACTACCAAAACTGCGTAGGATTATCTCATCAGGAGAGATTCGTAGGTTAGATCCTCCAATAATCAACAATGACGATTACAGTATTTAACAATCAGCAACCAATGAAAACTAATACTCAACAAGATGCCTTAAAGTGAATGTAAAGATATCTTCAATGCTGAGGATGATTATCTTATCAGGCGAACTTCGCAGATTTGGTCCGACATTAATTAGCAATGACGATTGAAACATTTAACATCCTTTTCCGAAAGTATACAAAAAACGACTTTCACACCATCAGGGTGGTGGCTGTGGTCATTAATCAGCAAAGTGGGGAATAAAAGATTAGGAAAAGAACCAGAGGAGTAAGCAATTTTTTCGAAAACTCCACCCATTACTAAACAGACATTCATGTCACCGAAGGCAGGGAAACACTATTTTAAATTAGTGTTTCAAAAATTAATTTACATTTTGGTCTTCCAGTTATTACAACTTTTCGACTTAAAGCTTTTGTGGAGTTCAAGTGTATTATTAATTATAAATATGTATTAATGAATTAATGTAGAAAATTTTTTCTTGATATACGGTAATAATTATTGTTAGGCGATTTTCCGAGTTGTAAATTTTGTTTTGTAATGAAAATTTTGAAGTTGATCTCTTAGTAATGTGTTTACTATGTAATTTGTGTATGTACGTTATGTAATGTCTATTACGTAATGTATTTAATTAGTAATTTGTTTATCAGAGATTAGGAGATTTGTTTAAACAAATCTACCATAATTATCTGTTACGGCTCATAGGACTTCAAGATTTTCTTTTCCGGTTGGCTTTGTCAGGCTCGATTGGTTGATTGTGGATATGTTGTAGTTTGCGTGATCGATTCTGCGAACAATTGAATCTATAATCATACAAGAACATCTTTTGAATTGGAATGAGTGAGTTTCAGATTTAATGGGAAAAAATCCAAAAGAAAACATGTTGTGCCATAAGAATGTAAAATACATTATAGTACAAAGCCCAAAAACCATTAAAAATGGTAAGCGAATTATAACGTATGTCCAAAAGAAACAAACACGTGGAGGTCTCTCGATGGAGTAAAAAAAGAGGAAGTAATAAAAGTATATAAGAGAATAAAACATTCCCCTGGAGAAAAATAATACACGGCCGAAAATATTCGCTAAATGTATTAAACCGAAGTTCCAAGAATTTACCAAGACAACCTAGGAGCCACTTAAGGTTTCTATCCTATGTTCCTTAATTTTATCTAGTAATCTGTATAGTATCATATTATTTCCATTTTATTATTGTATGTATGTAATATATTGAATTAAGCATTAAAATTAATTGAATAGCTCAATAAAAAATTAAGGAGATATTTTATTCAACTAACTTGATTTAAAATCAGTATGATATTATAAATTAAAGAATAAATATTAGAGAATATAAATTATTATGCAGTTTAAAATTACAATAGTCTTTAAAACAGAAAAAAAAATATTTAGATGGATCTTAACCCAACCAGATTATACAAATTTATTATAGTGTTCTTTATAAAGAGTATACTGTGACAATTTAACTCAGGATAATCAATTAAAATATGATATGCTTTTAAAAGATTCTCCCATATTGTAAAGTAGTGTTTTAATCTTGTAGCACAGTAGGCTGTACTATAATACAGTAGGCTGTACTACTTACAGTAGGTCTTTTATAGTGTTAATATAAGTGTAATATATTGAATTAAGTATTAAAATTAATTGAATATCTCAATCAAAAATTAAGGAGATATTTTATTCAACTAATATGATTTATAATCAATATATTATAAATCAAAGAATAAATATTAAAGAATAATAGTTATTATACAGCTTAAAATTCTAATAGTCTTTAAAACAGAAAAAGATATTTAGATGGGGCTTAACCCAACCAGATTATACAAATTTATTATAGAGTTCTTTATAAAGAGTATACTGTAGTAATTTAACTCAGAACAATCGATTAAAATTTGATATAAGTTTATAAGATTTTCCAGTATCGTAAAGTAGTGTTTTAATCTTGTAGTACAGTAGGCTGTATTCCAATACAGTACGCTGTACTACTTACAGTAGGCCCTTTATAGTGTTAATGCTATTTTGAGATTCATCTACTTGCTATTACTGGTAAAAATTTACCGAGATAACATAGGAGACACTTAAGGCTTCTGTCCTATGTTCCTTAATTTTATCTAGTAATCTGTATAGTATCATATTATTTCAATTTTATTATTGTATGTATGTAATATATTGAATTAAGCATTAAAATTAATTGAATATCTCAATCAAAAATTAAGGTGCTATTTTATTCAACTAATTTGATTTATAATCAGTATGATATTATAAATTAAAGAATAAATATTATAGAATATAAATTATTACACAGTTTAAAATTACAATAGTCTTTAAAACAGAAAAAAAAATATTTAGATGGGGGCTTAACCCAACCAAATTATATAAATTTATTATAGTGTTCCTTATAAAGAGTATACTGTGACAATTTAACTCAGGATAATCGATTAAAATATGATATGCATTTAAAAGATTCTCCCATATTGTAAAGTAGTGTTTTAATCTTGTAATACAGTAGGCTGTACTATAATACTTTAGGCTGTACCACTTACAGTAGGTCCTTTATAGTGTTAATGCTATTCTGAGATTCATCTACTTGCTATTACTGGTAAATATTTATCAAGACAACATAGGAGCCACTTAAGGCTTCTATCCTATGTTCCTTAATTTTATCTAATAATCTGTATAGTATTATATTATTTCCATTTTATTATTGTATGTATGTAATATATTGAATTAAGCATTAAAATTAATTGAATATCTCAATCAAAAATTAAGGAGATATTTTATTCAACTAATATGATTTATAATCAGTATGATATTATAAATCAAAGAATAAATATTAAAGAATAAAAGTTATTATACAGTTTAGAATTCTAATGGTCTTTAAAATAGAAAAAATATTTAGATGGGGGCTTAACCCAACCAGATTATATAAATTTATTATAGTGTTCTTTATAAAGAGTATACTGTAGTAATTTAACTCAGAACAATCTAATAAAATTTGATATATGTTTATAAGTTTCTTCCGTATCGTAAAGTAGTGTTTTAATCTTGCAGTACAGTAGGCTTTACTATAATACAGTAGGCTGTACTACTTACAGTAGGCCCTTTATAGTGTTAATGCTATTTTGAGATTCATCTACTTGCTATTACCGGTAAAAAATTACCAAGACAACATAGGAGCCACTTAAGGCTTCTGTCCTATGTTCCTTAATTTTATCTAGTAATCTGTATAGTATCATATTATTTCCATTTTATTATTGTATGTAATGTAATATATTGAATTAAGCATTAAAATTAATTGAATATCTCAATCAAAAATTAGGGTGATATTTTATTCAACTAATATGATTTATAATCAGTATATTATAAATCAAAGAATAAATATTAAAGAATAAAAGTTATTATACAGTTTAGAATTAATAGTCTTTAAAACAGAAAAATATTTAGATAGGGGCTTACCCCAACCAGATTATATAAATTTCTTATAGTGTTCTTTAAAACGAGCATACTGTAGTAATTTAACTCAGAACAATCTAATAAAATTTGATATATGTTTATAAGTTTCTTCCGTATCGTAAAGTAGTGTTTTAATCTTATAATACAGTAGGCTTTACTATAATACAGTAGGCTGTACTACTTACAGTAGGCCCTTTATAGTGTTAATGCTATTTTGAGATTCATCTACTTGCTATTACCGGTAAAAAATTACCAAGACAACATAGGAGCCACTTAAGGCTTCTGTCCTATGTTCCTTAATTTTTTCTTGTAATTTGTATAGTACCATATTATTTCCATTTTATTATTGTATGTATGTAATATATTGAATTAAGCTTTAAAACTAATTGAATATCTCAATCAAAAATTAAGGAGATATTTTATTCAACTAACATGATTTATAATCAGTATATTATATATCAAAGAATACATATTAAAGAATAAAAGTTATTATACAGTTTAAAATTCTAATAGTCTTTAAAATAGAAAAAATATTTAGATGGAGGCTTAACCCAACCAGATTATATAAATTTATTATAATGTTCTTTATAAAGAGTATACTGTAGTAATTTAACTCAGAACAATCTAATAAAATTTGATATATGTTTATAAGTTTCTTCCGTATCGTAAAGTAGTGTTTTAATCTTGTAGTACAGTAGGCATTACTATAATACAGTAGGCTGTACTTACAGTAGGCCCTTTATAGTGTTAATGCTATTTTGAGATTCATCTACTTGCTATTACTGGTAAAAATTTACCAAGACAACATAGAAGCCACTTAAGGCTTCTGTCCTATGTTCCTTAATTTTATCTAGTAATTTGTATAGTATCATATTATTTCCATTTTATTATTGTATGTAATGTAATATATTAAATTTAGCATTAAAATTAATTGAATATCTCAATAAAAAATTAAGGTGATATTTTATTCAACTAATTTGATTTTTAATCAGTATGATAATATAAATTAAAGAATAAATATTAGAGAATATAAATTATTATGCAGTTTAAAATTACAATAGTTTTTAAACAGCAAAAATATTTAGATGGGGGCTTACCCCAACCAGATTATATAAATTTCTTATAGTGTTCTTTAAAAAGAGCATACTGTAGTAATTTAACTCAGAACAATCGATTAAAATTTGATATATGTTTATAAGTTTCTCCCGTATCGTAAAGTAGTGTTTTAATCTTGTAGTACAGTAGGCTATACTACTTACAGTAGGCCCTTTATAGTATTAATGCTATTGAGATTCATCTACTTGCTATTACTGGTAAAAATTTAGCTTTCTTCTCTCACATGTTACGTTATATACGTTTTAATACTTGTACTTTCAAGATGCCTACATATGTATTTTTTTCGTTTAAAATATTTTAATTCCATTTATCTCGAAGTATTCATGTGAAATAAATGATAATTTTACAGTATTGCATGCGGAAATAGATAACACGTTCTATGCATCTGGAGAAGAAAAACATCATTCATCCGAATAATTTGTTAGAAATTGTAGTAATAACTACATGTTTCAGTAAAAGTTCAAATTTAGTTTCCATCATGGGATAAATCACCTAGTAATCACACTTTAAATGATTTTTTAAATCACTAGATTTCACCAACTTCAATTCCTTAACAAAAATTTAATTTCACGGAGAATATATTTTAAGGAAATCATCCCACATTTTTTCAGTTGAATTTCCTCGTTCTTTTGAGCTTTAATGGCAGTACGTCTTTTTCATATGAACAGCAAAACTCTACTCAGCTTCCTACGAGAACAGATAGAGTCCCAAATTTTCTTCTTTTGTGGAATTTCTTTTTTATATAGTAAGTATTTGAAATCATACTTGTTATAAGTATTCTTTAAACCATCTAATATTATCTACTATAAAGTATAAATTGTACAATACACTTCAGTGGAAATATTTTCAATTTAGTATATAGTACTTATATTTATATATTTTAATTTAATTTCATATATTATCGATCAATAGTTTTTCTACATAAGTAGATAACCTACATGCTATCTTAAAAATGTATAAGACGGCTTTTAAATTAAGGTATTAAAAATTAATTAGACATGATAACTTATAAAAAGAAATTGAAATTTGGAAATTTACTGTTTTCTAAAATAATTGTCTAAAATTATACAGAATGTTTTATATAAAAAATTAAAAAGCTTAATTTTAATTAATAGTATTTCTTTAACATTATGGATAAAGTCTTATAAATTAGTTTTTAATAGTATGAGTTTAGTAGATTTACTATTTTGATACGAATACATATTATGTTTTCCAATTAAGATATTAGATTTCGAACCAGACATTCGAAAGTGTATGGTGTGTTATACTTCCTCTGTTCCATAATAATAGTAGTAAAACAATTTATATAATAATAAAATAAACAATATAACAAATTGCAAAATATATTATCAGAAAACTAAATTAAATTAAACAATAAATTGGAAGTATTCCTCCTAGTTTTTACTTAGGTAGTTTTTATATTTTTCAATAACATTTTACTGCTATCCATTGGTTGCGAAGAACTAGACACGTTTGATTTATTAAGAACTGTCCATTGGGACTAATCAGATATATTATATAATTATATATTATCTTACATTATAATGGATGGAAATCCAATTTCAGTAAAACAAATTATTACAACCAGCTGATAAAAAGGTAAAATAGCTGAAGTTCGTAATAATTAGGCTAACATAAACACTTAAATTTGAGTTAAGGCAAATATCAGATGTCATGAAATATGGATTTTTAATCAAGACTGCACTTTTGCGCTATATCATAACTTAAAGCTGCATTCACTATAATTTACTAATAATTCTTTTTTAAATTTTCACTTGTTTCTATTATTAAATGATACAGTAAGTATACATTTCGTATCAATCTGAGAATAACAAAATGTAATATATGAATGAGCTTTAAAGCTTTGAACATTTACAGTTTCTAGAAATCCTTGACCATACTTAATTTCTACAATTTATATTTTCTCTTTCGGATTGAATTCAGGGAATAAAATTGGATATACAAGCACTCTCTTATACAAAAAGTTCAATAAATGTTTTCTAACTGTCGTAGTTTGTGATCGTAATAATGTTAGACAAAATTATTTTATTTCAGACTTTTTATTTATTTATTTTATTTTATTTATTTATTTATTTATTTATTTTGCTATTTCTAAATTCGGAACGCTATATTTAGAGTTCCGTAAAAGATGAGATGTTCTGAGAAATTTCTTCAACGAGCTTCACCTTCTATTTCTACTACTCCATGTTCAACGACTTTCTTGCCTTCCCTAATTTCTTCGACAAGAAATGTTGAAAAAGAGAAAAAAAACGTTCCAAGTTATACTCTCTAAAGTAGACCATTTATCTGAATGCAATATTCTGTGTGAAGTTAGATCATCCAATTCGTTGTCTAATCATCTGAGAGTCAAACAGCGAAATGGCGATAACGAAACATTTGTGAACCAGAGATATCCCTGTAGCAATCGAAATATAACTCTAAAAGGATCGGGAAAAGGAATGAAAGGTAGGGGGTGAGGGAACGGAGCATCTGATCTCCTTCAATTATTTATATTTTTACTTATTTATTAATACATTTCCCGGAAAGTTAACGAATACTTTTGGCAGAATCCCAGTTCCGGCTGCCATGTTTCTGGCTGTATTTTTTGTACAAGTGATCGTCAAATTGTCACCAAGTGATGTTTACAAATTGTGCTTCGTTTTATATTAAATTTATACCCAATTTCAAAGCATATTTTGAACAAAAAAATATTTGAAACTTGTTAAGATGAATACAAATTTAAAAAAAAATAGAAAATAAAAAATAGAGCAATGTTTGCCAGAAAACTTTGTTCTAGAATTTGACGACATCGCCCACGCTTGGCGTGCCCACTTGGTTCGGCGAGTCCCCCGAAACGGGATACGGCCATACTTTTATCTTTCTACACTTGAAAAAAATTTGTATATCTACTAGTTAAAAAAATTTAGGATTTACTCTAACACCTAGTATTTTGATGTTTTTGTAGATGCTTCTAAACTGTTGTCATTGCTATTGTTTCTTAAATTTATTATTATTGTTTATTATTGTTATTCTTTTGTATTAATTGTTAACTATTGTTTAATAAATTTAATGGTCATCAACATATGTTGTTAAAAATAAGTCTGTGTTCTGTAGAAATCAAATATTTATCTATGTATTTACAGCAAGCAATTTCGAATTCAATACTACTTTCAGATTCTGATCTCTCCATCAATATTTCCCATGATATATGAAATAAGCTGCTCTATAATTCGATTTTTTATATTAATGACAGGGAAATTTAACCCCTTAACAGTTTCATTTTCTTCCCGAATTCGATCCAAAAAATGATCACATTTTTTATTGCATACTTTTGTTCCTTTCACATTCGTAAGCTGGAAAATGTTATTAAAAGTAATATTTCTAATTATTTTAATCATTTATAACAACTTATTTACAGGAAATTAGTTTATTTTCTCACTCATGTACACTAGACAGGGAAGTGGCGTTTACAGTTCTACAGATAACAAATATTTTCGATTACAATTATTACACAATTATTTTCGAATGCAAATAATACAAATACATTTATTTCACCGGTTTTTTCAAAGATCAGATTTAGTGCGATAAATCTTGAAAGAGGGTAAAAAGCGTAGTCCAACGTTCTAGCCAGGACAAAAATACCTAGTTTCTTTTCGAATTCTTTTGCTGCTGTCATTTTTCTTCAACGAACCCTCATAGCACTTGTTTGTGGGACTTAGGTTTTTATCTGTAGGTAGAATTACCTCTAAAAAGTATCGGTCAGTCTCCCAAAACCTCAAGCCAAAATCAAACCAAAACTCAAAGATGAAAATTTGCGGTGAAATGCAAAACCTATCAGAAAGCCCAAGCTTTCAAATGAAACAGAATACACTTCGAAAACTAACATCTTGTGGACATTTGTACGACGAATTTAACCTTAAAAAACAAAATATACCTCCAAAACAGTGAGAACGACAAATAAATCAGATTGCCCGTACGCCGTACGGGCAAATCATTAAAAGCACAGTAACCACGCCCGTATGATGTACGTGGAAAGCAGGCAAGGGGTTAAAATGAAAATCTAGTTGCATGACGTCTTTTAAAAAACTATAATGCTTTAAAATAATATATGTAACCTCTATGACTCAGTAAATGTCGTTTACTTCCCCTGTAGTTATGACTGTAAGAAGAATAAACAATTTCATATCTAAAAATGATTCCATAGTAACTATTCAGTAAACTCAGATCCGCTCATAAGTTTCATAAAACAATATTAATATAGAGACAATTCCAGTAGTATAATAAAAAGAACAGAGCTTATAAAGATTTTATTGATATCCCGACGGAGCTCTTCTATCGATGTTATTCTTCAGGTACTACTTTATTATGATGATAGAGTAGTAATGTACAACATGAAACATCGTGAAATAGTATCTATAACAGAGATTTATTGCGGGAAATTTCTCTTCTTCCTTAAACAAACTGATAATAGGGAACAAGATTATAAATCTATCGTATAATTTTATCTCATATACATAATAAACTGTTTTATTAATATTTAAACACCTTAAATTGTCAGTTTTTGTCATAGAAGCACTTACAAAACGTTTTGTTGCGCATAAATAAACGCTTTTTTAATATAATTAGAAAATTTTAATGCTTTTGCACCATATCCCTTACAAATTTTGAATTAAAAAACTTTAAATGGTTGCTTTTTAGAAAGACTATCTGTATGCAATGAAGAATGCGTTTTAAATTTTAGAAAAACGAATTTTTCACATTATAATTTTTGAATGTTAATGTATTGCTAAAAAACAAAACTCCTCGGCACAACTGCCCCGTAGGGGGGAGGGCCTACAGTGCCAATTTCCGTTTACGTGACTAAGGGCTCTGGGGTGCGAAGCATATTTTCCGGATAGGTGGTCTATCTTACGCGAAACACCCAGTGTGTAGTTCCCAAGAACGCTTGGTCCTCAGTTCATCTACCCACTGAAGGGATGAAAGGCTGAGTCAGCTTTGCCCAGCCCGGGAATCGAACCTCGGACCTGTGTCGCTGGAGCGCGAATCGCTACCCCAACGCCACTGGGCTTCAATGAACTGGTATACTATTCATAATTTTTTTTTTTGTTCATAATAGTTCAAATCATGGAACAAAACAATATACTAAGCCATAATCAGGACAAGAATACCACATTTGTTTTTAGATTCACTTTCCAATATATTTATTTTGAAACATGAAATTTTTACATTGTTTTGCAAATTTTCTTTTATGGAAGCAATTTTTTTAATAAAATCTCTCTGTCAGACTTAAAAACTCACCTTTTGAGTCTGAAATTTACTAGCAAATTATATATTTAATCCCTTATTATACCCTCATATGATTATTATTATATATTAACTGAAGTAACTGGCCTTGTCAATATTGTAAAATTAGGGTATGATATTTAAATAAAAGATGATTGTTTAAATTGTGGGTGAATAGCGCTACATTTTATGAAGGTATGGTAAAATTATAAATAATTTACATACAAAATATACATTTTTAATGCAAAGCTTCAGTATACAAAATTTTTTTACCTCTGTAGCACTAAGTAAAATAAGATCATGCGTTTTATAAGCCATTACGTACCAATAACTTACACCAGGCCTGTGAGATAGCACAAAGAATAAGACACCAGATACAAAAGTGCGAAGACTTACCCTTTTCCAGACTCTTTATTTACAGTACTATTTTGAGGAAGAACAATCTGGTAAAGTAAATAAAACAATTTAAGTATCAATATGGAGTCTCCATATACTGATAACAATAACGGTGGAGCAACTCTCTGCCTCTAATGATGCTATCTGTTCACTCTATCTTGGTCCGCTTTTCTTCTGAAGGGGCCTTCAAATCTACCGAACAAATCCGATGACTACTGTTGCCAGGGCCAAAGACTGATCCGCGTTAGCAACCCCTCTTGTCCAATGGGATCGAAGGGAGGGGGGTCACTGACATCGCTTCGTCCTTCGGTCGTTGTCCAATAGTGTAACTCATTGTAACATAAGCAAAGAATTTATACTGAGAGAGTGGAAAGTGTTTTAAGAATATTTTAGAAATACATTTGTAGAGTTCTTCGGAGACATCGAATCTCTTTATAAAAATTAAAAATACTATCAAACCAAAAAACGAAAAGGCGAAAATATCGTGTACGTACTTGTACGTGTAATTGTTAGCCCGTTCACTATACGGGAAAACTGGTCCTGCATTAAGGGTAAGATGAATATTTATGTTATGTTAATTTTACTCATGATCATTTTGAGAAAAAAAAATTTGATTAGAAATTCTTATGAAAATTTAAATTCTCATATTATGAATGTTATTTTTTAATAGATAGCTCAATCTCCGTCAATAACTTAAGAGTATTAAAAATGCTGGCAAACCAATAAACGAAAAGGCGAAAATATCGATGTACGTACTTGTACGTGTAATTGTTAGCCCGTTCACTATACTTGAAATCTGGTCATGCATTAAGGGTAAAATGAATATTTATGCTATGTAAATTTTACTAATGATCATTTTGAGAAAAAAAAATTAGATTAGAAATTCTTATGAAAATTTAAATTCCCATATTATGAACATTATTTCTTAATATGATAGCTCAATCTCTGTCAATAATTTAAGAGTATAAAAATACCATGTATTTACGAGAACAATTTTCGTTGTGTTTTATTGATTTTATATACAGCTTTTCTCATATCCTAATAAAAAATATTTTTAGACAAAGGATGATGAGATGCACACAAAATATCACATTTTTATTTTCCTATATCATATCGCTCATTTTTCCATGCATGTTTGAATAACTATTTTTTATAGGAATTCGAAGCATAGAGATAAATTAATGTTCAATTAATTTGAATAAAGTTGTATCATTGAACTTAAACTGAAATATTTATTTGTATTTCTCTTGCTCACAGATGTTAAAATTTCAAAGCAACATGAAATCAAGAGGGTGAAAAACACCTTTGTTATCATTATCAAAATAACAAAGCATAGGTGAGTTATAACATAAAATTTTTGATTTATTCCATTCGAGATAAAAGTAAATTATTTTTATTAATTCTACAAACGACAAAAAGACATTAATGGTTAAACAAACAATAGAGTATTTATTCAAATAAATGTGAACACTATAAATACAAAAAAAGATTATATTATGAAAGCCTTTTCTGATTTTTTTTCATTTCTGAAATGTGAAAAAGCTAAATTTTAACATACAATTTTATATTTGTTTCTTCTATTGAAATCAAAATTAAATTATATTCTTGAATTTAATTTAACAAAGAGGTACACCATAAAATAGGATTTAATTGAATTCAATCAAAATCTTGTGTGTCTTTAAAGATTGTGTCAATTTATTACTTTTCAACACTAAATTTACGGACCGAGCCAATTTGACTCATTAAAAATTTGATCACTAAATATATATATAAAACTTTAATATCACTTTTCAAAAACATACGTTGGTTTTTAGTTAAGTAATAAAATATATGTAAACTTTCGTTCCTCTTCCCCGCAGACCCCTTCTTTTTGCATTATCAAATGTGTATACCTATTTTCATGGTTGTGAGTCAATTTGACTCATAGAATGTATGTGAAAATAAATAAATATAGTAAAAAATATAGTATAAAGTAAATATAAAGTATAAAGTATATACAGTACAGTATAAAGTAAATATAGCGAAGAAGTCGAGAACACTTCCATTCTAATGACAGAAATTCATGCTACTGACGCATGGAAAAATTGTCAAATTCAACAATCATGCGAAAGAAACAGATGTAGAAACCATTGTGCTAAATGTAATAGAAATATTTGCGGAAAATGTGTTTCAAAAACAGATTTTATATGTAAAAAATGTTTCCCATGAATTTTTTGATAATAAACATTTTATTTAATTTAATTTGTAACTATTTACCTTGAAAAATCTTCAATATTCTTGTATGAGTCAAATTGGCTCACTTCAATAAAAATAGGTATACAATCAATATCTGTAAATCTAGTCTTAAAGAGACTAATGAAAGATACATAACACATTCATGTAACATGGAACAAAATTCTGCATACTAGTTGTCCATCTTTAAAGCTAAATTTTTATTAAATTTAAATAAATAATATTAAAACGCTAAGTTTTGAAATCGAATAGTTGGTTAAGAATTTTTAGTAATTCATTGCTGAGGGATAAATTGTTCCGGTGCATGAATTTAATAAAAGAAGTAAAATTATATACAAGGTTAGTTTAGACCAAATTTTTTAAGCTGCATAAAATGGAAATAAAGCACAAGTTAAACAACAAAAAAAAGAAAAGATTGAAAAAAAACAATGTAAAATGTAAGGGAGAAAACCGATGTTTTTTTACTGAAAACAATATCTGATGTGGACACAACATGACTTCCTTGAGCTAAATCTCATTTCAGTGGGCACGCCAAGCGTGGGCGCCAAATTCTAGAACCCAGTTTTCTAGCAAACCTTGTTCTATTTTTTTTATTTGTATCCATCTTAACAAAATTTCAAACATTTTTTTGTTCAAAATATCCTTTGAAATTGGGTATAAACTTAATACAAAACAAAGCACAAATTGTAAACATCACTTGGCGACAATTTGGCGATCACTTGTACAAAAATAGTGCCAAAAACATGGCGGCAGAACCCCGGTGGGTTGTGTTGTTGATTTGACTTATTAAAGCGTAAAAATTAGTGTGACTGAAGTCAAAGTCCATTAACTACCTAAAACAAAATGTCATCAAGTATGCAGAAATATAATACATACGTATTAAAGCAAACAAAAATATTTATTTAACAAGAATAAATACGTAGGTGAAAAAGTAAAATGAGAAACATAAATAACAAATAAATTAAGAAAAATTTCATAGACGAGACTCTTTACATAACATAATAAATCTGTAATAATCAAGCTGTGCATCACTTTTTTTATTTGAATCTGAACTCCATATAACGAAAATTTTTAAATTTAACGGCGATTAATGCCACCGGTCTACAAAAATGCAACTTAAAGATATCAACTTACACATAAACAGTTCTAACGATTATATTTAAACGGGTTGAGGATGCCTTTTAAGGTCATTTTTTGAAAAAATAAAAAAATATACCTTTTTTGCAAAAATATTTTAAAATATTACTGTTTACTACCTTCGGGTAAACAGTGAAAGAAGTATTGTAATCGTCAAAATTTCGGATTTGAACAAAATATTTTTATAACAGAAAATAGCATTATTGTTAATATTAGCATTTCAGTTATCCACCAGATGGCAGTACTTGAATCTAAGAAAACAGTATAGATACCAACAGAAATAAAATTACTATGAATCTTGAAGATAAAGTGCTGACGATAATTGTGATGATGCGTCACACAAAATAAAAAAGGAATATATTAGGCGTACAAACAAGTCCTGGGGTTTCCAATTCTGTTATTATTATTATTATTATTAATTATTATTATTATTATTATTATTATTATTATTATTATTATTAACTTTTATTATTATTATTATTATTTTTATTATTATTGTTATTATTATTACTACTATTATTATTATTTTTTTATTATTATCTTATTATTATTATTATTATTAATTTTATTATTATTATTATTTATATTATTATTATTATTATTATTAATAATTTTATTATTATTATTATTATTAATTTATTATTATTATTATTATTAATTTTATTATTTTTATTATTATTATTATTATTATTATTATTATTATTATTATTAATATTATTATTATTATTATTATTATTATTATTATTATTATTATTATTAATATTATTATTATTATTACTATTATTATTATTATTATTATTATTATTATAGTTATACTGAACGATATAATAAGATTAATATAATGGGCATACAAGGAAATCATGTGGTATCCACATTAGTTTTTTTGTATTATTATTATTTTACTTAACCATATTTGTATGTTATTTACCGCCACAGACATTCCGAAAATATTTCCCTAAAAAATGAGTTTTCATATCAATACATTTTTCATATATATTATATGTTTTACTACTTTTGCAAAAATCTTTGTTGTAATTAATTTGATGTTTTCGTCCCATTCGGAAGCTTTTCTGGTAAATTTCCATTTTGTCGAAGACTTACAAAACTTTCTGAGAGATTTAAAAGTTTTAGCTTTCAAACTTTCTAAAATCGTTGATGTTTTTGTTGAAGCAAGTAATTTCGGTAAAAAGGTAAAATCCTTTCCACGAATAAGCACCAAGAAAAGACAATAAACAATAAATTAAGCTGAATTTTTCTGGACTGCCTAAAAGTTTCGTAAGATATCCAGGATACCGAATTCTATTTTTATCCCATATCCTAGAGAAAATATTTCTAATCTGCAATTATTAATGTTTATAGTTTTTTGGGTAAAATATATTAATAGTACGACAAACAAAGAATAATATTGTGTAGATTATTCAAAAATTCCTTAATACTTTTAAAGGCTGATAAAATATGTATTTAATTATTTTGATGTCGTGTTAGTTAGATGTTCCATAATTTTGTTATGATATTTGTTTTTTATGCTAATGTAGATTCTGTTCCCTGAAAAAAAGAACACAAAAATATTTTACGGAGTAAATAGATGTGATATTATACGTAATTACATACGTAAGTGCATTGAAGACTTATTTGTTTATTTGAATGAAAGTGTACTAAAAAAATTCGAAAAGTAAAACTACAAATACGACGTAACATGCAAGTTAAAATATATTTGCATATAAAATACATTTGCATTAATTTTGAAAATTTTATAGTCTTTGCTAGGGACTTTTACGTTAACATTTGGTTTGTTAATTCTGATTCATAATTTTTGTATTGTGTTATTAAAAAAAGTCAACATTCTACTTTAGATATATGTGGGGACTCATGTTGAGAATTTAACCATACTCAAGTAATCATTATTTCTACTTTTTCCCTAATTGTAATGCTAATATTTCCCAATAATTAATCAGTCAAAAATCAAATTTTAATAGCTAGGAAGTTTACAAATCTTTTTTAACAGTAAAAATTAAATACATACTAATTAAAATAGTTATTTTAACATAGAGTCCATTTAATAATAAGCTTGTAACAAAGAGTCACATTTCAAGAACGCTAGAGTGAAACTGACCTAGAGGCGAAAGGGATGTGAGTGACCCTTCTTCGACCCCATTGGTCAAGAGGGGTTGTTACAGCGGAGTAGCCATCATCGGCCTAGGCAACGCTGTTCAGCGAACTTTTTCCCCCCTCAGGCCCCCTCAGGTTTGGTTTGGTTTGGAGTGTTACGGTCTACTTTTTGCAACACGAGGGCTAATGAGACCGGGACCTACTGCTTAACGCCGATTCCGAACGGCTACGAACATCCATGCCATAGTGGGATTCGAACCCACGAACTTCGGTTCCGAAGGCCAGCACCCTAACCATTCGGCCATCGTTCGGCAACGTTTCCAGCTGGCCCCCTCAGAGAGAGAGAGCAAGGAAGAAGGAGGGTGGAGCTCAAAATCTTCTGCGGAGTTCTAACACCATTTTCTTTATAAGACACCATGTTGGCAAAACCTTCAACCGAGTGTGGTTCCTATGGCATGATGGCCTAATTAGCATTTTTAATTTCTATTTACACCTTTATTTATATTTAAATTAAACAAAATTCAGCAGGAGGAATTAATTTTTTTTTTTCCAATTTTGTATTTTCTCACGAGTACTCCACCTATACGTGCTGCTGGCTTAACGCTCAGTCAGTCTTCACCTTAACAAAGCTTAACCTTTTAATGCCCCAATCATTTCTTTCGATTATATATCGATATATAATGTTAATCTATTATGGACTGTAGAAAATAAAAAAAAAATATGAAGTATAACCAACTTTGAATACTACAGCACGTAACATTAATGATCAGCTATTGTTTTAACCCTTAATTTGGCTAAGTCTGGTAGCTACACCGGACATGTATATTTACTACTACTACATAACATAATAGTCAGTGTTCGCCACATCGGTCATTAATTATCTAAAAAAATGGAAAATGTTATATTTTTTTTGTTCATTTTACAGATATCCTAATGTCTATACAGACATGGGAAAATAACAGAAATTAAAAAATATTTGAAAAAACATCTTGTAAAATTAAGGGTTAAACGTCCAGTAAGATGCCATTTATAAAAAAGGAAATACTTCGTTAAAAAAGAGATTATTTGGGTTTACATGTAAATTAAGTTCTGTAAAATGAAGTTTTAAAATAGACAAAGCATGATTTCAGTCTATGTGCAAGCCTAAAAGAAAATTTATGTGTCCTGTTCAAAAATCATAATGTGTCGAAACAAATAAAAAAATTATAAATAAAAGAAATTACTTCAAAATTTTGTAGTTTGTTTACGAAAAACCCCTGTACCTACTGTCAAAATGAAAATCGTAAGAAAACATAAAATTTTTATAAGCTACTTTCTAGTCGTGTCTAGTAAGATACGCTGTGTATTAAACAATTAAAAATAGAAAAAAGTCCACGAAAGTTTGAAAATAGCTGTTGGGCCAATTGTAGTCATTTAGATTCATTAACACCCTAATAACTTTTGCTGAATATATATTTATGCATATTTTAAATATAAGTTATGGACTCTTGAGAGTAAAAAAGGAAAAACCTGAAACATAAACAACTTTGGATATTACAGTTTGACCTTTTAGTGGTGAGCTAAAATTTAATGAACTTAAAGAGTAATTTATAAAGAAGTAAAAATTTACAAAATATTCATTTGTTATCATATTGCCATCCTTGCACATACAGTACTTTTAAGTGAGGTTGTGACATAAATATAGTTAATTATTCTAATTTTATTTTATATTTCTGCTGAAAAGTAGTATAAAACACTTGAAAAATCTTAAACTTTTGATCCAAGGGAACAAATTTCTAGAACCCAGTTTTCTGGCAAACCTTGCTCTATTTTTCCTTTACTATTTTTTTTTTAATTTGTATTCATCTTAACAAAATTTCAAACCTTTTTTTGTTCAAAATGTCCTTTGAAATTGGGTATAAACTTAATACAAAACGAAGCACAAATTGTAAACATCACTTGGCGACAATTTGGCGATCACTTCTTCAAAAATAGAGCCAAAAACATGGCGGCCAGCCCCCTGAACTCGGCTTCTACCCTTTCTTGCATGCTTATTATATTTTGAACGTTTTTTATTGAACTTCATATAAATTAATTTACTTCAAGATAAATTTCAAGATGCAAATTTCAAAGAAAATATTTATATTCACTACTTGTAATGTTAGATATATAAAGATACTTTAATTCTCAAACTTTAAACATTAACTTTGTCCATTCCTGAAGTGGCAATGACTAGTTTACGCTTGGCCTCTGTATATAAGCACATAACTAAAAAAACGTTTAGATGTACAAGATCGATATTTAGTATTTAGGGCTGTTATAACGTCCACTTGTACACTTTCCATTTTGACAATAATCTGAACTCTTTATATCAAATTAATTCAATATAATGTTATTTACGCTGTTAATAATGTTATTTATCACCCTCTCCGTTCAACTACGAAGAGACTGACCAGAAAGAAAACTGAAAGTGATTCCAGCATCCTTTTGCTCCGACCTTAGCTGGATAGATTGGGAATTGGGATCATAATGCCATCCTTGCACATACAGTACTTTTAAATGAGGTTGTGACATAGATATAGTTAATTATTCTAATTTTATTTTATATTCCTGCTGAAAAGTAATATAAAACACTTGAAAAATCGTAAACTTTTGATCCAAGGGAACAAATTTATAAATAGTAGATACTTGAAAATCTTGAGTTTTGAAGTTTGTTTATAAAATTTATCCAAAATGACCGAATAATTACTAACTAAACACTTTAATACCGTAATGATTAATAAAACTTTTTAGTTTGATTTCAATACCATAAAACGTTTTATTTATTTTAATCTCTTAACAAGCACAGAAGGCAAGTTAAATATAAAATATAATGTAAAAATGGGGATTAGATTTTAACTGTAAACTATCGTACTTTGTTTTATGTAAAATAGCTCATATATCTTTCACAAAAATCTTTTCATCTTTACGTAATATTTGCACTGCATAAACCATTTAGGAAAAAGAAAGTTTACCTCGGATATTAATCATAGGGAATTTATTTGCAATTGATTTTTATGTAGATAAAATGACTCATAAACTATAATAAAATAATTTTACTTTCAGCAATGAATTACATTTTAAAAAATTTAAATTGTTTACATTTTCACCTATTCTGATTATAATTCTTGAGTTCAAGAATATTATCTCTTATTATTTTTGAAAGAATTGTGAAAACAAATGTTTTTATTCTATAAATATTTTTTTCTGTTTCGCACAATCGTATTTCCTATTTAAAATTTTTAAGTAACCATATTTAATTTACATTTTTATTTATAAATCGTTTTAACATCATCATGATAAAAATAAAAATTTCTAAAATTTTTCAAAAATTTGAATTTGAAAACATAATATGCAAAAATTCAAAAATTTCACCTATTCAAAAATTTGAATTTTTGATATTTTTAATTCTATAAATCCTAAGACAAGAATATTATCAAAAAATAATCAATATCATGCTTAAATAAGCAAAATATTTTTGTCTTATCCTAACAATCTGTTTTAGAATTGGAAGAGGAATATAGATTACAGAAATACCATTCTATAATTCTAATTCACAAAACTACCCATTAAACATGCATTATACTTGAAAGGCCTCAAATGACAATGTTACACTACCTTACTCTCCAAAGATTTTAAATTCAGAAAGTCTTAGTATAATCTACTAGTACACTGTAATCCATCTTCACCCTTAAAATGCCCTTAGAAATATATTTTGAAAAGTATTTTACGAAAGTTTTCCTGGTCTAGAATATGCGTCCAGGATATAATGCGGCGAAGTTCGGATCACTTTACATCTGCGAAAACGATGTTATAGTTATAGAGTGCTTAGAAAGTAAAGTGACTGAATGCGGAACGGAAATGTGTTAGGTGAATGATGAGTGAGGACGAGAAAGACAAATATAGACCGCTTTAGAAAAATGACCCTAATGAAGTATTTTTAACACTGTAAATACTGTTATGAAAGTCTACATGTTCTCCGTAAAAGTTTAAAGATATTTCAAGCTTATTAGTACATGAAATTATTTTTCTGCATACCTACCTACAATATATACAAGAGAATTTCCAGCCATATTAATTATACAAATTTTAATACTACAGTAAACAATGTTCCTTAAAAATTCGATTTTCTATCTTAGTGAATTGTGAAATATAACTGAGACTGAGAATGAAAGATAATGTTTTAAAGGTAAGTATCACCTTTAAACCTTTGAAATTTCGATTTATTTTTTTTTTATTTTTAAACTTTTTTGAAATTTTTGAATCATTTTATACAATTTATATTTAAATATTTGAAATAGAACCTGTAAAAATATTCAGTTAATACCGTAGATTTTAAGGTAAGTATTAAAATTTTAATACATTTTACAGAAAATAGTGATTTTTTCAACTAGTGCTCTCTGTAAATAAAAAAAAATATCACACATATTAATTTCAAATGTTCACAGTAAATACATTATAGATCTGCGATGAAGCTCTACCTACTTTTTTTCATTGTTGTTTATTTCATTTAGTATTTGTGGTATTTGAAATGGAAATTTTAAACATCATTTCAACATCAAAATTCGACATTCTAGTATAATATGTCATTTGATTTTTTAAAATTTAAAAATGGAGAATTATACTTAATAATTATTGTTTACAAAAAAAGCAAAAATTACTAATAAAATTACTTAGTATTATTGAAAGTTTCACAGCGTGTTAGATTTTTTTTTTTAATTTTTTAAACAAGCTCTAATATTTTACTTTATAAAAAAGTTCTTATTTTTTAATAACAAAGAAAATTCATCAAAACTAATTAAATAAAAATAGAGAAAAATGCTGACAATTCCATGTATTAAATATAATTAAAAAATATAAATGATGTGATAATAATAATAAGATTATATAATGATGATAGGAGAAAACTTCCCTTTAAAGTTGCTTAAAAGATATGTGTTTTCTTAATACCCATTTCCTTATAATCATTGAAATAATTACTCCAACACACTAGTCAGCAATTCCTAACAACTAATTATTTTAAACAATTTTTAAAAATAAAATTTTAGAATTGTATAAGCACTTCAGGGACATATTTTAATTATGGTATACCTTCGGACTTTATCGATAATTTAACTTGTACAGTATAAAAACGTTAATTCAAATAATATATTTCGAACAGCAAACACTTTGTTACGTCTTAATGTTTCGTTAATTCATGCGAGTCCCATGAGAGCCTGGTGCATCAGAAAATGAAAGTTAAAGATGTTGTTCGTGGAGAAAAAGGAAACAGCTGTACTCTTCGATTGAGGTTTTTTCTTCATCACGATATGGAAACAAAATTGGGAAAATAAATTTAGTTGCTAATTAATTAATAAATTTTAATGTATTACAAATATATATTATCATGGTAAATGAAATAATGTGATGTACTTTTGAAAGCCTGCAATATTTTTTAATCTTTCTTTACTCAGATAACGGATTCAAAGCAAAGGGATTTGTATATTTTTAATGTGATTGTAATAAAATAAAATGTAATATATCATTGAAGACGAACGAGAAAATAATAAACCTGAATTTGTTTACCTTTGGTCTTGAAAACAATTTCATTTGGAGTTTGAATGTTGAATTTCCTCTTTATGCAAAATATTTATAATGCAATCCCTATTTCTCAGAAAACTAAACATTATCAATCCCTTCGTATCTAACAATGAGCATTTTAGTATGCATTCTTCAAAATATAACATCAAAGCTTATTTTTACAACTATAAATAATACTATTAGAAGTACAAAAATTTTAATAAATTGTGATCTGCAAATACAATTTCTGCAAAGAACCTTCTTTACGTACATGTTTTAATTCTGTCATTAAATATTGTTTCTCAGAGAAGAAATATTTTTATATATGACATAAATATGACAAAGCATGAAATTTATTTCTATTTAATTTTTTACTTAATTTCAACTTTGCTTTTCTTCCGCAGTTTCAGTTTCGAAACTAATTACAAAGCTGTCATAATTTGCTACAAAATTCTGTCATGCTTCAAAAGTTAATTGTCAGCTTTTATTGCAAACTAATTAAGAGGTTGCTGTATGGAATGTCATGCTGTAAGGTTTAAGAAAAATTTAGATTTAAAAGTTTTAAATTTTAAAAAATGATTTTAAATCCTACCTTCAGATACATTTTAAATTTAAATACATTTCTAAATAATAGCAAAAATTATGAATGAAATTATTAGTAATAAATACTATGAAAATTAATATAAACAATTTAAAATAGATATTTCTTTTCATTAGGTTAGTAATTTCAGCCAGGTGGGTCTTGACCCACAAAAAAGGGTTGTCTTAGCTTTTTTGATGGTTTTCAAGAAAATGATTTTAAAAACCTTTAAATTTATCCGAAAACTGTTCCTAATAAATTCATCCTAACACATTCTTAATCACGGACGTGAATTCACGTCTTTCTATTCTCGGTTGATGCTGATGGGAATTTACGTCCTGTAATTTAAAGTGAATGCGGTAACTTTATCATATAAGTGTGCTATCATAAAGAATTACTTTAGGTTTTTTTGGTTTTGGTTTTGGAGCGCTACGGTCTACATTTTGCAACACGAGGGCTAATGAGACCGGGACCTACTGCTTAAAGCCGATTCCGAACGGCTACGAACATCCATGCCATAGTGGGATTCGAACCCACTAACTCTGGTTCCGAAGGCCAGCACCCTAACCATTCCGCCATCGTTCGGCGAAGTATTTTAAGAGACGGAACTATAATTTTATAATTAAAAGAATATTTTGCGGTTTACAACTGAGCATCATACTACAATTCTAGGAATAGTAATACGCTAACTTTCGTTTTATATTACATGAGATACATATGGAAAATGCATAATTTTATCATTTATATGCAATTTTATTCCATTTTTCCTTATGTAAAACGAAAAAATTTCTCCTTCTTTAGTGCCTACAGGCAACGAGCATATTTTTCAGAATATTGGTTGTCTCTTTCTCTCTCTGCATATATATATATAT
>CM063501.1:26889814-26934814 GCA_032207245.1 Pardosa pseudoannulata
GATAGTGAAGTTTCAATGTGATGACAG
Source organism: Pardosa pseudoannulata (assembly GCA_032207245.1). NCBI lineage: Eukaryota > Metazoa > Arthropoda > Arachnida > Araneae > Lycosidae > Pardosa > Pardosa pseudoannulata. The sequence goes on from CM063501.1 coordinate 26,889,842, forward strand.
GTTGGTAAGTGGTGTGACAATGGATGGAAATTGTTACTTATCTATAAATGACTGTATTAGTTGCCTATCAGTTATAACAGCAAAGTATTAGATATTGAAATAATCTGATACTTTTGCATTTGCAGTTTAATGTTGCTGGCATAGCAATCTGTTGAGCAAAAAAAAAAAAGGTTATTAAATTCAATGTGTAGCAAAAACCACAAGAAGCTGTAAAATCACATCATAAGATTTTTGATTCAAAATGTAATAAATTATAGGCATATGAGTTTCATACGATAGGATATTGCAGAAAAGAGGAAACAACTGATTGTGTAAATTTAGACATTCAAGCATATATTGTTATTGATTGTGAAATATATAAATACTGCCATGAATTTCAGAAAACTGCAGCAAATTAAGAAAATGAATCTGCTGAATTTTTTGTGTGCTAAGAAGGTGGTGTCAGTTCTGTCCTATCTTGGTTAGATGCCTGAGATGACATAAGACTTATATTCATATGCTTGTTGGTGCACATAAAATAGGTTCATGGTCACAGTATTCAAATTATACCTCTGGCGGTAGAACACAAAAATGTGTTAAGTAATAATAGTTCACATTCCGCAAACACAATTGAAATTGTTAAATAAAGTGTGTTTTAAAGTAAACATTGAGTTTTTTTGTTTTATTTTAAATTTGTAAAGTTTCCTTCATTAATTAAAAGGTAAGTGATATATTTGGTTATTCTTCTGCTTACTTAGACTATGATAAGTGATAATAAATATTTAATGTTCATACTCAGTGAACAGGAAAAAAAAAAGTATCTTCCTGAGTAGATTTTTTGAATTTTACTCTTTGTATATTATAATGTATCCCTGCCTAGTATAAAACAAAAATAGTGAACCATTTATTCTAGTAACAGGGTAAAATAAAAAGTGCTTACTCACACATCACAGTAATTCAGATTTAATTACAATTCTGTATTGGTTTTATTTTAAGAAATTTGTGAGTAATGCTACATTACAAATAAACTTTCTGAATAGACTTATTGCATTTTATATTAGCACTGTTTGTATATTATAATGTATCCCTATATGATATAATATAGTGAGTTATTTATTCTATTTTATTAACAGGATACAAAAGAATTGCCAATTAACACAATATCAGAGTAATGTGGATTTAGTTATTACAATTCTGTATTGGTTTTAAGAAATTTTTAAGTAATGCTACATTACGAATAAGTAAACTTTCTGAATAGAGTATTGCATTTTTTAATTTTACTGTTTGTATATTATAATGTATCCCTACATAATATAATAAAAATAGTGAGTTATTTATTCTATTAAGAGGATACAAAACAATTGCCTATTAACACAATATCAGAGTAATGTGGATTTAGTTATTAAATTCTATATTGGTTTTATTTTAAGAAATTTTTAAGTAATGCTACATTACGAATAAGTAAACTTTCTGAATAGAGTTTTGCATTTTTTAATTTTACTGTTTGTATATTATAATGTATCCCTACATAATATAATAAAAATAGTGAGTTATTTATTCTATTAAGAGGATACAAAACAATTGCCTATTAACACAATATCAGAGTAATGTGGATTTAGTTATTAAATTCTATATTGGTTTTATTTTAAGAAATTTTTAAGTAATGCTACATTACGAATAAGTAAACTTTCTGAATAGAGTTTTGCATTTTTTAATTTTACTGTTTGTATATTATAATGTATCCCTACATAATATAATAAAAATAGTGAGTTATTTATTCTATTAAGAGGATACAAAACAATTGCCTATTAACACAATATCAGAGTAATGTGGATTTAGTTATTACAATTCTATATTGGTTTTATTTTAAGAAATTTTTAAGTAATGCTACATTACGAATAAGTAAACTTTCTGAATAGAGTTTTGCATTTTTTAATTTTACTGTTTGTATATTATAATGTATCCCTACATAATATAGTGAGTTATTTATTCTATTAAGAGGATACAAAACAATTGCCTATTAACACAATATCAGAGTAATGTGGATTTAGTTATTAAATTCTATATTGGTTTTATTTTAAGAAATTTTTAAGTAATGCTACATTACGAATAAGTAAACTTTCTGAATAGAGTTGCATTTTTTAATTTTACTGTTTGTATATTATAATGTATCCCTACATAATATAATAAAAATAGTGAGTTATTTATTCTATTAAGAGGATACAAAACAATTGCCTATTAACACAATATCAGAGTAATGTGGATTTAGTTATTACAATTCTGTATTGGTTTTATTTTAAGAAATTTTTTAAGTAATGCTACATTACGAATAAGTAAACTTTCTGAATAGAGTTATTGCATTTTTTAATTTTACTGTTTGTATATTATAATGTATCCCTACATAATATAATAAAAAAAGTGAGTTATTTATTCTATTAAGAGGATACAAAACAATTGCTATTAACACAATATCAGAGTAATGTGGATTTAGTTATTATAACACTATATTGGTTTTATTTAAGAAATTTTTGAGTAATGCTTTTACGAATAAGTAAACTTCTGAATAGATTATTGCATTTTTTAATTTTACTGTTTGTATATTTATAATGATTATATAAACAAAAATAGTGAGCTATTTATTCTATTAAGGATACAAATAAAATTCACACAACATCAGAGTAATGTGATTTAGTTATTACAATCTGTATTGGTTTTATTCTAAGAATTTTTAAGTAATGTCATTAAATGATAAAAAACTGAATATTTATACATTTATTTTACTGTTTTTATATTATACTATAAATAAGAAAAAGAAAATTAAAGTTAATTGAATTATGCAATTTATATTATATATTAATAAGATAAAAAAGCAATCAAATGAAAAAATACTGTATTGTAGTTGAATATATATAAATTGCTATAATTGAAATTAGCTATTAATACTTTATAAAAAAAGATTATATACAAAAAAAATAAAAAAGCATTAAGCTTTTCCACAGGAAAAATACATTTTTTCAAAATTAATTTTTGTAATTCTCAATATTTTAAGAATATTTGAATGTGTCCAATTTCTATACTTCTTCAGGATATCTTAAGAATATTTTAATGTATCCAATTTCTATAATTCTATAAATAGTATGAACTGACATCAAACATATATTTTATTTTTTCTTTTTGTTATAAAGAAAATAAAATTAATAAAATTTTTTAATTGTTAATATACATTATAATAAATATTACAACAGCAATCAAATGAAAATACTATTTACAGTAAACAGATATTATAGAAAATTTATTTTTATCACATGGCTTTCATAATTATACTTTTATAAAAAAAAAAAGATAATTTAGCAGGAAAAGGCAAAGAAAAATTGTTTTAAAATTTTATTTCATTGAAAAGAATTTTAAAACGCTTTAAAGCATTTTTCTACAATTCAAGTTATTCTTCAGAATATCATAAGAATATTTGATTTTATTTAATTTCTATAATTCTTCAGAATCTTGTGTAAGTATTAGAATATATCCAATTATCTCAAAATTTTCTCAAAAAAGAAATCTTAAGAATATCTTAAGTTATTTCCACATAAGCCTACATTTAGAGAAAATTTTCAGATTATTCTTAAGATTTTCTGCAGATTATTTTCTTAAGATTCTGCAGATTATTTTCTTAAGATTTTCTGTTTTATAAATAAGCAATATTTCTTTAAAAATTAAGCATTAGGAAATACACCTACACTTAACACTACTTAAATACACCTATTATTATTAAATACCCTTATTAGTATTAAATTCAGTATTAAATACCCTTACTACTTAAATACAGCTTTTATAAATAAGCAATATTTCTTTAAAAATTAAGCATTAGGAAATACACCTACACTTAATACTACTTAAATATACCTATTATTATTAAATACCCTTATTAGTATTAAATTTAGTATTAAATACTCTTACTACTTAAATACACCTACTTTTATAAATAAGCAATAGTTCTTTAAAAATTAAGCTTTAGGAAATACACCTACACTTAATACTACTTAAATATATCTACTATTATTTAATACCCTTATTAGTGTTAAGTTTAGTATTAAATACCCTTACTACTTAAATACACCTACTTTTATAAATAAGCACAATAGTTTTCTCCACGAATGAAATACTAAGCATATAAAATAAAACTAGGTTATTTTCATTTGTAAATGAAAATCAGTAAAACATAAATTACAAAATTTTGTCAACTTGGATGCCAATTCAATCGTTCAAATTTTACACTTATAAATTAATGTATGGATGTAATGCTGATAACGAGAGAACTGACCTCGCTGTTTAGAAATGAACAACTGATAAGCTTAGAACCTAGTTATTAGATCGAATTGTATATTTAAAATAAAATATTAACCACATCATTGTACTGATTTATCGAAACAGACATTAAACTTTAATACTTGCAAAATGTTCTTTTCATTTACGTAAATAAACCGGAATTCCATATTCATACTAGGTCGTACTAGTCTTACAAACGAGAAAAATATTTATTTAAGACCATTTAAACACAATCAGACTGCAGTTAATTGTTAAAACTGATAATACTCCTTTCACTGGAAAATTAAAGATAAGGTTTCAAACAATCTAGGAGTTAAAGGTAAATGTCTAACATAAATTTATACTTTTGTGTGACATCCAGGGATATTTCATCCGGAGAGAAGGAAGATAACCAAAGATAACATTAATTTCAGAAAGAAAATTACTCATCAATGATAAATACAGTTCTGAACTGGCCGATCATTGACATTTCTAGAGATTATTATTTATTTCTTTAACGATTTATACAATAATTTCAAGTAAGTCTTTCAGAATGTATAGATTAAATTAGCTATATAATGTTCTTGTACATCAGTTTCTGTAAAGCGTTAAGATAATGTTCAAAACCATCCTAAATTAGCAATAAAAAATTAACTATATAATATTGTGTAGCATGACAACTAAGAATTTAACAATTATATACAAGTATTTAATAATAAATGTTTTAAAAAATATTAATAGTGTGTAATATAATATAATTCCGTTTCAATAACACTTAAAGGATAATTAATACTATTAATAAGATTTTAACTCTAAAAAATATTTCTATTAAACTATAATAAATCGGTATAGTTTAACAACCAAAGTATTTTCTAATATTTTACAAAGATTCAAAAGTTGAAATTTGAGATTCATGAATCTTCAAATAAATTATTTGCTTATGAAGCAGTGAAACATTTTACACATTAAAAACATACACATTTTAAAACTTAATTAAATTACACCTTTTGAAATAATTGCATCTTATGAAATCCGTATTTAATTCAGTATTTGTCTGTACGATTTAAATGTTTATATTTATTACTGTATTAAGTATTGTGGTATACTTTTAATTTCCATTTGTATGCTACGAAACATAACTGATGAAATAAGCAAAATATAACATGTAGTATACATTGTTATAATGTCAAAATGAGTATGACATACAATTAACAAAGTAAAATCGATTTTCACAGTAAGTTAACTCTACATATAATTCAAACACATTTGGAAAATGGCTAAAGTTTGTGAGATTGAACAAACTATATAAACTATATATATGTTGCAATTTTTCAAGAAGCCATTTATAAAGACAGCCATACAACATGTCAAAAGAGATTATAGCCGAACGCTGGCCGATTGGTTAAGGCGCTGATCGTCTGTACCAGAGTTCGTGGGTTCGAATCCCATTATGGCATGGATGTTCGTAGACTTTCGCAATCAGCTTTAACACATTCGCTGCCGATCACGCGCCAGCGCGTGATCAACATAAAGGAAAATGCATATATGACGTCAGGTTCGGCAGCGAATGTGTTAAGCAGTAGGTCCCGGTCTCATTAGCCCTCGTGTGCAAAACTGTAGACCGTAGCGCTCCAAACCAAACCAAATCAAAAGAGAATATCAGAGATCTTCAAAACTGAAGATAATTCTTTCATCATGCAAGTTTCAGAAGTTAGGTAAGCCATTAATCAACAATGACGATTGAAGCATTTAACAATGTGCAATCAAAAATGACAACTACCACATAACAAGATGCCGGAAAGTGAATATCAGAGACCGCCAAAACTGAGTACGATTATCTATCTCACTAAGCTGTCTTTCGAGGTTAGATCCTGGAAAGACAGCTCACCTTTAATCAATAAGGATGGTTGAAGCATTTAACAATGAGCATTCAAGAATGACAACTATCACACAACAAGCGGAATGTGAAACTACCAAAACTGCCTAGGATTATCTCATCAGCAGAGATTCGTAGGTTAGATCCTCCAATAATCAACAATGGCGATTACAATATTTAACAATCAGCAATCAATGAAAACTACCTCTCAACAAGATGCCTTAAAGTGAATGTAAAGATATCTTCAATGCTGAGGATGATTATCTTATCAGGCGAACTTCGCAGATTTGATCCGACATTAATTAGCAATGACGATTGAAACATTTAACATCCTTTTCCAAAAGTATACAAAAGACTTTCACACCATCAGGGTGGTGGCTGTGGTCATTAATCAGCAAAGTGGTGAATAGAAGGTCAGGAAAAGAACCAGAGGAGTAAGCGATTTTTTCGAAACCTCCACCCATCCCTAAACAGACACCCATATCAACGAAGGCAGGAAAACACTATTTTAAATTAGTGTTTCAGAAATTAATATACATTTTGGTCTTTGAGTTATTACAACCTTTTGTTTTAAAGCTTTTTTGGAGTTTAAGTGTATTATTAATTATAAATATGTATTAATGAATTAATGAATTAATGTAGAAAGTTTTTTTCTTGATATACGGTAATAGTATTGTTAGACGAGTTTCCGAGTTGTAAATTTTGTTTTGTAATGAAAATTTTGAAGTTGAGCTATTAGTAAAGTGTTTACTGTGTAATTTGTGTATGTATGTTATGTAATGTCTATTACGTAATGTATTTAATTGGTAATTTCTCGATCAGAGATCTGGAGATTTGTTTAAATAAATCTGCCATAAGCTTACATTGTTTAAATAACATACCACTCTGTTAAGGCTCAAAGGACTTCAAGGTTTTATTTTCCGACTGGCTCTCTCAGGCTCGATTGGTTGATTGTGGTTATGTTGTAGTTTGCCTGATCGATTCTGCAAACAATCAAATATATAATCGTACAAGAATATTTTTTGAATTGGAATGAGTAAGTGAGTATCAGATTTAATGGGAAAAAATCCAAAAGAGAACATGCTGTGCCATAAGAATATAAAATACATTATAGTACAAAAACCAAAAACCATTAAAAATGGTAAGCGAATTATAACGTATGTCCAAAAGGAACAAACACGTGGAGGTCTCTGGATGGAGTAAAAATAGAGGAAGGTATAAAAGTATATAAGAGAATAAAACATTCCCCTGGAGAAAAATAATACACCGCCGAAAATATTCGCTAAATGTATTAAACCTAAGTTACAAGAATTTACAAAGACAATCTAGGAGCCACTTAAGGCTTGTATCTCATGCTCCTTAATTTTATCTATTTATTTGTATAGTATCATATTATATCCATTTTATTATTGTATGTATGTAATATATTGAATTAAGCATTAAAATTAATTGAATATCTCAATCAAAAATTAAGGAGATATTTTATTCAACTAACTTGATTTAAAATCAGTATGATATTATAAATTAAAGAATAAATATTAGAGAATATAAATTATTATGCAGTTTAAAATTACAATAGTCTTTAAAACAGAAAAAAAAATATTTAGATGGATCTTAACCCAATCAGATTATACAAATTTATTATAGTGTTCTTTATAAAGAGTATACTGTGACAATTTAACTCAGGATAATCGATTAAAATATGATATGCTTTTAAAAGATTCTCCCATATTGTAAAGTAGTGTTTTAATCTTGTAGCACAGTAGGCTGTACTATAATACAGTAGGCTGTACTACTTACAGTAGGTCTTTTATAGTGTTAATATAAGTGTAATATATTGAATTAAGTATTAAAATTAATTGAATATCTCAATCAAAAATTAAGGAGATATTTTATTCAACTAATATGATTTATAATCAATATATTATAAATCAAAGAATAAATATTAAAGAATAATAGTTATTATACAGCTTAAAATTCTAATAATCTTTAAAACAGAAAAAGATATTTAGATGGGGCTTAACCCAACCAGATTATACAAATTTATTATAGAGTTCTTTATAAAGAGTATACTGTAGTAATTTAACTCAGAACAATCGATTAAAATTTGATATAAGTTTATAAGATTTTCCAGTATCGTAAAGTAGTGTTTTAATTTCCTAGTACAGTAGGCTGTAGTACAATACAGTAGGCTGTACTACTACAGTAGGCCCTTTATAGTGTTAATGCTATTTTGAGATTCATCTACTTGCTATTACTGGTAAAAATTTATTAAGACAACATAGGAGCCACTTAAGGCTTCTGTCCTATGATCCTTAGTTTTATCTAGTAATCTGTATAGTATCATATTATTTCCATTTTATTATTGTATGTATGTAATATATTGAATTAAGCATTAAAATTAATTGAATATCTCAATCAAAATTAGGGAGATATTTTATTCAACTAATTTGATTTATAATCAGTATCATAATATAAATTAAAGAATAAATATTACAGAATATAAATTATTATACAGTTTAAAATTCTAATAGTCTTTAAAACAGAAAAAAAAATATTTAGATGGGGGCTTAACCCAACCAAATTATATAAATTTATTATAGTGTTCCTTATAAAGAGTATACTGTGACAATTTAACTCAGGATAATCGATTAAAATATGATATGCATTTAAAAGATTCTCCCATATTGTAAAGTAGTGTTTTAATCTTGTAATACAGTAGGCTGTACTATAATACTTTAGGCTGTACCACTTACAGTAGGTCCTTTATAGTGTTAATGCTATTCTGAGATTCATCTACTTGCTATTACTGGTAAATATTTATCAAGACAACATAGGAGCCACTTAAGGCTTCTATCCTATGTTCCTTAATTTTATCTAATAATCTGTATAGTATTATATTATTTCCATTTTATTATTGTATGTATGTAATATATTGAATTAAGCATTAAAATTAATTGAATATCTCAATCAAAAATTAAGGAGATATTTTATTCAACTAATATGATTTATAATCAGTATGATATTATAAATCAAAGAATAAATATTAAAGATTAAAAGTTATTATACAGTTTAGAATTATAATAGTCTTTAAAACAGAAAAAAATATTTAAATGGGGGCTTTACCCAACCAGATTATACAAATTTATTATAGTGTTCTTTATAAAGAGTATACTGTAGTAATTTAACTCAGAACAATCTAATAAAATTTGATATATGTTTATAAGTTTCTTCCGTATCGTAAAGTAGTTTTTTAATCTTGTAATACAGTAGGCTTTACAATAATACAATAGGCTGTACTACTTACAGTAGGCCCTTTATAGTGTTAATGCTATTCTGAGATTCATCTACTTGCTATTACCGGTAAAAAATTACCAAGACAACATAGGAGCCACTTAAGGCTTCTGTCCTATGTTCCTTAATTTTATCTAGTAATCTGTATAGTATCATATTATTTCCATTTTATTATTGTATGTATGTAATATATTGAATTAAGCATTAAAATTAATTGAATATCTCAATCAAAAATTAAGGAGATATTTTATTCAACTAATATGATTTATAATCAGTATGATATTATAAATCAAAGAATAAATATTAAAGAATAAAAGTTATTATAAAGTTTAGAATTCTAATAGTCTTTAAAACAGAAAAAATATTTAGATGGGGGCTTAACCCAATCAGATTATATAAATTTATTATAGTGTTCTTTATAAAGAGTATACTGTAGTAATTTAACTCAGAACAATCTAATAAAATTTGATATATGCTTATAAGATTTTCCCGTATAATAAATTAGGGCTTTAATCTTGTAGTACAGTAGGCTGTACTATAATACAGTAGACTGTACTACTTACAGTAGGCCCTTTATAGTGTTAAAGCTATTTTGAGATTCATCTACTTGCTATTACCGGTAAAAAATTACCAAGACAACATAGGAGCCACTTAAGGCTTCTGTCATATGTTCCTTAATTTTATCTAGTAATCTGTATAGTATCATATTATTTCCATTTTATTATTGTATGTATGTAATATATTGAATTAAGCATTATAATTAATTGAATATCTCAATCAAAAATTAAGGAGATATTTTATTCAACTAATATGATTTATAATCAGTATGATATTATAAATCAAAGAATAAATATTAAAGAATAAAAGTTATTATACAGTTTAGAATTCTAATAGTCTTTAAAACAGAAAAAGATATTTAGATGGGGGCTTAACCGAACCAGATTATATAAATTTATTATAGCGTTCTTTATAAAGAGTATACTGTAGTAATTTAACTCAGAACAATCTAATAAAATTTGATATATGCTTATAAGATTTTCCCGTATAATAAATTAGGGCTTTAATCTTGTAGTACAGTAGGCTGTACTATAATACAGTAGACTGTACTACTTACAGTAGGCCCTTTATAGTGTTAAAGCTATTTTGAGATTCATCTACTTGCTATTACCGGTAAAAAATTACCAAGACAACATAGGAGCCACTTAAGGCTTCTGTCATATGTTCCTTAATTTTATCTAGTAATCTGTATAGTATCATATTATTTCCATTTTATTATTGTATGTAATATATTGAATTAAGCATTATAATTAATTGAATATCTCAATCAAAAATTAAGGAGATATTTTATTCAACTAATATGATTTATAATCAGTATGATATTATAAATCAAAGAATAAATATTAAAGAATAAAAGTTATTATACAGTTTAGAATTCCAATAGTCTTTAAAACAGCAAAAATATTTAGATGGGGGCTTACCCCAACCAAATTATACAAATGTACTATAGTGTTCTTTAAAAAGATCATACTGTAGTAATTTAACTCAGAACAATCGATTAAAATTTGATATACGTTTAAAAGACTCTCCCGTATCGTAAAGTAGTGTTTTAATCTTCTAGTACAGTAGGCTATAGTACAATACAGTAGGCTGTACTACTTACAGTAGGCCCTTTATAGGTTAATGCTATTTTGAGATTCATCTACTTGCTATCACTGGTAAAAATTTACCAAGACAACATAGAAGCCGCTTAAGGCTTCTGTCCTATGTTCCTTAATTTTATCTAGTAATTTGTATAGTACCATATTATTTCCATTTTATTATTGTATGTATGTAATATATTGAATTAAGCTTTAAAACTAATTGAATATCTCAATCAAAAATTAAGGAGATATTTTATTCAACTAACATGATTTATAATCAGTATATTATATATCAAAGAATACATATTAAAGAATAAAAGTTATTATACAGTTTAAAATTCTAATAGTCTTTAAAATAGAAAAAATATTTAGATGGAGGCTTAACCCAACCAGATTATATAAATTTATTATAATGTTCTTTATAAAGAGTATACTGTAGTAATTTAACTCAGAACAATCTAATAAAATTTGATATATGTTTATAAGTTTCTTCCGTATCGTAAAGTAGTGTTTTAATCTTGTAATACAGTAGGCATTACTATAATACAGTAGGCTGTACTTACAGTAGGCCCTTTATAGTGTTAATGCTATTTTGAGATTCATCTACTTGCTATTACTGGTAAAAATTTACCAAGACAACATAGAAGCCACTTAAGGCTTCTGTCCTATGTTCCTTAATTTTATCTAGTAATTTGTATAGTATCATATTATTTCCATTTTATTATTGTATGTAATGTAATATATTAAATTTAGCATTAAAATTAATTGAATATCTCAATAAAAAATTAAGGTGATATTTTATTCAACTAATTTGATTTTTAATCAGTATGATAATATAAATTAAAGAATAAATATTAGAGAATATAAATTATTATGCAGTTTAAAATTACAATAGTTTTTAAACAGCAAAAATATTTAGATGGGGGCTTACCCCAACCAGATTATATAAATTTCTTATAGTGTTCTTTAAAAAGAGCATACTGTAGTAATTTAACTCAGAACAATCGATTAAAATTTGATATATGTTTATAAGTTTTTTCCGTATCGTAAAGTAGTGTTTTAATCTTGTAGTACAGTAGGCTATACTACTTACAGTAGGCCCTTTATAGTATTAATGCTATTGAGATTCATCTACTTGCTATTACTGGTAAAAATTTAGCTTTCTTCTCTCACATGTTACGTTATATACGTTTTAATACTTGTACTTTCAAGAGACCTACATATGTATTTTTTTCGTTTAAAATATTTTAATTACATTTATCTCAAAGTATTCATATGAAATAACTAATAATTTTACAGTATTGCATGTGGAAATAGATAACACGTTCTTTGCATCTGCAGAAGAAAAGCATCATTCATCCGAATAATTTGTTAGAAATTGTAGTAATAACTACATGTTTCAGTAGAAGTTCAAATTTATTTTCCATCATAGAATAAATCACCTAGTAATCACACTTAAAATGGTTTTTTAAATCACTAGATTTCACCAACTTCAATTCCTTAACAAAAATTTAATTTCACGGAGAATATATTTTAAGGAAATCATCCCACATTTTTTCAGTTGAATTTCCTCGTTCTTTTGAGCTTTAATGGCAGTACTTCTTTTTCATATGAACAGCAAAACTCTACTCAGCTTCCTACGAGAACAGATAGAGTCCCAAATTTTCTTCTTTTGTGGAATTTCTTTTTTATATAGTAAGTATTTGAAATCATACTTGTTATAAGTATTCTTTAAACCGTCTAATACTATCTACTATAAAGTATAAATTGTACAATACACTTCAGTGGAAATATTTTCAATTTAGTATATAGTACTTATATTTATATATTTTAATTTAATTTCATACATTATCGATCAATAGTTTTTCTACATAAGTAGATAACCTACATGCTATCTTAAAAATGTATAAGACGGCTTTTAAATTAAGGTATTAAAAATTAATTAGACATGATAACTTATAAAAAGAAATTGAAATTTGGAAATTTACTGTTTTCTAAAATAAATGTCTAAAATTATACAGAATGTTTTATAAAAAAAATTAAAAAGCTTATTTTTTAATAGTATTTCTTTAACATTATGGATAAAGTCTTATTAATTATTTTTAAGAGTACGAGTTTAGTAGATTTACTATTTTGATACGAATACATATTATGTTTTCCAATTAAGATATTAGATTTCGAACCAGACATTCGAAAGTGTATGGTGTGTTATACTTCCTCTGTTCCATAATAATAGTAGTAAAACAATTTATATAATAATAAAATAAACAATATAACAAATTGCAAAATATATTATCAGAAAACTAAATTAAATTAAACAATAAATTGGAAGTATTCCTCCTAGTTTTTACTTAGGTAGTTTTTATATTTTTCAATAACATTTTACTGCTATCCATTGGTTGCGAAGAACTAGACACGTTTGATTTATTAAGAACTGTCCATTGGGACTAATCAGATATATTATATAATTATATATTATCTTACATTATAATGGATGGAAATCCAATTTCAGTAAAACAAATTATTACAACCAGCTGATAAAATTAGTAAAATAGTTGAAATTCGTAATAATTAGGCTAACATAAACACTTAAATTTGAGTTAAGACAAATATCAGATGTCATGGAGTATTGAATTTTATTCAACACTGCACTTTTGAGCTACAATACAACTTAAAGCTGTATTCACTATAATTCACTAATAATTCTTTTTTAAATATTCACTTGCTCCTATTATAAAATGATACAGTAAGTATACATTTCGTATCAATCTGAGAATAAAAAAAATTAATATATGAGTGAGTTTTAAAGCTTTGAACATTTACAGTTTCTAGAAATCCTTGACCATACTTAATTTCTACAATTGATAATTTCTCTTTCATATTGGATTCAGGCAATAAAATTAAATATTCAATCACTCCCTTATACAGAAAGTTCAATAAATGTTTTCTAACTGTCGTAGTTTGTGATCGTAATAATGTTAGACAAAATTATTTTATTTCAGACTTTTTATTTATTTATTTTATTTTATTTATTTATTTATTTATTTATTTATTTATTTTGCTATTTCTAAATTCGGAACGCTATATTTAGAGTTCCGTAAAAGATGAGATGTTCTGAGAAATTTCTTCAACGAGCTTCACCTTCTATTTCTACTACTCCATGTTCAACGACTTTCTTGCCTTCCCTAATTTCTTCGACAAGAAATGTTGAAAAAGAGAAAAAAAACGTTCCAAGTTATACTCTCTAAAGTAGACCATTTATCTGAATGCAATATTCTGTGTGAAGTTAGATCATCCAATTCGTTGTCTAATCATCTGAGAGTCAAACAGCGAAATGGCGATAACGAAACATTTGTGAACCAGAGATATCCCTGTAGCAATCGAAATATAACTCTAAAAGGATCGGGAAAAGGAATGAAAGGTAGGGGGTGAGGGAACGGAGCATCTGATCTCCTTCAATTATTTATATTTTTACTTATTTATTAATACATTTCCCGGAAAGTTAACGAATACTTTTGGCAGAATCCCAGTTCCGGCTGCCATGTTTCTGGCTGTATTTTTTGTACAAGTGATCGTCAAATTGTCACCAAGTGATGTTTACAAATTGTGCTTCGTTTTATATTAAATTTATACCCAATTTCAAAGCATATTTTGAACAAAAAAATATTTGAAACTTGTTAAGATGAATACAAATTTAAAAAAAAATAGAAAATAAAAAATAGAGCAATGTTTGCCAGAAAACTTTGTTCTAGAATTTGACGACATCGCCCACGCTTGGCGTGCCCACTTGGTTCGGCGAGTCCCCCGAAACGGGATACGGCCATACTTTTATCTTTCTACACTTGAAAAAAATTTGTATATCTACTAGTTAAAAAAATTTAGGATTTACTCTAACACCTAGTATTTTGATGTTTTTGTAGATGCTTCTAAACTGTTGTCATTGCTATTGTTTCTTAAATTTATTATTATTATTGTTTATTATTGTTATTCTTTTGTATTAATTGTTAACTATTGTTTAATAAATTTAATGGTCATCAACATATGTTGTTAAAAATAAGTCTGTGTTCTGTAGAAATCAAATATTTATCTATGTATTTACAGCAAGCAATTTCGAATTCAATACTACTTTCAGATTCTGATCTCTCCATCAATATTTCCCATGATATATGAAATAAGCTGCTCTATAATTCGATTTTTTATATTAATGACAGGGAAATTTAACCCCTTAACAGTTTCATTTTCTTCCCGAATTCGATCCAAAAAATGATCACATTTTTTATTGCATACTTTTGTTCCTTTCACATTCGTAAGCTGGAAAATGTTATTAAAAGTAATATTTCTAATTATTTTAATCATTTATAACAACTTATTTACAGGAAATTAGTTTATTTTCTCACTCATGTACACTAGACAGGGAAGTGGCGTTTACAGTTCTACAGATAACAAATATTTTCGATTACAATTATTACACAATTATTTTCGAATGCAAATAATACAAATACATTTATTTCACCGGTTTTTTCAAAGATCAGATTTAGTGCGATAAATCTTGAAAGAGGGTAAAAAGCGTAGTCCAACGTTCTAGCCAGGACAAAAATACCTAGTTTCTTTTCGAATTCTTTTGCTGCTGTCATTTTTCTTCAACGAACCCTCATAGCACTTGTTTGTGGGACTTAGGTTTTTATCTGTAGGTAGAATTACCTCTAAAAAGTATCGGTCAGTCTCCCAAAACCTCAAGCCAAAATCAAACCAAAACTCAAAGATGAAAATTTGCGGTGAAATGCAAAACCTATCAGAAAGCCCAAGCTTTCAAATGAAACAGAATACACTTCGAAAACTAACATCTTGTGGACATTTGTACGACGAATTTAACCTTAAAAAACAAAATATACCTCCAAAACAGTGAGAACGACAAATAAATCAGATTGCCCGTACGCCGTACGGGCAAATCATTAAAAGCACAGTAACCACGCCCGTATGATGTACGTGGAAAGCAGGCAAGGGGTTAAAATGAAAATCTAGTTGCATGACGTCTTTTAAAAAACTATAATGCTTTAAAATAACATATGTAACCTCTATGACTCAGTATATTTCGTTTACTTCCCCTGTAGTTATGACAGTAAGAAGAATAAACAATTGCATATCTAAAAATGATTCCATAGTAACTATTCAGTAAACTCAGATCCACTCATAAGTTTCATAAAACAATATTAATATACTTAGAAACAATTCCAGTAGTATAATAAAAAGGATAGAGCTTATAAAGATTTTATTGATATCCCGGCGGAGCTCTTCTATCGATGTTATTCTTCAGGTACTACTTTATTATGATGATAGAGTAGTAATGTACAACATGAAACATCGTGAAATAGTATCTATAACAGAGATTTATTGCGGGAAATTTCTCTCTTCCTTAAACAAACTGATTATAGGGAACAAGATTATAAATCTCCCATATAATTTTATCTCATACACATAATAAACTGTTTTATTAATATTTAAACTCCTTAAATGGTCAGTTTTTGTCATAGAAGCACTTACAAAACGTTTGTTTTTGTTGTGTATGAATAAACACTTTTTTAATAAAAATAGAAAATTTTAATGCTTTTGCTCCCTTTCCCTTACAAATTTCGAATTAAAAAACTTTAAATGGTTGCTTTTTAGAAAGACTATCTGTATGCAATGAAGAATGCGTTTTAAATTTTAGAAAAACGAATTTTTCACATTATAATTTTTGAATGTTAATGTATTGCTAAAAAACAAAACTCCTCGGCACAACTGCCCCGTAGGGGGGCAGGGCCTACGGTACCAATTTCCGTTTACGTGACTAAGGGCTCTGGGGTGCGAAGCATATTTTCCGGATAGGTGGTCTATCTTACGCGAAACACCCAGTGTGTAGTTCCCAAGAACGCTTGGTCCTCAGTTCATCTACCCACTGAAGGGATGAAAGGCTGAGTCAGCTTTGCCCAGCCCGGGAATCGAACCTCGGACCTGTGTCGCTGGAGCGCGAATCGCTACCCCAACGCCACTGGGCTTCAATGAACTGGTATACTATTCATAATTTTTTTTTTTGTTAATTATAGTTCAAATCGTGGAATAAAACAATATAATAAGCCATAATCAGGACAAGAATACCACATTTGTTTTTAGATTCACTTTCCAATATATTTCTTTTAAAACATGAAATTTTTACATTGTTTTGAAAATTTTCTTTTATGGAAGCAATTTTTTTAATAAAATCTTCCTCTGTCAGACTTTTAAGTCTGAAATTTACTAGCAAATTATATATTTGATCCTTTATTATACCCTCATTTGATTATTATTGTTATATATTAACTGAAGTAATTGACCTTGTTAAGATTGTAAAGATGGGGTATGACTTTTAAATAAAAGTTGATTGTTTAATTTGTGGGTGAATAGTGCAACATTTTATGAAGGTATGGTAAAATTATAAATAATTTTCATATAAAATATACATTTTTAATGCAAAGCTTCAAAATTTTTTACGTCTGTAGCACTAAGTAAAATAAGAGCATGCGCTTTATAAGCTATTACGTACCAATAACTTATACCAGGCCTGTGAGATAGCACAAAGAATAAGACACCAGATACAAACGAGCGAAGACTTACCCTTTTCCAGACTCTTTATTTACAGTACTATTTTGAGGAAGAACAATCTGGTAAAGTAAATAAAACAATTTAAGTATCAATATGGAGTCTCCATATACTGATAACAATAACGGTGGAGCAACTCTCTGCCTCTAATGATGCTATCTGTTCACTCTATCTTGGTCCGCTTTTCTTCTGAAGGGTGCCTTCAAATCTACCGAACAAATCCGATGATTGCCAGGGCCAAAGACGACTGACCCACGTTAGCAACCCCTCTTGTCCAATGGGATCGAAGGGAGGGGGGTCACTGACATCGCTTCGTTCTTCGGTCGTTGTCCAATAGTGTAACTCATTGTGACATAAGCAAAGAATTTATACTGAGAGAGTGGAAAGTGTTTTAAGAATATTTTAGAAATACATTTGTAGAGTTCTTCGGAGACATCGAATCTCTTTATAAAAATTAAAAATACTATCAAACCAAAAAACGAAAAGGCGAAAATATCGTGTACGTACTTGTACGTGTAATTGTTAGCCCGTTCACTATACGGGAAAACTGGTCCTGCATTAAGGGTAAGATGAATATTTATGTTATGTTAATTTTACTAATGATCATTTTGAGAAACAAAATAGATTAGAAATTCTTATGAAAATTTAAATTCCCATATTATGAATATTATTTCTCAATAGATAGCTCAATCTCCGTCAATAATTTAAGAGTATTAAAAATACTGGCAAACCAAAAAACGAAAAGGTGAAAATATCGTGTACGTACTTGTACGTGTAATTGTTAGCCCGTTCATTATACTTGAAATCTGGTCATGCATTAAGGGTAAAATGAATATTTATGCTATGTAAATTTTACTAATGATCATTTTGAGAAAAAAAAATTAGATTAGAAATTCTTATGAAAATTTAAATTCCCATATTATGACTATTATTTCTTAATATGATAGCTCAATCTCCGTCAATAATTTAAGAGTATTAAAAAAACCATATATTTAGGAGAACAATATCCATTGGGTCTTATCGATTTTATATACAGCTTTTCTGATAACCTAATCAAATATCAGACAAAGGATGGTGAGATGCAATCAAAATATCACATTTTTATTTTTCCATATCATATCGATTATTTTTCCCTTCATGTTTGAATAATTATTTTTTATAGGCATGCGAAGCATAGAGATAAATTAATGTTCAATTAATTTGGATAAAATTGTATCATTGAACTTAAACTGGAATATTTATTTGTATTTTCTCTTGCTCACAGATGTTAAAATTTCAAAGCAACATGAAATCAAGAGGGTGAAAAACACCTTTGTTATCATTACCAAAAGAACAAAGCATAAGTGAGTTATAACATAAAATTTTCGATTTATTCCATTCAAGATAAAAGTAAATTATTTTTATTAATTCTACAAACTACAAAAAGACATTAATGGTTAAAAAACAATAGAGTATTTATTCAAATAAATGTGAACACTATAAATACAAAAGAAGATTATATTATAAAAGCCATTTATGTTTTTTTTTCATTTCTGAAATATGAAAGAGCTAAATTTTAATATACAATTTTATATTTGTTTCTTCTATTGAAATCAAAATTAAATTATATTCTTGAATTTAATTTAACAAAGAGGTACACCATAAAATAGGATTTAATTGAATTCAATCAAAATCTTGTGTGTCTTTAAAGATTGTGTCAATTTATTACTTTTCAACACTAAATTTACGGACCGAGCCAATTTGATTCATTAAAAATTTGATCACTATATATATATATAAAATTTAATATCACTTTTCAAAAATATACGTTAGTTTTTAGTTAGGTAATAAAATATATGTAAACTTCCATTCCTCTTCCCCGCAGACCCCTTCTTTTTGCATTATCAAATGATGTATATCTATTTTCATGGTTGTGAAACAATTTGATTCAAAGAATGTATATGAAAATAAATAAATATAGTAATAAATATAATATAAAGTAAATATAACGTATAAAGTATATAAAGTATAATATAAAGTAAATATAGAGAAGAAGTCGAGAACACTTCCATTCTAATGACAGAAATTCATGCTACTGACGCACGGAAGAATTGTCAAGTTCAACAATCATGCAAAAGAAACAGATGTTGAAACCATTGCGCTAAATGTAATAGAAATATTTGCGGAAAATATGTTTCAGATTTTATGTGTAAAAAATGTTTCTATAAATTTTTTGATAATAAACATTTTATTTGATAATAAACATTAATTTGTAACTATTTTCTTTGAAAAATCTTCAATATTCTTGCATGAGTCAAATTGGCTTACTTCAGTAAAAACTGGTATATGATAAACATCTGTAAATCTAGTCTTAATGAGACTAATGAAAGATACATAACACATTCATGTAACATGGAACAAAATTCTGCATACTAGTTGTCCATCTTTAAAGCTAAATTTTTATTAAATTTAAATAAATAATATTAAAACACTAAGTTTTGAACTCGAATAGTTGGTGGGTTGGTTAAGAATTTTTAGTAATTCATTGCTGAGGGATAAATTGTTCCGGTGCATGAATTTAATAAAAGAAGTAAAATTATATACAAGGTTAGTTTAGACCAAATTTTTTAATCTGCATAAAATGGAAATAAAGCACAAGTTCAACAACAAAAAAAAAAAGAAAATATTGAAAAAAAAACAATGTAAAATGTAAGGGAGAAAACCGATGTTTTTTTTACTGAAAACAATATCTGATGTGGACACAACATGACTTCCTTGAGCTAAATCTCATTTCAGTGGGCACGCCAAGCGTGGGCGCCAAATTCTAGAACTCAGTTTTCTAGCAAACCTTGTTCTATTTTTTTTTATTTGTATCCATTTTAACAAAAGTTCAAACATTTTTTTGTTCAAAATATCCTTTGAAATTGGGTATAAACTTAATACAAAACGAAGCACAAATTGTAAACATCACTTGGCGACAATTTGGCGATCACTTGTACAAAAATCCCAAAAACATGGCGGCAGGACCCCGGTGGGTTGTGTTGTTGATTTGACTTATTAAAGCGTAAAAATTAGTGTGACTGAAGTCAAAGTCCATTAACTACCTAAAACAACATGTCATCAATTATGGCAGAAATATGATACATACGTTTTTAAAGAAAACAAAAATATTTATTTAACAAGAATAAATACGTAGGTGAAAAACTAAAATGAGAAGCATAAATAAAAAATAAATTATAAAGAATTTCACAGATGAGGCTCTTTACATAACATAATAAAGCTGTAAAAATCAAACTGTGCATCACTTTTTTTATTGCAATCTGGATTCCATATAACGAAAAATTTTTAATTTAACCGCGACTAATGCTACTGGTCTACAAAAATGCAACTTAAAGATATCAACTCACACATAAACAGTTCTAACGATTATATTTAAATGAGTTGAGGATACCTCTTAAGGTCATTTTTTTAATAAATAGAAAGATATACCTTTTTGCAAAAAATATTTTGAAATATTACTGTTTACTACCTTCGGGTAAACAGTGAAAGAAGTATTGTAATCATCAAAAATTTCAGATTTAGGCAAAATAGTTTTGTAACAGAAAATCGCATTATTGTTAATATTAACGTTTCAGTTATCCACCAGATGGCAGTACTTGAATCTAAGAAAGCAGTATAGATACCAACAGAAATGAAATTACTATGAATCTTGAAGATAAAGTGCTGACGATAATTGTGATGATGCGTCACACAAAATAAAAAAGGGATATATTAGGCATACAAGCAAGTCCTGGGGTTTCCAATTCTGTTATTATTATTATTATTATTATTATTATTCATTTTTATTATTATTATTATTATTATTAATTTTATTATTTTTATTATGAATTTATTATTATTATTATATTATTATTATTATTAATATTATTATTATTATTACTATTATTATTATTATTATTATTATTATTAATATATAATAATATTATTATTATTATTATTATTTTTTATATTATTATTATTAATATTACATATTATTATTATTATTATTATTATTATTATTATTATTATCATTATTATAATTAATTTATTATTATTATTATTAATATTACATTATTATTATTATTATTATTATTATTAATTTTATTATTATAATATTAATATATTATTATTATTATTATTATTATAATTAATTTATTATTATTATTATTATTATTATTATTATTAATTTTATTATTATAATATTAATATATTATTATTATTATTATTATAGTTATACTAAACGATATAGCAAGAAGATTAATATAATGGGCATACAAGGAAGTCATGTGGTATCCACATTAGTTTTTTTGTATTATTATTATTTTACTTAGCCATATTTGTATGTTATTTACCACAACAGACATTACGAAAATCTTTTCGTAAAAAATGAGTTTTCATATCAATACATTTTTCATATATATTATATGTTTTATTACTTTTGCAAAAATCTCTGTTGTAGTTAATTTGATGTTTTCGTCCCATTCGGAAGCTTTTCTGGTAAATTTCCATTTTGTCGAAGACTTACAAAACTTTCTGAGAGATTTAAAAGTTTTAGCTTTCAAACTTTCTAAAATCGTTGATGTTTTTGTTGAAGCAAGTAATTTCGGTAAAAAGGTAAAATCCTTTCCACGAATAAGCACCAAGCGAAAGACAATAAACAATAAATTAAGCTGAATTTTTCCGGACTGCCTAAAACCTTCGTAAGATATCCAGGATACCAAACTCTATTTTTATTTCGTATCCTGCAGAAAATATTTCTAATCTGCAATTATTAATGTTTATAGTTTATTGGGTAATATATATGAATAGTACGACAAACAAAGAATAATATTGTGTAAATTATTCAAAAATTCCTTAATACTTTTAAAGGCTGATAAAATATGTATTTAATTATTTTGATGTCGTGTTAGTTAGATGTTCCATAATTTTGTTATGAAATTTGTTTTTTTATGCTAATGTAGATTCTGTCCATTGAAAAAAAGAATACACAAAAGATTTTACGGAGTAAATAGATGTGATATTATACGTAATTACATACGTAAGTGCATTGAAGACTTATTTATTTATTTGAATGAAAGTTTACTAAAAAATTCGAAAAGTAAAACTGCAAATACGACGTAACATGCAAGTTAAAATATATTTGCATTTAAAATACATTTGCATTAATTTTGATTATTTTATAGTCTTTGCTAGGGACTTTTACGTTAACATTTGGTTTGTTAATTCTGATTCATAATTTTTGTATTGTGTTATTAAAAAAAGTCAACATTCTACTTTAGATATATGTGGGGACTCATGTTGAGAATTTAACCATACTCAAGTAATCATTATTTCTACTTTTTCCCTAATTGTAATGCTAATATTTCCCAATAATTAATCAGTCAAAAATCAAATTTTAATAGCTAGGAAGTTTACAAATCTTTTTTAACAGTAAAAATTAAATACATACTAATTAAAATAGTTATCTTAACATAGAGTCCATTTAATAATAAGCTTGTAACAAAGAGTCACATTTCAAGAACGCTAGAGTGAAACTGACCTAGAGGCGAAAGGGATGTGAGTGACCCTTCTTCGACCCCATTGGTCAAGAGGGGTTGTTACAGCGGAGTAGCCATCATCGGCCTAGGCAACGCTGTTCAGCGAACTTTTTCCCCCCTCAGGCCCCCTCAGGTTTGGTTTGGTTTGGAGTGTTACGGTCTACTTTTTGCAACACGAGGGCTAATGAGACCGGGACCTACTGCTTAACGCCGATTCCGAACGGCTACGAACATCCATGCCATAGTGGGATTCGAACCCACGAACTTCGGTTCCGAAGGCCAGCACCCTAACCATTCGGCCATCGTTCGGCAACGTTTCCAGCTGGCCCCCTCAGAGAGAGAGAGCAAGGAAGAAGGAGGGTGGAGCTCAAAATCTTCTGCGGAATTCTAACACCATTTTCTTTATAAGACACCATGTTGGCAAAACCTTCAACCGAGTGTGGTTCCTATGGCATGATGGCCTAATTAGCATTTTTAATTTCTATTTACACCTTTATTTATATTTAAATTAAACAAAATTCAGCAGGAAAATTTTTTTTTTTTTTTTTTTTTTTTCAATTTTGTATTTTCTCACGAGTACTCCACTTATACGTGCTGCTGGCTTAACGCTCAGTCAGTCTTCACCTTAACAAAGCTTAACCTTTTAATGCCCCAATCATTTCTTTCGATTATATATCGATATATAATGTTAATCTATTATGGACTGTAGAAAATAAAAAAAAAATATGAAGTATAACCAACTTTGAATACTACAGCACGTAACATTAATGATCAGCTATTGTTTTAACCCTTAATTTGGCTAAGTCTGGTAGCTACACCGGACATGTATATTTACTACTACTATATAACATAATTGTCAGTGTTCGCCACATCGGACATTAATTATCTAAAAAAATGGAAAATGTTATATTTTTTTTGTTTATTTTACAGAGATCCTAATGTCTATACAGACAACATGGGAAAATAACAGAAATTAAAAAATGTTTGAAAAAACATCTTGTCAAATTAAGGGTTAAACGTCCAGTAAGATGCCATTTATAAAAAAGGAAATACTTCGTTAAAAAAGAGATTATTTGGGTTTACATGTAAATTACGTACTGTAAAATGGAGTTTTAAAATAGACAAAGCAATTTATCATAATTTCAGTGTATGTGCCAGCCTAAAAGCAAATTTGTGTGTGCTGTTCGAAAGTCAAGATGTGCCGAAACAAAAGAAAAATTTATAAATTAAAGAATTTACTTCAAAATTTTGTAGTTTGTTTACAAAAATCACCTTCTACCTACTCTCAAAAGTAAAACTCGTTCTAAGAAAACATAAAATTTTTTACAAGCTACTTTCTAGTTGTGTCTAGAAAGATACGCTAAGCATTAAAGAGTTAAGAATAGAAAAAGTTCACAAAAATTTAAAAGTGGCTGTTGAACCAATTGTAGTCATTTAGATTCATTAACACCCGAATAACTTATATTCATGCATATTTTAATTATAAGTTATTGACTCTTGAGAGTAAAAAAGGGAAAACCTTAAATATAAACAACTTTGGATATTGCAATTGGACCTTTTAGTGGTGAGCTGAAATTTAATGAACTTAAAGAGTAATTTATAAAGAAGTAAAAATTAACAAGATATTCATTTGTTACTATATTGCCATCCTTGCACATACAGTACTTTTAAGTGAGGTTGTGACATAGATATAGTTAATTATTCTAATTTTATTTTATATTCCTGCTGAAAAGTAGTGTAAAACACTTTAAAAATCGTAAACTTTTGATCCAAGGGAACAAATTTCTAGAACCCAGTTTTCTGGCAAACCTTGCTCTATTTTTCCTTTACTATTTTTTTTTTAATTTGTATTCATCTTAACAAAATTTCAAACCTTTTTTTGTTCAAAATGTCCTTTGAAATTGGGTATAAACTTAATACAAAACGAAGCACAAATTGTAAACATCACTTGGCGACAATTTGGGAATCACTTCTTCAAAAATAGAGCCAAAAACATGGCGGCCGGCCCCCGGAACTCGGCTTCTACCCTTCCTTGCATGCTTATTATATTTTGAACGTTTTTTTTAATTGAAATTCATATAAATTAATTTACTTCACGATAAATTTCAAGATGCAAATTTCAAAGAAAATATTTATATTCACTACTTGTAATGTTAGGTATATAAAGAGACTTTAATTCTCAAACTTTAAATATTCACTTTGTCCATTCCTGAAGTGGCAATGACTAGTTTACGCTTGGCCTTTGTATATACGTACATAATTTAAAAAAAACGGTTAGGTGTACAAGATCGATATTTAGTATTTAGGGCTGTTATAACGTCCACTTGTACACTTTCCATTTTGACTATAATCTGAACTCTTTATATCAAATTATTTCAATATAATGTTATTTACGCTATTAATAATGTTATTTATCGCCATCTCCGGGCAACTACGAAGAGACTGACCAGAGAGAAAACTGGAAGTGATTCCAGCATCCTTTTGCTCCGACCTTAGCTGGATAGATTGGGAATGGGGATCATATCGCCATCCTTGCACATATAGTACTTTTAAGTGAGGTTGTGACATAGATATAGTTAATTATTCTAATTTTATTTTATATTCCTGCTGAAAAGTAATATAAAACACTTGAAAAATCGTAAACTTTTGATCCAAGGGAACAAATTTATAAATAGTAGATACTTGAAAATCTGGAGTTTTGAGATTTGTTTATAAAATTTATCCAGAATGACCGAATAATTACTAACTAAACACTTTAATACCGTAATGATTAATAAAACTTTTTAGTTTGATTTCAATACCATAAAACCATTTATTTATTTTAATCTCTTAACAAGCATAGAAGGCAAGTTATGTATAAAATATAATGTAAAAATGGGGATTAGATTTTAACTGTAAACTATCGTACTTTGTTTTATGTAAAATATCTCATATATCTTTCACAAAAATCTTTTCATCTTCACGTAATATTTTCACTGCATAAACCATTTAGGAAAAAGAAAGTTTATCTCAGATATTAATCATAGGGAACTTATTTGCAATTGATTTTTATGTAGATAAAATGACTCATAAACTATAATAAAATAATTTTACTTTCAGTATTGAATTACATTTTAAAAAATTTTAATTGTTAAGATTTTCAAGTATTCTGATTATAATTCTTGAGTTCTAGAATATTGTCTCTTATTATTTTTAAAAGAATTGTGAAAAAAAATGTTTTTATTCTAAAAATATTTTTTTCTGTTTCGCACAATCGAATTTCCTATTTAAAATTTTTAAGTAACCATATTTAATTTACATTTTTATTTATAAATCGTTTTAACATCATTTCAAAAATTTTAATTTTTGATATTTTCAATTCTATAAATCCTAAGACAAGAATATTATCGAAAAATAATCAATATCATGCTTAAATAAGTAATATATTTTTGTCTTATCTTAACAATCTGTTTTAGAATCGGAAGAGGAATATAGATTACAGAAATACCATTCTGTAATTCTAATTCACAAAACTACCCATTAAACATGCAATATAGTTGAAAGGCCTCAAATGACAATGTTACACTACCTTAGTCTCCAATGATTTTAAATTCAGAAAGTCTTAGTATAATCTACTAGTACACTGTAATCCATCTTCACCCTTAAAATGCCCTTAGAAATATATTTTGAAAAGTATTTTACGAAAGCTTTCCTGGTCTAGAATATGCATCCAGGATATAATACGGCGAAGTGCGGATCACTTTACATCTACGAAAACGATGTTAGTTATGGTGTGCTTTAGAAAGTAAAGTGACTGAATGCGGAACGGAAATGTGTTAGGTGAATGATGAGTGAGGACGAGAAAGACAAATATAGACCGCTTTAGAAAAATGACCCTAATGAAGTATTTTTAACACTGTAAATACTGTTATGAAAGTCTACATATTCTCCGTAAAAGTTTAAAAATATTTCAAGCTTATTAGTACATGAAATTATATTTCTGAATACCTACCTACAATATATACAAGATAATTTCCAGCCATATGAATTTTACAAATTTTAATACTACAGTAAATATTCAGCTACGGGGAAATGTTGCTTAAAAATTCAATTTTTCTATCTTAGTGAATTGTGAAATATAACTAAGACTGAGAATGAAAGATAATATTTTAAAGATGCGTATTGCCTTTAAACCTTTAAAATTTCATTTTTGTTTAATTTTATTTATTTTTAAAAAATTTTTAAATGTTTTTATCATTTAAAACAAACCCCATTTAAATATTCGGAACTGAAAATGTAAAAATATTCAGTTAATATCGTAGATTTTAAGGTAAGTATTAAAGTTTAAATACATTTTACATAAAATGGTGATTTTTTCAAATAGGGCGAGCTATAAATAAAAAAAACTATCGCACATATTAACTTCAAATATTCACAGTAAATACATTACAGATCTACGATGAAGCTCTACTTACTTTTTCCGTTTTTGTTTGTTTCATTTAGTAATTACACTATTTGAAATGAAAATTTTAAACATCATTTCAACATCAACATTGAAATTTTGAAAATTCGACATTCTAGTATAATATGTCATTTGATTTTTAAAAATTTAAATAAGGGAGAATCATACTTTACTTAATAATTATTGTTTACAAAAAAAGCAAAAATTATTAATAAAATCACTTAGTGTTATTGAAAATCTCACAGTGTGTCAGAATTTTTTTTTTAATTTTTTTAAACAAGATATTACTTCTCATTTTATATGAAAAGTTCTTATTTTTTAATAACAAAGAAAATTCATCAAAACTAATTAAATAAAAATAGAGAAAAATGCTGACAATTCCATGTATTAAATATAATTAAAAAATATAAATGATGTGATAATAATGATAAGATTTTATAATGATGATAGGAGAAAACTTCCCTTTAAAGTTGCTTAAAAGAGATGTGTTTTCTTAATACCCATTTCCTTATAATCATTGAAATAATTACTCCAACAGACTAGTCAGCAATTCCTAACAACTAATTATTTTAAACAATTTTTAAAAGTAAAATTTTAGAATTGTATAAGCACTTCAGGGACATATTTTAATTGTGGTATACTTTCGGACTTTATCGATAATTTACCTTGTACAGTATAAAAATGTTAATTCAAATAATATATTTCGAAGAGCAAAAACAGCAAACACTTTGCTACGTCTTAAGTTTCGTTAATTCATGCGGATCCCATGAGAGCCTCGTGCATCAGAAAATGTAAGTTAAAGATGTTGTTCGTGGAGAAAAAGGAAACAGCTGTATCCTTAGATTGAAGTTCTTTTCTTCACCACGATATGGAAGTAAAATTGGGAAAATTAATTTAGTTGTTAATTAATTAATAAATTTTAATGTATTACAAATATATATTATCATAAAAATGAAATAATGTGATGTACTTCTCAATGCCTGCAATTTTTTTTATCTTTCTTTACTCACATAACGGATTCAAAGAAAAGGGCTTTGTATATTTTAATGTGATTGTAATAAAATAAAATGTAATGTATCATTGAAGACGAACGAGAAAATAATAAACTTTTGTTTTTGTTTACTTTTTGTTTGAATTTGTTTACTTTTGGTCTTGAAAACAATGTCATCTGGAATTTGAATGTTGATGTTCCTCTTTATGCAAAATATTTATAATGCAATCCCTATTTCTCAGAAAATTAAAGATTATTATTCCCTTCATATATAACAATGCACATTTTCTTATGCACTCTTCAAAATATAACATCAAAGCTTAGTTTTAAACTATAAATAATACTTGTTCGGAAAGTAATTTCGTTTTTTTTTTGTGGAAATGAAAGACAGTTTTTGTATAATAAACAAATATTTTATTAAATTATATATTGGCCGTTTTGGTCCAACACTTTTTGCCATCTTTCCGGTAGTAGCATAATTCCACGCTCATAAAAGTTTTGGCCTTTGCTGAAAAAAACTGATCGAATTGGTTTTTGACCTCCTTATTCGAGGTGAAGGTTTTACCGTCCAAAAAATTTTGGAGTGACCGGAACAAATAATAATCCGATGGTGCCAGGTCTGAATAATATGGTGGGTGTGGCATTGTATCCCATTCAAGCTGTAAAAGCTTTAGGCGAGTGACCAAACTTGTGTGAGGTCTCGCGTTGTCTTGATGAAATACTACACTTTTCCTGTTGATTAGTTCTGACCTTTTCTGTAGAAAAGCATCCTTTAGTTTGTCCAGCTGATGACAGTAGACTTTCGAATTAATCGTTGTGTTATCCGGTAAAAGCTAAAAAAAACGATTCCTTTAAAATCCCACCAAACAGACAGCATCACCTTTTTTTTTGTGAATATCGGCTTTGGAAAAAGTTTGAGCCGGTTCATCTTTTTTGCTCCATGATCTCTTGCGTTTGACGTTATTGTATACAACCCATTTTTCGTCCCAATTGATGATGCGCTTCAAAAACGGATCATTTTCGTGACGTTTGAGAAGAGAATCGCAGACGTCAATGCGACGACACAGATTTCTCTCTGTGAGAACATGGAGAACCCATACATCGAGCTTCGAGGATAATCCCAGGCCTTTCAAGTGGTCATAAACTGTTGAATTTGATAAATTTAACCTCAATCTAATCTCACGTGTTGTTATTCGCCGGTTTGCATCAACTAATGCCTTTATCGCGTCTTTATCAGCTTCAACCGGCCTTCCCGAACGTGTGCATCTTTGACATCAAAATTCCCGGATCGAAATTTAGCGAACTAGTTCTAGCACTGGCGTACTGTCAACACACCTTCTCCATACACATCGGTCAATGTTTTTCTGGCTTGAACAGAATTTTTACCCTTTCTGTAGTAAAACAGTAAGATATGTAGAAAATGCTGTTTATCGCTCTCCATATTTAAAAGGGCACCAACCAAAAACTACATCGTAGAATTAATTGGAATTTTTCACACACAAGCCTTGCTATATGAGCTCTCAAAGCTTATAAAAATTATACGGCTTAAATGTGAAGTTGGGTGCAAAAAATACAATTAAATTTTCTGTCGGGAAAAAACGAAATTACTTTCCGAACAACCCAATATTAGAAGTACCAATATTTTAATAAATTGTGATCCGAAAATACAGTTTCTTCATAGAACCTACTTTCCGTACATGTTTTAATTCTGTCATTAAATATTGTTTCCCAGAGAAGAAATATTTTTATATATGACATAAATATGACAAAGAATGAAATTTATTTCTATTTAATTTTTTACTTAATTTCAACTTTGCTTTTCTTCCGCAGTTTCAGTTTCAAAACTAATTACAAAGCTGTCATAATTTGCTACAAAATTCTGTCATGCTTCAAAAGTTAATTGTCAGCTTTTATTGTAAGCTAATTAAGAGGTTGCTGTATGGAATGTATGCAGTAATGCTTAAGAAAAATTTAGATTTAAGTGTTTTAAACTTTCAAAAATGATTTTAAATTCTACCTTCAGATACATTTTAAAATTAAATATTTTTCTAAATAATAGCAAAAATTATGAATGAAATTATTAGTAATAAATACTATGAAAATTAATATAAACAATTTAAAATTGATATTTCTTTTGATTAGGTTAGTAATTTCAGCCAGGTGGGTCTTGACCCACAAGAAAGGATTGTCTCAGCTTTTTTTGAGGGTTTTCAAGAAAATGATTTTAAAAACCTTTAAATTTATCCGAAAACTGTTACTAATAAATTTATCTTAACACATTCTTAATTACGGAAGTGAATTCACGTCTTTCAAAGTCCATTCTCGGTTGATGCTGATGGGAATTTACGTCCTGTAATTTAAAGTGAATGCGGTAACTTTATCATATATGTGTGCTATCATAAAGAATTACTTTAAGAGACGGAACAATAATTTTATAATTAAAAGAATATTTTGAGGTTTTCAACTGAGCATCATACTACAATTCTAGGAATAGTAATACGCTAACATTCGTTTTATATTACATGAGACCCATATGGAAAAATGCATAATTTTATCATTTATATGCAATTTTATTCCATTTTTCCTTATGTAAAACGAAAAAGTTTCTCGTATCTTTAGCGCCTACAGGCAATGAACATATGTTTCAGAATATTGGTTGTCTCTTTCTCTCTCTGCATATATATATATATATATATATATATATATGTGTGTGTGTGTGTGTGTGTGTGTGTGTATGCATTTTCTAGAAAATTGAAAGTAATAAAATCTTATATAAACTTTATGATAAAAAATCTAACTACAACTTTACTATCTGTAACTGGATAATAACAAATCTGTAACTGGAATACATGCTTATCCACCCACATTAAACGTAATATATTATTAAATTATTTAACACGCAGTAAACGTCTACATAGTAATATGGTTATATTTCATTCTGATATTAATTATTATTTAGAATCAGCTTTAAATGCTAACTATCCCCTACCATTTATTTATAAACAATTAAATAATTATTTTCAAGTAGATATTAATAGGATTAAGTTAATGTTTCCAATTCTCGATTAAAACTGTAACTTTAACTGCCCTAAACACTAGATGATTTGGCTTTTGTTATGGTTTTGCAAATGCTAAGTACTTCTTATTCGTTTTCTCCTTTCTTCTGGTCTTTTGGGTCTACGGGAATGTTCAGGCCTGGTCAAATGTACGTTTAACCGTGTATGGAAGTCATAAACCTTCCACACCCAATCCATCTTACTTCCTTCCCGTTTTTACATTACTCGGCTTATTTGGAGTTATAAAGATTTGAATTTGATTATGGTTCTATTTTTCATTATTATATTATCTACATCTATGTAATATCTGCTTGGAGCTCATTACATGCTAAGTAATTTTAAATATCATTTTAAATATATGTCTTTACTATCTAATATTTATCGTTGTATTATTATCTCTCTCTCTCTTTATATATATATATATATATATATATATATATATATATATATATATATATATATATATTGTAGCGTACTGGGGCTCTAAGTGAGCCCGAAAAAGGATAGCGGAGACCTACGTACAGACTACGATATTTATTAAGAAACACAATATTGAAGTTATGATAAAATACAGATGAAACGATGAATATCTACAAGAAAAAAAATGATCGATGCAGGAATCAGCTTCCTAAGAGAAAAAAAGGGGGGGAAGGACTCTCTCAGTCGCTCCCTCGAAGTTTTGGGCCGATGAGTTCACAGCAGATTCGATCGGTCAAAATTCCTCCTCGGGCCTCAAACTCTGCTCTTCTTATATTGTTGTCTGGCCGCCAGAATGTCCATCTCAGCTGATCGGACAGCTGGTTGATGACGTCGTGGGGAAAACGCTTGTAGAATCTCTCGCAGTTGCCAGGGAAGTTGCAGTAATCACGAGCAATCTCGCCCGATCATTAGTCGCTGACTGTGGACAATAGATTGGAGAACAAGATAGGAAAGTATTGTTGCTTTCCTTACAATGTAGAGGACTTCTGTCGTGTGAAACTCTTTCTTCGGGATGCCATTGAAACGAACACTGGAAACACTTCGCCAGCATCCCAACGAATTTCTCAGACAGAATGATTTAGATGGTCCTTGGTGTTCACAATCCTCTATTCAGCATCCCATTCTGCGCGAAACAACGTCCTTTCACTAGGTAAAGAAGAGCTCAGTTCAAATGCTCACAAAAGGCACGGTTGCCATTCTTCTACGTTATGCCGTCTTTTCTTACGGTTTTAGTTAAGTCTGTATCAGGAATTTAATGTAACGAGAATTCGTTACAATATATATATATATATATATATATATATATATATATATATATATATATATAATATATATATATATACACACATAATATATATATATATATATATACATACATATATTATATATATATATATATATACATACATACATATGTATTATATATATATATATAT
Source organism: Pardosa pseudoannulata (assembly GCA_032207245.1). Lineage (NCBI taxonomy): Eukaryota > Metazoa > Arthropoda > Arachnida > Araneae > Lycosidae > Pardosa > Pardosa pseudoannulata. Next base: position 26,923,006 of record CM063501.1, read on the forward strand.
TTATATTTATATATATGTAAATATGTGGTATAGAAAAGAATGCGATAAATTTGTAAACTCATATCTCAAAATTTCACTTAACCCTCGGAGTGGTGCACACCGAGAAAAAAAAGTCTCCAAAAATACGCTAAAGCTTCATTGTGTCAGTGACTAAAGTGTTCTATGATTTTTTACTTCACTCTTTGTCGACTAGATTATAATACGGGAAACCCACCCTCGTTACTGTCCGTTTACTTCTGGTTATAAATAGATATATAAATTGACATTATAGATTGTTAATTTTTAATACACATGAAGCTCGTCAAGTCTCGAAGATTATCCCATAAGAAATAATGGGTTCTAAAAGTACAAATAAAAATATTCTTTAAGAGAATGATTTCTATCGTTTTTACGAAAGTCATCGAAGCTATTTAAGTGGTACAATTAGAGATACATCTGTTACCGCAAACGAAATATTTCGAAATAGAGATTTACAAAGCTATGAAAAGCTATCAGCGTCTTTGTGCCTCAGAGAGTAGGTGTGCAGTTCCTAAACAATCGACCTGACCCTCCTACCTGAAACCTCCATAGGGGAAAATACTGGCAGAAATTAACATTACATCCATTTTCGGAACGTTTTTGGAGGTCGAAAATTGTACATGACAACCGCTTCGAAGACGTCATCGGTTTGGCGGAATTGTACGTGCGAACCACTTAGAGGGTTAATTTAACATCACAATTTTGTAATATGCAATCCGTCAATGACAGCTTATGTGCTAAGCTAGCTTCGACCGGGAACTCACTTAGGCGATGTAAAGGTTGCTTCGTCTGATCATGAAATATTTTATAAGTCTATAAATGAGAGAGTCCAAGACTATGACCTCTCTTCTCTCTTTCCTTTCTACTCCTGCATGGTGTGACTTTAACCACGAAGTACGTCGCTCTTCTGGTAAAATTAAAATACCACTAATTTTATTATATGGATAATAAATATTGACACCGCCATGACAGCAAAGTTTAAATTAATATTACCTTGTCTCTATGTATGTCTCTATTCTGCCTTGTCTCTATGTATGTCTCTCTTGTACCTTGTACTCTATGCATTGGATTACGATTATAGGATTTTAGACCATACCTGAAGTACCTAAACATGGCTTGTCTAAAATCTTGCTCCCCAGGTCTTTATTTTACTAAAATATATTTGTGTTAGACTAGTTGGGTAGTTTGTGCCGTGTTCATTTTAGTAGTCATATGCCTCCTTATGGAAAGAAGGTTGCATTGCCTCGAGAGGCTGGACTTCTAAGGGTGGTTCCTCATAATTTAGAAGCCAAGGAGACTTTCCCTGCCACATCCAGAGATATTTTTTGCGAATTTGGATACCATTGCGGCTCGCTCATTTACGAAATCGCTTCTTTTGTAACTGGCCGAACGATGGCCGATTGGTTAGGGTGCTGGTCTTCGGTGCCGGAGTTCATGAGTTCGAATCCCACTCTGGCATGGATTCTCGTAGCCGTTCGGAATCGGCTTTAGGCTGTAAGTCCCGGTCTCATTAGCCTTCGTGTTGCAAAAAGCAGACCGTAGCACTCCAAATCAAACCAAACCTTTTGCAACTGAGCTACCTTGGCACTGTTAAACTTTTTATTCCAATAAAAGGAGTAAGTCCTGATTATATGTTCATTGCAAACTTTCAGGGTAGAACAAATTAAATAAAATAATTTTAATTTACGTAATATATTTTTCTGTTTTTTATTTTACACACTCATTGATGCAATAGGTTTTATTCAATATTTTATATTCCCAGAAAAAAATTGTTGTTGTTGTTTCGCACACCACTTCGACAAACCAAGCCCGATTGAGTCTGCAGGCTCTCGTATTGAGGTCAAGGGGTGTACCTATCGCTTTAATGAGCACCATTAAGGTGAAAGAACGACTTCGCTCAAGTAGATCCTCGATATTTTGAAGCAGGGACCAAGAAGAAGACCCATATTCTTGGCCTGCCACATCCAGAGGTATTAATTGAGAACTTGGAGGACATTGTGACCACGAACATATTTTACGTACCCCAGCCACCTTTAACGAACATCTTACGCCGGATCGGGTTCCGAACCAGCAACCTCTCAGTTACGAGATCATAGCCTTAGCCAACTGAGCTAAAGAAATTGTATATAAGCTAAAGCACCAAAATGTTTATCGACATTTAACAATATCCTTTAGAAATTAAATGAATTTTTTTTAAGTTGTGTATGGAAACACAGTAAAAAATTACAGAATTCCTTCAAAATATATCTGTTTATAAAACCACATAATAAAAAACATTACAGGACTCAAATTACTTTCTTGTGGTCTTTTTTTTCTTTTGAGTTTACAAATCACTTTCTTTTATTCTAGAAAGGATTCAGACTTACTCATATTTCAACAACAGAAAGCCCATAATAAAAAAAAACCTCTTTGTTATAGTAATGAACATACATCTTGACATTCTTGTTCAGTAGGCTTTATCTGTTGCATAAAAGTTTCTAATATTTTCTGTTTCTAATCCGATTAAGTGCTGTATTGGAATATTTTAAAGGTTTTGTATATGAACTTAGTACTCATTGTAGTACTATTTTTACTCAATCAAAAAAAAATAATGAAGTTTTTTAGTACTAGTTCTACGAAGTTATTAAACTAAATATCAAAGGAATGATATCGTAGGTAAGAAGGGCTTTAACAAGAACTAGAAGAAAATTCTACTTTTACTTCTGTATTAAGTCGGATTTGGACTTGTTTGTTTCATATGACTTCTTATGACGTATGTACTAGTTTTGCATAAATAAATATCTATAATTCAAAACAACCTAGTTACCGAAAGGTTATAAAGTTCCGTAGTATTTAATTACTGTTTAAAATCTCAGATAAAGATATTTAAAAATAAAATTTATACTTCTTCCTGATTTTTAAATATTTTTGACGTACGTATCATCAAAATATTTATTTCAAACATCACAATTTATTAATAAATATCTATAATTCAAAGCAATCTACTTATCGATCGATTATAAAATACAGTAATATAGCCAAAAAACAACCTAGTTAACGATAGATTATAAAGTTCTGTAGCATTTAATTACTGTTTAAAATCTGAGATAGAGATATTTAAAAATAAAATTTATACTTCTTCCTGATGTTTAAATATTTTTGACGTACGTATCATCAAAATATTTATTTGAAACATAATAATTTATTAATAAATATCCATAATTCAAAGCAATCTACTTTTCGATAGATTATAAAATACTGTAATATTTAATTAATATTTAAAATCTTAGATGAAGATATTTTAAAAATAAAATTTATAGTTGTTCATCATGTTGAAGTACAAGTCATCAAATAATTTATTTGAAACACAACAACTTATTAATCCCCTATATAATAATAGCCTAAGTTATCTGTCCGTCTGTCCTCGAATTTATTAAGGTTTTTGGACCTGGAATGGATAGAGGCATTCATATTGGAAATCTTCATTAGTTAGAGTTATTAAAAATTCAAACGTCAGAATTCAATAATAAAGTTTAAAACGAATAACTTTTAGTTATCATTTGTAAAATGGAACAATATTTATTAAATATAAAATGGGGAAATGGTTCCCCATACGGTCGTTCCAATAGTTGGAGACGGAGCATGTTTATTTCGATTACTTTCGTATCTTATGTTTAACACAGTATTTTAGCAGTGAACCGGAATGACTTATAATCAGGATTTTTAATCTCAAAGATTTCTTTGATTCAATTATTGTACATTGAACTATCGGGGGTATTCAAACAGTCCCATCGTTGTATCCCTGATCTAGCTCACTGTTTGGGATTTAACTAACCCCTCGTTATTTAACATTGCTTTACGAGTATTGCAGGTGAACTTCGGCAAACTTTGGAACATTTTCTCCGAACCCACATCACTGAACCAATTACATTCCGAGGTGGTCAACTATCTTTCTAAATGAATTCAACGTGATTCTAAACCGCATTCACAGTATCGGGAGACTTTAGAGGAGTATGAAGATAGACAAATTATTCAGCGTGTGCCAGATAATTATCAGCCAAAAAACAAATCATTTCTTTTATTTGCCTCAAGGAGTACTTTTCATTTCTGCAAATTTAAAAATTTTACTGATATCGTCATATGACGGACTATACGCTAGTAAATATCTATAATTCAAAACGTTCTAGTTATCGATAGGTCATAAAGATCTGTAATATTTAATCAGTGTTTAAAATCTCGGATGAAGACAGTTAAAAATAAAAGGTATAATTCTTCATCATGTTCAAATATTTCTGAAATACAAATCATCAAAGTATTTATTTTAAACATTCCAATTTCTTTTAGAAAGTGAAACACATTAGAGAAACTAATATTCATAGCTTTGTAAAATGATCTTGTCTAGCTGAAACTGAGGCAGAAGTGAAGCTGAATGATAAATCAAGCTCGTGTTGATTTGACGGGACTAGATTGTCTTGTATCTATCAACTCACTGGAATGTGAAATGAGATTTAATAGCTAAAACGCTTAAGGCAGTCTGTTGGCTAATTTCTTACTATTTATTTAAACGCACTAAACTGAAACGCTGTTGACAAGAAACAAATGCATTATGTGTGAAATCTGCAGGCTTTATTTGAAGTAAATAATAGTTTACGTTCCGTTAAAGTTTTTTAATTAAAAACAACCATTATTTCATGTAAAGAATTAGTTATTTTTTTATGATATTTAATAATTAAAGTATTTTACACGAGGTATATAGGTCAAAAATATTTTTCAAAGTGCAAATGTATAAAAAAACTAACAAGGCAGAGAAGTTAGTTTGAAATAATTTTATAAAACTTTGATTATAATTCTATGAAAATATAAATAATTTAATTAGTGTCTATTACGGCTGGATCGTTTATCAATATATCATCAAATATTGATATAATTTAAGATATCGCGATTTAAGTGTCGTGTAGGAGAACAATTGCCTAATGGTAGAGTAAAAACTGAGACATTTAAAATATATGCTCTCTTTCTATTGCAGCCATAAGTTCTTCAAATATAAATTATCTTTGCATTGTTGTAACCATTTTTGAACGGTTTTATTCCACTAAAGTATAGAATTGCTTTTTTTAGTTATATTCGCTAAAAGACAGATATCTGCAACAGACACATCAAGCATCAACAACAGCTAATATTTTTCGTATAAACTTCAACATTTCGTTTTCCATTTAAAGATATATTTTGTCAAAAGCAGATAATCTTGCCCTCTACTTTCTTTAATTTTAAATCTTTCTGAAATTTCATTTCAATGGTTTTTGCTGTGATCAGAAATTTTACTTTCTTTATGTTGTCCCACTTTTGAACAATCATAGTGTAGAACTTTATCGCTATTTACTTTATTCATAAAGCTAGATAGACACTACTTACCTTTGCAGTTTTCTACAGCAAATGTCCTTTTCTTTAAAATAAAGTAACTGCTATTTTATGCAGGATTCTATTTTTTATGGGCTCGAATGCTTTTTCTCGTAAAGAACAATCACATAAAATAAAAGCCTTTAGTAATATTTCTAACCATTCTTAACATAAAATTGATGCTGTATTTTCCTACAAGATATTTTTATTTCATATTTAAAACCTACAAATTTATAAAAGGAGAAATATGAACATAAAATCATATTTTGGTTGTAAAAACTCTATTTTAGACTATATAAAATGAACCATAATCGTTGTATATCCTTAATAAATATTAAGATAACTGGTTAGTTTTATATTGATTTCAATTCCTTCTTATACAATAGATGAAGTTACAAATGCACCTCTTTTTTAAACAATGAAAAGGAACAAAATAGATATCTTAGTTTTTTACAAATACAAACTTAGGTTGTTTGGTTTGTTTGGTGGACCGGGCCATTTTCATAATCTTCTCTGTTTCTGAGCATAAGAGTAAAATGAAACATAAAATACTGTTTTTAATATTAAAATACAAGTTCCCACTTTTATCTTTGAATATTGATTACTTTTCGTGTTTGAAACATTTTGTATTGTTTTTTATAAGTTTCAAACTATGTAAACCAGCCAAATTGATAACATTTTAATTTAAATATCAAATCATTACTTGTCAAGTCTTTTACTATACTACTGGTGACAGATCTGACATTTAACTTGAAAGGGCCTTCACTGACATCTTTAAAGATGTCTTTTAAAAATTTTTTTCTATTTTGAGTGTTATAAATATTTAGTAAGCGTCTTTTTTATTTAACATATTGCTCGATTAAACTTTAGACTTTAATATATGTATTTTTCGCTTTTGCTTTTTTGTATCTGGGACAAAAATTGTTAACAAATTTTGAAAAAGTACCCGATAACTGTTTTGCTTCACGAGCACTATTTAGAACTGACCTACTGCGTAAAGCTTATTCTAAACGGCTACATACATCCATGGAAGCAATAGAATTCGAATCCATGAACTCCAGTAATAAAGAATTTCGTTTTACCCATTCAACCATTCATTGTGAAATGCACAATGGATCAGCACAAGAATGCATCTATCCTTGCGGACCATGTTCAACACAACATGCGAATTGTTTTTCTTGAGGATGGTGACATCTATAGCAGGGCAATGTGACTTGTCATAAAGCTTACAGTGTACATGCATGGTTCGAAGAGCACCAGGAGCAGTCTACCGTAGCTCCTTAACAAGCAAATTTTTCGGAGTTGAATCTAATAGAGAACCTATGAAACTACCTCAATCGGGTTATTTCCACCATGGATTCTCACCGCAAAACGTACTTAGCGCAGCTGGCCAAGGCACTGGAGTCTGCATGACTCAACATCCCATTGAACTCCCAGGAACCTAACTGACTCTCTTCCTTCAAGTCTCGAAGCGGTCCACTCTGCGAGACGTGGTTATTCTGGTTTTTGATATGTTGTCCCATTAATGTGACTGGACTGTGTGTTTACATTTCAATACCTCATGAAATTAAAAGGTACTGTACATATGAGATACATACATAACGTTAAAACCAAAATTTGTTATAAATTTCACAGTACGTTTTATAAAAAAAATATGTTGAATAAAATCATTAACAGGATTTGTTTATTATACGAGGCACATCCAGAAAGTAAGTTTCCCGAGGTTTTCCCCCTTTAAAGTAATCGTAATTAGCCGTGTCGATTGCGCGTGCGTAACAGATCTATGGCGTATCAATGCCAGCTGGACAGGTCACGACTATTGCCACTAGCGTGGTAGCAGTGGTCCGAAATGGAAACTCTCCCGCCGTCTGAAAGGTTCAGTCGATGATCTTGAATGCACCAATCATTGCGCCAATTGAAATTCATCGTCAGCTCTGTCAGGTCTATGAGCCGAAACTGACACCCGAATACACAAAATTCAACGCTTAGAAGAAGCACTGGCATTTCTGCTACGGTATCACGTCGACGGCGACGAGTTCCTCTACAGAATCGTCACGGGCAATGAAACTTGGATTTCGCTCTTTACCGCAGAAACCAAGTAGCAGTCAATGCATTGGCGTCATAGTGGATCCTCGTTCAGGACCAAATTCAAACAGACTCTGTCGATACGGAAAGAGATGTGCACGGTGTTCTGAGACATGAAGTCTGGTTCCATTCACAGGCGGCAGAATTCTACGACAGAGGGATACAAAAGTTGATCCCACAATACGACAAGTGTCTCAATTCTGCTGATGGCTATGTTGAAAAATAGCTGAAACATTGTTGTACGTGTTGCCAATAAATATGTCCCTGAAAGTGTGAGTTCTTTTTTTTTCTTTTAAATAGGGAAACTTACTTTCTGGATGCGCCTTGTATTATATATAATGTTAGCACGACAAAGGACTAGCTTTCTAAAATCAGTTCAAATTCCGTGACGAATCTGAATTTGATTTAATTCAAATAACTATTCTCTAAAAGTGCATAACAAAAAAACGCAAAAGATATATTTCATTTCAGAAGAATTTCTTACTGTTTACTAAATAAATTAATGTATTACTTTAGATGGAAAAAGATTATTAAACAGCTAAAATTAATTTTAGCCTAAGACACCGCTAGTCATTCAAAAGAAATAATAATAAGAAATTAATATCGATCTTATATTTCCCATTAGATAAAGAGAAGATTCAATCATCTAAGATACAGCAGAAAATAAATCTAAATAAATCTCTGTTAATTAATTATGAATTCGCAGTTTATCAGTATTCATCACTTTTTATGACGTCGTTTAAATATAGAACAGCCGTTAATATAAATGCATATGGATCACAGCTTTAAATATGATACACTATAAATATTAAACAGCTGACTGGATATTCATAATACCAATTTTTTAAACAGTCGGTGCTTTAATTAAACTTAAACTACGATTATAAATGGATTAGTTTTCCTTCGTTTTTCATGTTTTAATATTCGTAATTTTTTAAACAAACTAGTCGAATTTCAGAATTATTTTTTAATTTTTATTCTTTGAGAAAGACTTTATTATATTTGTACCGATGTACTTTCCCACGATGGTCAGCATGAAGTCGGGATTCAAGAGTGGCTGGACATCGTAACCCCGTGCCTGCACGTCCGTACCGACGTCCTGTACGCCCAAACGCCCGCACCGATTGCATAATTACTAGAGGTAAACTTGATAGTATTCATAATTATGACTGAATGGTTAGGTAGCTAATCTTCGGACACAGAGTTCGTGGGTGTGAATCCCAGTAAGCCATGGATATCCAGAATCGGCTTTAACCAATTGAGGAATAGCGAGTAAATGCTATAAGAACCAATCGTTGTGAAATCGTTGCCGTTTAACGCCATCTAGCAATTAAATCTCGCAATTAAAAATTAAAATAAAACGTTCCAAACTCCGCTTACTCATACGCGACGCTGGTCTCTCAATATCAACCAGATATCATAGCGTGAAGGCGATAAGAGTAATATCACTGTGTTGCATATACGAGACGTTGGTCGCGAACGGGTTAAGCAGTAGATTCCAGTCTCATTAGCCCTCCTGTTGCAAAAACTAGACCGTAGAGCTCCAAACCAAACCAAACGTACACTTTGTTGCATAATATTTTTACAAAAATATTCTCGAATATTAAATATCTACAAATTTGTAGATAGATTTTAGAGAACATGTATCTACAAATTTGTTGTTTTATTTTTCCTACCTTTTTAAATACAAATATATATAGTGAGAAATTTTCTCATACATATGTTAGCACGATTTCATTTTTTACATTTTATATTTAGTCAGAAATTTAGTGCACCTATACAATTCATATAATACTAAAAATTTATATTAAGAAATTTTCTAATCTTCAATTCTGAAAATTATTCTGCTATTAAATTATTTTGCAATGTCACTCAAAATATGCACGTTTTAAAATTAACGGCAGCATTTTTAGCAAAACTTTAAATTAAATATTGATAAACAACCATTTCACACACAAATTATACTAAAATATTCCCAGAAATTTTAAGATTAATAGAAATTTCAAGGTGCTTAAGATTAATTAATCATTTTAAGTTAAAAGAATTATAATATAAATAGAACTAAAACAAATTTTTCTAGTATACTACAGGTAAACAGCATATTACAATTTTTCTCATAAATCCAATTGATTTCAAAACTTTCTTTAAAAAGAAAAATATTCTGCTTTAAGGTACTTTTTTGATAAGAATGGAAAATGTAGTTCGCATGATGTTTCCGCTAAGATAAAGTCTAACAAATTTTGACTTTTTTGAAATGGATGACTTTTTAAGATGAAATAAAATTCCATATATTCTTTAATGTCGACTACACACGAGTTATTTTGTACTTGAAATAATACCTAGGTTACTAAAAATACTAAGGACTTTTTAATTTTAGATTCAACTTTAAGCTGTCAAATCTTGTAATAATAATATGCCACATAAAATTCGTTATGTGTCTATACTGAATATATACCTATACAGGAGGAGCAGTCAAAATAATGTGAAATTCTGTTACCTTACTTTTTTTAGCATTGATTACAACTTGATTTCAGCCTGGATGGAAAACGAACACTCAATAGTAAAAATAATACGTATGCCCGTTTCCAGAAAAAAATATTTCTAATTCAGAATTTGCATTTGGAGATGAAAACTAACTACAGATATTACCCTCCAGAGTACCTTAAAAAGATTCATTTATATTCAAGTAAAACAACCGATGGTGGCATTCAAGGTGTAACATATCATTCTGTTCATCAGACTAAATTTTGACAATTACAAAAGTGTAGTGGGCTCAATATCATTTTGCCACACAGATGAAGAATCTGGGAACAAATTTTATACCTTTCTCGAAAGATGGTTGGCCAGAATGAAAACATAAACTGATGCTATAATCAACCCATTCAGTACAACAGATGCACCAAAACCACGATGTAACATGACAGTGGCAGATGAGATCCTCCAATTGTGTCCAAAGAGTGTGATAGGCTGATTATAACCTTGATACACAGGTAGAAAATCTGGGAACAAATTTTGTACCTTTCGAAAATGATGGTAGGATAAAATAAGAACAAACTGATGCTATAATCAGCCTATTCAGTACAACAGATGCACCGAAATCAAGATGTAACATGACAGTGGAATATGAGATCCTCCAATTGTATCCAAACAGTGTGATGGGCTGATTATAACCTTGATACAGAGGTCGAGAATTTGGGAACAAAATTTTTAGCATTCGAAAAGGATAGTCAGCCAGAACACGACCATAAACCAGTGCTGTAATCCACTTATAAGTAAGAGCTGTGCCGAAACTAACAGAACAATGAGAAATGAGTTTCTCTCATTGCGTCCAAATATTATGGCCAAGATGTTATTTTTGTCTTTTCGAAAAATTGTATGATGGTTTTAAAACACCCGTTCTAACATGCATGTTTTGGACACACGTTAAAATCAGATAGATTTTGTCTATACACTTTCCTAAATAGTGTGCAAAAATATATAGTAATTCCTATATAGTGTATTTTTTGTGTTTTCTACAGACTGCTACAAAATCGTTCTGAATGTATCAGAATTCATATTTGTCCACTATTATTTTAAAGAAGTTACAAACTATTTTAATTAAAGGCTGAATCTGTACTTTTGGTCTAAGATGTTGAGTATAATAAAGTTATGAATCTAAGGTTTATGTTTAGAAATATTACGGACAATTATCACATCTGTTATTAAGTTAATGGGAATAAGTAAACAAACTAATTAGTTTGCTATTGAATAGTTTATCACACTTCCAAATTTAGTAGGACATCTGGTTGTTCGTTGATTTTAATTCTTTGGGTATAAAATTAACAGTGGATTTATTACGTTAGAAAATAAGATAGAAAAACAATAAGCTGGTTAAAAAACAGCAAAATATAGAATAATACATATAAAATCATATATACTAAACTAAACTCTTCGGCACAGCAGCACATAGGGATCCACATCATACAGCTCCAATCTCCATTTCCGAGATCAAGTGCTTTGGGGTGAAAAGCATATGTTCCGGTTAGGTGGTTAACCGTACGTGGAATCCTCAGGACTTAGTTCTCAAGCATACGTGATCCTCAGTTTATTTATCCGCTGAAGGGATGAAAGAACAACTCAATATTTCACAGACTGAGGATCGAACTCCGGATTTGTATCGTTTGAGCGCGAAGCACTACCCCAGCTCCACTCGGCCCAGGTATATGTATACACACACACACACACACACACACACACACACACACACACACATATATATATATATATACATATATAAATATATAAGTGTGTGTGTGTGTGAACTAATTTAATATTAAAATGTTACTGCTAA
>CM063501.1:26942314-26957314 GCA_032207245.1 Pardosa pseudoannulata
TTTTACATTTAAATACTAATTGGTGAGCACAAAGTTTTTGCTTGTTAACATTCTTCGGAGAAACACTAGTTCGCAAACGTTTATAATTCCAAACATACATATCATTTTTACCGTGTACATTCTTAATTTTGGCTAAGTCCTAGGCAAAACATGTAAACATCTTGACCATCAACAGACTTTTCTTAAAGAATGCTGTCACATTGAAGTCCAATGAGTCCTTTTGTACGGTATCTCCTAATTTCTTTAATAGTAAAGACAAAGTAAAGCTTTTAGTCGTTACTGCTTATGAGGTAAGAATATGCAATAAGGATCTTTCTTATTACTGCATCTCAGAAGTTACGCTGGCCGGGGTACATTACTAGAAGGACCGCAGGCGTAGGGGGAACTGTTAGTTTGATACACTTGATTTCGGTTTTAGTGCTCTAAACTAAACCAACAATCAGAGGAAGGGCAGAACATGGGGATCAGTTGCTTTATGTCGCATAATACGATACCCATCCAGAAAGTAAGTTTCCCGATGTTTTCCCCTTTAAAGTAAACTTAATTAGCCGTATTAATTGCGCATGCATAACAGATCTATGATGTATCAAACATATGTCTGCTGGATAGGTCCCGACTCGTGCCAGCAGCAGGGTAGCAGTGGTCTGAAATGGAAACTCTAATTCCTTCTCCCGCCACATGTAACGTTCGGTCAGTGATCTTAAATGCACAAAGCATTGCACCAATTGAAATTCCTTGTCAGCTCTGTCAGGTCTATAAGCCAAAACTGACATCCGAACACAAAATTCAACGCTTAGAATCAGAACTGACATTTCTGCTACAGTATCACGATGGCGGCGACGAGTTCCTCGACAGAATCTTCACTTGCAATGAGACTTGGAATTTTTACTTTACCCCGGAAACCAAGCACAGTCAATGCATTGGCGTCATAGTGGATCTTCGGTCAGAACCAAATTCAAACAGACGTAGATGCATGGTGTTCTGGGACAGGATGGTTGGTGCCATTGACAGGCGGCAAAGTTCTACTACAGAGGGACGACCCACAATTGAACCCACAATATAACAAGAGTCTCAATTCTGGTGGTGGCTATGTTGAAAAATAGCTGAAACAGTTCTGTACTTGTTGCCAATAAATATTTTAAGTAGGTAAACTTATTTTCTCGATGCTTCTCGTATTAATGGCCTCAATTTGACAACTCAGTATGTGTTACCTCAAGTACCTCAAGAACAGTAGTTTGTAGGTTTGCCATATTTCTGAAAGACATTGATTTTATTGTTTTGGCAACATACTCAAACACTATGTTAAATACATGCAACATATAAAATGCAATACAATTTATAAAACAAATAGCCGTGTATAATGTGCATTCAGTTTTCTCAGTTTATTAAAACTTATAACCCTCTTCTTATAAAGAGTTATTAATTTAGTCATACTTTATTCAAAATAATAGCACTACATAAATCAATTGTTTTATTATATTCTTAATTAGATGATTTATTACTCAATAAGTAAAAAGTACATTTGTCTTAATGAAGTATTCATTATTTGCGTCATATGTATGGCCAGACTTCTTATATAAACGTTACAGGTAACAATAGATATCAAATAAGTTTTCATTGAACATAAATCATACCTAATTTAATATATGTTCCTAATTGGTTCGTACCTCAGTTGTTCATTTATATTCTTCAAATGTCTATTTGAAACGGTCTTTGTCATGTCTGAGTTTATTATCAGCATTTTGCTTCAAAGGAACAGTTAGCAGTCCCTTTGATATATCTATGCGATGTTTGGTGCTCTTTAGAAAACAAATGCTGATTTAAGCAGAATAATGATTCAGAGTTAGGAGCTGAGTTTCAAATGGGGTTACTTTTGACAAATTGAACTATAATGACGTCTACCACAAAATGTATGTAATTGTCATTATGTTATAATGCTGCTCTTTGTTTGTTCGTATTATTAAGTACATAAACTGGAGATTACAATAAACGAATCACTAACAAATGATAAATTACACAGAAAATCCTTGCAGTCACATCAAAACATTAAATCTGAAAGCGAAACAAATGATTGGATTGATGTTAATTTAATTTTACATCAATTAATCCATCATAATAATGAAAATGACAAAGATGAAACGAAATAGCAATCATTAAAGGGAATATTCCTCCAATATATACATCTGATATTTCTGAAGATTCATCATCAGGAATCATTGTAAATTTGACAAATGTTTGTTATAGGTGTTTTAAATAAATCGAAATGAACTACTGAATAAAAGTTGCTTCAACAGCTAAATAAAACAACGAAGTCATCATCTTTTAGTAAATAAGTTATAAAAAAAGTTCAAAAAAACTACTTTTTTCTGTTACTGAATTTTTGTAAATATGTTTAACTATATAAAAACATTTACGAATTGTTTTCATATTTTATGTTTTAAATATATTTCAATTTAATTCTTTCGATGTTTGATAAAGATATTTTTACTTGTGGTGCTCAGACAAATTAGTTATACAATCCTTAATTTTCATGTAGATACTCTTTTATTCTTTTTAAAATTTTTTATCTTTTTAGATCAATATTGAGAGGGAAAAATAAAGATTTAATAAATCCTGTATTATATGATATGCATCTCAAACATTTCTCAAAATGGTATCAAAATTTAGCCGTATCTTTCAAATAGCTCTTATTCACTTTTCTTTAATTCTTATAGCTGAAGACGTTATGAGGTTTCACCACCTCAAAAGAAAAAAAATGAAAGCCAGTATTGTGGATATTTCTAAACAACTCTATAAACAAGGAAGTGTGAACCTTTTTTCCATTAGTGTACCAGTAAAATTAAGGTTTATTATTTTAAGGTGTCCAGAGAGCCACTTGTTATAATTCTTTCAGATTTGTTATATTCTCTTTCATTCCTTAAGGTACAAGTGCTCTTCGGGTTGTTCTAAGTGGGTAACAACTTCCCAGCCTTATATTAGCATAAAGGTATTTGTACCTGTATTGCCAGCTGCATTAGAAAAACAAACAATATTTTATCTTCAAACCCCTATAATTTACATAAAAGTATATAATTTTTAAAATCGTCCTTTGTCCTCTTGTCACAGTAAGAATCAATGCTCTAATATAAAGTTTTTATTTAACATTTGTTTAAAAATTCAATTTTTGTATTGTGTGGAAGCCTTTTCATAAAACTAATGTTTATTATTTTAAGGTGCCCAGTGTTTGATTGTTATAATTATTTTAAATTTGTTTTATTTTCTTTCTTCTTATTTTCTTTCGAATGCCTACTTACCGAGCGATATGCTAAGCTTAAAACGGCATCCTTTGACAATTATTAACACAATTTTAAACTTGTTAAAATTGACTTATGTGAAATGTAAAAAATAAATTATACCTTGGTTTCAAAAGGTGTCATTCCTAATTGCAATCACTTTTTATTTCCACTATTACATTATATTAACCAAACATTTAAACATAAAAAAGTAAAGCATTGTACATTGCATTGCTTAACGCCACATTATACATATGACTGACATCACGCCACTGACTCAGTATATTAACACGTTGATTGACACACGCATTTTTGATGGTTCGCCCAAGGTGCCAAAGTGAACTTTTCATGACGCGATGCATATGCTTAAATATTATTTGCAGCAGATAAAACGAGTTATAAAATCATGCTTGAAGCAGTTTTCGTGGTGAAGGTCACCAGTGACTCCCACGGCGCGGTAGGCAATTCTTACGATTGTCCCTTTTTTTTTTTCAAACAATCGTGTTTCGATTGCTAAGTGATTACTCTCATTCTTTAGCATTCAAAGCAGCTAGGAAGAACTAGAGCAAAAAATTGGACTAAATAAGTGGTGAGATATTGTTCCGATTGCATTGATTCACCTTTTCTTTGCCTTGCATGTTTCAATCTGACTCATCGCAATATGCACTCATAAAATGTATATTTTTCATGTACTAATAGAATTATTTTTGTATGTTCTATACTGCATTAATGCATTAATTTCTTCAAACTATTATAATAACAATGGTATTATTGAAAAATTTAACCGTATCCATATTTACTATAATTATGTACTTTTATTATTTTCTGCATCTCCGGTCACCGACACGGCTCTATAGCCAGGTCGAGGGCCGGTTACCGGTGACTCTCATGACAGTTAAGGTGTTAATATAATATATTTATACTACTAACTTATTTCTAGATACTTTGTTTCCTAATCCAATGTTTTCTATCAATTCTTAAGTCATTTTACCAGGTTTATAAATTAGTCATTCTATGTTTAAAATTAAACCTACGTGTTGAGCTTACACAATATTGTAATTAAGTTTCTCATTTTTAATCAAATAATTCACTTTTCTCACTGCATATTTTCTATATAAATGTCATTTGAAATTTATAAAATTTCAGTCATAAATTATTTTATCCATCAAAAGACTTAAGCCTAGTATTCTTAACTGTATAAGAAATCAATAAAAGATAATTTTCACTCTATTTGCTCTGGTTTGCTCTTTAGTATAATTGTCACGTACTTTTGCGGAGCAATAAAATATTTTTCAACTTGGAACCGTATCTTCCTCAATAAATCTTCTATTTGATATCGCAGATTTATCGAATTTGAAATTGAACAGAAAAGTGTGATCGTTTATCAGATTTCCTTTTCATTAACAATATTTCCATGGAAATATCAAGAATGCGGTGCACTCTTCTTAAAAAGTTTTCAATCAATCTTGATAGATGTTTTAACTCATATTCATTCTGCCTTTTTTATATTGGAGGATAATCGAATAAGGAATATTTTCTTTTTGTTATGGATTACATTGAATAGAGGACAATTTCATGCGTTGGATTGCATATTCCTCTAGTTTGAATTTTACATATAGCAAGAATATTTGTAGCCTTTTGGATTGAGCTTTAATAATATAAATTTTTGTCTTATTAGAGCTTATTTAACACTAGATTACCCAAGGCAATCATTTTGACTGTTTTTTAATTTCAATTAGAAAAATAATTATGAAATATAATGACACAATTTCTTAGAATTTGGTGACTTTTTCTATAACATATAAATGGGTTTATGAATAATTGTAGTTACTTCCGCCCTCCTTTATTATATAATATTAAAAATCAATTTTAAACAAATTTCTTTACATGTTTGTTATTTTTTCACAATGCAGTCATTTTGACTGTTTTTGGGCAATATAGGTATACAAGAAATCCCGGGCAATCTGGTGTTAATGAACCGTTTATAGAAATTATACACATTAAAAAGTTTTTAATCTCTGTTGTTATTGCTATCTTATGCCACTTGGTCAAATCAAGCCCGATAGAGCCGGAGGCTACTAGTATTAAGGCAAAGGGGGGCGCCTTTCGTTTTGACCAGCACCTTAAAGGTGAAAGTGTGACTTAAGCCCAAGTGGATCTTCATAATTTTAAAGCGGGGACCACGCAGAAGACCCCTAGGCTTGACCTGCCACCCCCAGAGATATCGATTGAGAACTTGGAGGAAATCGTGACCACGAATCTATTTTAGTCTTCCCAGTCACCTTTAATGAACACTTAAGCCGGCTCGGGCTCCAAACCCGCAACTCTCCAGTTACGAGATCGTTGCCTTTGCCGAGTGTGCTACCACGGCTCTTTGATTTTTGTAGTTCTCATGGATGTGTATACCAAGAATTTTGTATTCAGTTACTATCGACTTAAAGAAGTAGGTCATTGAATAATTACTCTTGCATTTCAGAGCGTAAATTCTCAAACGATATCTCTGGTGATAGCAAGATAAGCCTGGAGCTCTTCTGCTTCATCCTACCTTGAATGCTCGGACTGGACACTGCTTACCCCAAAATACAATTCATCCAGAACTTATAAAGAACAATAAAAAAGAAGTAAAACTAACAGATATTGGCGT
This sequence comes from Pardosa pseudoannulata, assembly GCA_032207245.1. NCBI lineage: Eukaryota > Metazoa > Arthropoda > Arachnida > Araneae > Lycosidae > Pardosa > Pardosa pseudoannulata. The sequence goes on from CM063501.1 coordinate 26,948,231, forward strand.
AGTCCCTGCTTCTAAATTATGAGGACCCATTTTGTTTGTTTATGTTGTCATAGAGAGTAAGTGCTAGCTGCTTATATGGTGTTCCCATAATAAAAGGTCACAAAAATATCTGAGCTTAGTGCAGCTGTATTTTATTTCAAGTGACTCGCATTTGAAATAATAATAAAAGGAATTGACAATCATGTTCACTATTAAACCGACTTTTCATTAAATAAATGTTGCCACTTATATTGGATTGTTGGAGCAAAGAAAAGAAGGAAACATTTATTTTTTAGTTTTAGTTTAACTTATTGCGCTTAAAAATTCAGTGATCCAAATATATCGTTTTGAACAATTTTTATTATTTGTTTGGTGAATTTTTACTTTTAAATTAAATAATTACAGTAAAACAAATGATGAATAGATGTTTTTTCTTTTCTACCATATTTATTCTTGAAATTTCGGCAGTGTAATCGTTTTAATATAAAGGTATTTCAGACACTAATTCCCCAATGGACATAATTTAACAAATTAGATATTGTAGTTTATAAAAGTATGCAGTAAATTAGGAAAAAGATTTTGAAAATATAACTCTCTAAGAAAGTAAGAAACAAGAGATGATAAACGATGAGTAAATAAATCAAAAAATCAAATACTGTGGTTAAATGCCAGTGAGATGTACAAAGATAAAAAGATTATCACGAAAGGAGGAATTCAGCAAGACTAATGTTGTGAAAATAGTTTTTCGTTATTAATAAAATCTGAACACTCAATGAGGATGTACTGCACAATAAAGGAGACACAACATGCACTGCAGAAAGAGGCATGCTCAGATAGAAACAAATGGAGATGAGTGAACCAGATATAACTTATTCTTGAGAGCTTGGGACATTACGAGGTTTTGTAAAGTTTGAGGGGTAATGTTACTCGTGTCCGTCGCATACCTTAAGCTACAAGTGGTTCCTGGGTGATGCTAAATGATTAACAGGTTCGCAGCCTTGTTAAGCCATTAGGGTGATGTCTGTATCGCCATCTGCATTTAAAAAAAATTATAAATTTGAGAAAGACATTCCGTTGTCAGGTTTTACCACATGTAAATTGTTGAGAGTAAAATAATTCCATGATTCCGACAGCCTCTATAAAAAATATTTTAACGATGGCATTTACATCGCAATAATTGAATGCAACAGTAACAAATCTGTAAGCAGATTTTGCTTCCATATCCCCTAGTTTGTGAATAAAACTTCAACCTGAGAAACAATACAAAAGTTTATAAAAGCCCCCTTAAGCAAATTTCTCTACTGGATTCAAAGCTGAAAATAAATGGTTTACTTCTAATCCTTTGATAACCATAAAGAGTGTAAAGAAGGCAGTCTAATAAAATCACAAATTTCTCGAAGGTATAGTTAGTTATCTCTTCCAAAACTTTTAAAATGTAAAAGATTTAAGTAGAAAACTAAAATTCATCAAAGTAACTCGGCTTATTCATGCAGTTTCAAGCTTTATATGTTAAAAAAATGCTTAAGAACATACTGTTGGGAATAATTTACATTACTGAAAGTAAATAACCCCTTCAGTTTTAACTTTAACAATAACATACGTGCAATAATAGAAAAATACACTGACAGTCTAAACTCCAAAAAAGTAAAAATTAAATTAATAAGAAACTTATTTAAGAAAATATTTAAGAAATGTGTAATATAGAGGATTTGATAAAATGTGCTATTAAAAATAATCTTTATCGTTTTGATTGTGAAAAACTCTTGAATGTTTTAACACACAAATTATAATGTTGATAAGTGTTTATTCATATCCCTTAAACAGTATGTTTCACTTAAACAGATTTTGGTTTGATTTGGTTTGAACTGCTACGGTCTACTTTTTGCAACACGAGAGCTAATGAAACCGGAACCTACAGCTTAAATCCAATTCTGAACGGCTACAAACAACCATGCCACTGTAGGATTCGAACCCACGAACTCCGGTACCGAAGTCCAGCACACCAACTAATCGCCCATCGTTCGACTTAAACAGATTTTGTGATTCCTATCCCTCCAAAATTTCTAAAATAGCTACATTTTTCTAATGCATTATTAATCTATTCCTCAAAATATTAATTTATAGTAACATAGTTATGATGTAGCTTAAAATATTGAAAAGTATCTTATTTCATTTTTCTTAAATTTCATTATAAGAAGCTTAGTTGAGTGTTAGAATACACGAACGGCAGTTCTTGATCAGAAATTTATTCAAACACTGAAAGTAAAATATTGAAATAAAATGCAGAAAGATATTAATACGTATACGTATATGATAAATGCTAATATTTCTGTTGGAACGTATAATCTACAAATAAAACAAAACAGTCGAGAAACCAAGCATTTAAGATGGAATTCAGTGAAGGTGTGTTATTCTTACTGTTCCACCCCACATGTCCCCCTAAAAACACAGAAAGATAGAAAAACACTTTACTGACTACGAAATTGAAGTATTGTAATGGTTTGTCAAGAGATTACATTTCTTTTTCCTTCTTCGGGGAGAATGTTTACATTAATATCACTTAATTTGGTCACTTAACCTGGGAATAGGGTATTGAATTCGTCTGTTCCAGCATAAATAAATGAGTTATTTCTATTGGTACAAGATCCAGGAAAGGATAAGCTATGCCAAACTTAACGTCAAAAGGAGGTAAAGAGCAGAACACGATACGAGAACAAAAGTGAAAAAGTAAAAAAGATATGAAGATAAAGGAGAAAGGTTAAAAGTGTAAAATTACGAGCATGAGTAAAGCTAAAAACATTGTATACAATGAAATGGCCCAATTTTCCTTTACAATGGAAAACAGGTGTAGATCAGAGTTTTCTCGAATCAAATCACATAAAGTAATAATAAAATTCGAAAAACATGGTATTCCAGCAAAGCATCAGAGATAGCTGATAAGAGAAATAATGGAAAAATAGTGTTAAACGTATTTTCTGAATTATTTTAGTTTTACAGTTACTTTTCTTAACCACTTTTAATTATTTTAACACTTTTAACAGTTTTTCTCCATTAGATTATTATTGCGTCCCTTATATTATTTCCCTTATATATACCCATTGAATGATGTCAGTCCCCTTAAAACTCGGTTAATGTATTACTTCAATATTGATATAAAGGTAGTAATAGCTAAGAAAATTGCCCTTAAAAAAGTATATTGAGCTCGAATTTTTCACGTCCCTTTTTATTAAGTTTAAATTAATTGAAACTTTATTATTATTCCTTTAAAACTGCAGCTTTGTGAACTATGGATAAACAAAACTTTTATTTGTTTATAGGTTTGGTTTTTGGTTGGAGCATTACGGTGTATTCTTTTGCAATATGAGAGTTAATATTTATTTGTTTATATTAAATAGCTAAAGCCTTATACTTAAAATGTATTAGACTTATTTCTCAACTGATTATAAATATAATAATATAGTTCCTATCATTAAATAATCTAAACAGCAATCTAACTGGTTTTATTTCGCTTAATTATATATAAATCACATATACAGTTTTCAATATAGTACATCGAAATTTTCAAATATAACTTTCAACTCTCTTGAATATAGAAACAGTCAAACCTTAAGGGAAGTCACAGTGTCTTTTGCAGAATAAAGTAACTAATGAGAACGCTTTCAAAATGTAATAAAAATATTTGTAAGCATGATTATATGCATGTATATTTATGTTTGTATTAAATTTATCTAAAATTATTGTCCATAACGATCTTCAAAATTCTCCTGATTAACTCTTTATAATTTCTTAATATTAACTTTCCCTGATGCCTAAATTAAATTAAGGGTAGAAATCCTTGAGATTGCATTATTTTCATATTTCCCAAAAATGATGTATGAATTAATAACTGCTATGTGTATTCCTTTTTATCCCTTTTCTAAATCAGATGTCAAACTTCACAGGGAAAACTGAGGATTTTTTTATATTTCACAGTGAATGTTTATACACTCTACCTTAGAGCCGTTGTTTAAAACACAACAGATGCACCGCTGTTTCTGGAATGAAAACATGAAAATACTTGCACTCCAACAATTGCAATCTCGGTCCAACAGCGAGATATGAGAAGAATTCTTTGCCCAATCAAACAAAAAGTTTAGTCAACGTTCTAAATAGTGAGAAAGGAACTTAGATCATTGGAAAAATAAACCATTCTCCTGTGACAGCTGGAAAATATAATGAGTGGGCAGAAAATTAGCTTGTATTTTACAGTTAACTTTGGAAGGCTGTTAAAAGAATTGTAAGTCCTCGAGCACTCCTATATGTTATTAGATATTAGGCGGCTGGAAAAATAGATATGACAGAACGAGAAGGGGATACAGGAGAATTTCAAAGAGATAATAAGTATAACAGCTTTTACATGTTACATATGTATGTATATTTAAATATGTATATATGTATATATATATATATATATATATATATATGTGTGTGTGTGTGTGTGTGTGTGTATGTATGTATATATGTATGTATATATATATATATATATATATATATATATATATATATATATATATATATATATATATATATATATATATATATATATATATATATATATATATATATATATATATATATATATATATATATATATATATATATATGTATATATATATATATATATATGTATATACACACAAACATATATATATATATGTATGTATGTATACATATATATATATATATATATATATATATATATATATATAAAGAATATCTTAATCACACTTTTATGAATGGTATTACATGCATTAATACAGATCTTTTAAAAAGATTTCTTTCGAAATTTAGTTACGTAATCAATATTTCATAAGTCGTTTTCTTAAAATGAAGGCTTACATTTTTTTCGTACTTCTCTTTTTACATTTATCAGCTCATCTTACACTAATATTAAATCTAGTTTCATATTAAAGTCGAAAGTGTAACAGTTGTTTGGAAAGTTTACCTTCATTTCTAAACTCATAAAAGAAGAAAAATTAGTCCCTGGCAGGGATGAGTGATTTCTGTGCTTAACTTCAGCCATCTCTTTGTCATCAAGATTTCTGTAGATGCATTTTGCAGATCGTACTTTAATTAAAACTCTAGGTGTAACAGATGTTGGATTCTGTAAGTGTGAACGAGGTTCAGAAATGACTGCAAAAATCAAGTGTCATAAATATAAATCTTTCTGTAAAGGTATTTAATTAAACCTGCTACTAAAAAGAGCAAAAAATATAGCATATACATAAATGTTACAAAAAAAGGATTACTTTTCAGAGATTACTGGTAATAATGAAACATTTCGTAATAAACTATATTTTGTTGAACTTTTCTCTGTGAAATTTTATAAAAGTGAATGTATATCTATGATCTAATTTCATATCAATAGCAATTAAAATTTCTTAATTTTTAATAGTTGTTATTCAACTTGACTTGTGTGTCAGATGAAATTTTGTAATCAGTTTTTAACCACCTTTCTAACTAAGTAGATATCTGAAACTTTTCACATATGTTTATTTTAGATGACAATACAATATTCCATCATAAAAAATTAGATAGGAGAAAAAAATTCCGTTTGGTAAATGTAAAAACCTGTTTACAGAACTTGGAGTCCCAATTGCAGAGATTTTAAACTAGTGTCGCCATCTATTTGCAAAGTTTCATAACGAAAAACCCAAAGGTAATTTGTGCAATTATTTAAATTAATGATTCCTGATACAGAACATTGTACACATATATAGTTTCACGTTGATGGTAATATATTCATGGGAGAAGTCCAAAGTACATCTGCCCACAAAAATTACTTTAAAGATTACTCTACTAAAAGATCATTATTTTAAAAAGCTCCATCAATTAACAAGAGCACGTTAACATAAAAAATTTTTTTAAACAATTATGTATTATTAGTTTAAAAGTAATAATTAGTCCTTCATATCTTGCTACAGTATTTTAAAATTTTATAACGTACCAGAAATGTAACTATGCATAGAAATTAATAATGCAAGAAATGTTGGTATTGTAAAAGTAATACAATTTATCCATGTCAGAAGTCCTAAGTACATCTGCACACACAAATCGTTTTAAAGATTACCACACTAAATAATCGTTATTTTTTAAAATCCTATTCATTGTCAAAGGTACGTAAAATTGCAACTTTTCAAACTTATGTGTATTATCAGTCTACAAGTAATAATTAGTCCTTCAGATCATGAAATATTATTTTAAAAGTTTGTAACGTAGAAGTAATGTTGATTTACATAAAAATTAATAACGCACGCAATAAAAATGTAAGCTCATCTTACACTAATATTAAATCTAGTTTCATATTAAAGTCGAAAGTGTAACAGTTGTTTGGAAAGTTTACCTTCATTTCTAAACTCATAAAAGAAGAAAAATTAGTCCCTGGCAGGGATGAGTGATTTCTGTGCTTAACTTCAGCCATCTCTTTGTCATCAAGATTTCTGTAGATGCATTTTGCAGATCGTACTTTAATTAAAACTCTAGGTGTAACAGATAGTCGAAAGTGTAACAGTTGTTTGGAAAGTTTACCTTCATTTCTAAACTCATAAAAGAAGAAAAATTAGTCCCTGGCAGGGATGAGTGATTTCTGTGCTTAACTTCAGCCATCTCTTTGTCATCAAGATTTCTGTAGATGCATTTTGCAGATCGTACTTTAATTAAAACTCTAGGTGTAACAGATGTCAGATTCTGTAAGTGTGAAGGAGGTTCAGAAACGACTGCAAAAATCACGTGTCATAAATATAAATCTTTCTGTAAAGGTATTTAATTAAACCTGCTACTAAAAAGAGAAAAAAATATAGCATATACATAAATGTCACAATAAAAGGATTAATTTTTAGAGATTACTGGTAATAATGAAACATTTCGTGATAAACTATATTTCGTTGAACTTTTCTCTGTGAAATTTTATAAAAGTTAATGCATATTTAAGATCTAATTTCATATCAATAGCATTTAAAATTTTTTAATTTTTAATCATTGTTATTCAACTTGATTTGTGTGAAATTTTGTAATCAATTTTAACTACCTCTTTAACTAAGTAGGTATCTGAAACTTTTAACAGATGTTTATTTTAGGTGACAATACAATATTCCGTCATAAAAAATTCCGTCATAAAAGGAGAAAAAAATTCAGTTTGGTAAATGTAAAAAACCTGTTTACAGAACTCGAAATCCCAATTGGAGAGATTTTAAACTTGTGTCGCCATTTATTTGCAAAGTTTCATAAGAAAAACCCAAAGGGTAATTTGTACAATTATTTAAATTAATGATTCTTGATTCAGAAAATTGTACACATATATAATTTTACGTTGGAAGTATGGGTAGGAAAGTATTTCTAATTAAGATAGTCCGTTTATTTGGTTTTTATTACACAAAGACTCAATACTGCTGTATGTCTTAGGATGAGTCAGCGTAAGAAGTGACTTACACAAAGACTCATTAGTTACAAAAGAATTATTAATTATTAATATTGTATTTCTAGTTTTAATTTTTTATTTTAAGTCCAAACTTCTAATTTATAAAATTAAGTCATACAAAAAGAATAAACAAAATAGTAATTTTACCTCTTTCTATTAATGTCAAAATCATAGTATATGCCTTTTTTTTTTTTTTTTTTTTTTTTTTTTTTTTTTTTTTTTTTTTTTTGTTAAGTGCTATATTTAGAGAACCCAAATTAAAGTTTTAAAATATTACTATAAGTATTTTTCCTACATCTAAAAAAGTTTCCAGACTACTTTTAATAAAAAAAAAGTTCTATCATTTCAGCAAGTAAATAAAATTGCAGTAACAAGGGCTTTAAATATCTTCTAATGATAAATCTATAAAACAAATCGTTATTTTATACAATCCCACTATACGCCAAGGGTACGAAAACGCGAATATTGAAACCGATATGTAAGATTAGTCTACAAGTAATAATTAGTTCTGATCTTGCAATAGTGTTTTAAAAGTCTGTAAAGTACAAGTAATGTTATCTTACTTACATATTATTAATGAACGCAAAAAAATGTTTGCAATGTAAAAGTAATACAATTTATCCATGCAAGAAGCTCAAAATGTATCTGCTCACTGAAATCGTTTTAAAGTTTACCGTCTAAAACATCGTTATTTTTAAAAAGTTTCAATGTTCTTCAAGAGTTAGCAAACTCAACTGTTCAAACTTATATTTATTTTTTTAGTCTTCAAGTAATATTTAGCCGAACGATTTCCGAATAGTAGAGAGCAGCTCTTCGGTACTGAAGTTTGCGGGTTCGAGTCAAATTTATAGCCGTTAAGAATCGTCTTTAAGCAATAGGTCCTGGGCTCATTAACCCTCGTGAGCAAAACTGTAGACAGTATGTCCCCAAACCAAACCAATCAAATAATAGATCCTTCTGATCTTGCAACATTAATTTGAAAATTAAGAACGTAGAAGTAATGTAATATTAATGATTCCTGATACAGAACATTGTACACATATATAGTTTCACGTTGATGGTAATATATTCATGGGAGAAGTCCAAAGTACATCTGCCCACAAAAATTACTTTAAAGATTACTCTACTAAAAGATCATTATTTTAAAAAGCTCCATCAATTAACAAGAGCACGTTAACATAAAAAAAATTTTTAAACAATTATGTATTATTAGTTTAAAAGTAATAATTAGTCCTTCATATCTTGCTACAGTATTTTAAAATTTTATAACGTACCAGAAATGTAACTATGCATAGAAATTAATAATGCAAGAAATGTTGGTATTGTAAAAGTAATACAATTTATCCATGTCAGAAGTCCTAAGTACATCTGCACACACAAATCGTTTTAAAGATTACCACACTAAATAATCGTTATTTTTTAAAATCCTATTCATTGTCAAAGGTACGTAAAATTGCAACTTTTCAAACTTATGTGTATTATCAGTCTACAAGTAATAATTAGTCCTTCAGATCATGAAATATTATTTTAAAAGTTTGTAACGTAGAAGTAATGTTGATTTACATAAAAATTAATAACGCACGCAATAAAAATGTTGGAATTGAAAAAGTACCACAATTTATTCATGCGGGGAATCGAAATTGCATCTT
>CM063501.1:26962314-26982314 GCA_032207245.1 Pardosa pseudoannulata
GCACTTGTATTATGAGAATGCATCTTAATATTTCATAAAATAAATTTATCTATAAGGCAGTTTTTTTTTTAACGTGTGCGTCCAAATTTACTATTCAATTTTTAGACACTACCCACAATTTATTAAGAAACCAATTAAGAAATCAGTAAGGGTTTTCCAGCTCTGACTGCTTTGAAGATATCTCTAACAGTCCTGGAGGTATGGTGTATTAAGAAATTTCCTGTAGTCCTTTTCCTCGGTATGATATAAACCAGGGCTGTCCAACAGTTTGGAAAAGTTGAATAATAACTTTTTATCGCTTATAACAATTAATAGTTGAATTATTAATTATAAAACAATGGAACAGAAGGATTATAAAACAATTTGCGATCAAGAGGAAACTTCGGGGAGCTTGACGTGACCAAGAATGGTATTCTCGGATGCTTCTTGATACCATAAAATTCTGAAAAAAGAAATATGCTGAATAAGAAGGTGGCGGGCAGCACAATTTGTGTTGGCGGGCCATATGAGGCCCGCGGACCGCCAGTTGGACAGCCCTGATATAAACCAAGGGTAGCCAACCTGCGGCTCGCGAGCCACATGCAGCTCTCTGAAGGATTATTTGTGGATCTCGATAAATATACCGGAGTTCCCTTCTATTTTTGTGCTATTATACTTTAAAATAATATTATAACTGATGGAGCTCCTGTAGTGCTGGGTAAAAAATCGGTCTTATTGGGCTTTTAAGAGATGATTCTCGAATTCCACAACTCATACCAATTCACTGCATAATTCACCAGGAACATCTTTTTACAAAATATGTTAAATATCCTGATTTTATGAAAACAGCGTAACACATTGTAAATTACATTCGCACCAATGCAAAAAATCATCGACAATTCAAAGTTTTCCTTGAAAAATTAAAGGACGAATAACTTCCAAATGACATTCAATAAATATAATTTCTGTAAAAAAAATTGTAATACCTTTTTGAATACCTTTTAAATATGTATTTAATTGCGGCTCTCGAAAAATTTCAAATTTTGAATAATGGCTTGGACTATCATGGAGCTTGGCCACCCCTGATATAAACATTTTTCAAACACGTGAGAACCAGGGTTAGTTGATTTTATAAAGTGCTGTGGCATAGTACATTGCTGTTGTTATTTCAAAGCCATTAATAACCCAAATTTGCTTTATATCGTCTTTAATTATAGTAATATGCCACTGAACTATATTACAATATTCAAATATAGAACAAAAAACAAGGAAACATGCTTAAAAAATATATAAAAAATTAAGAAGTAAAAGAAGCACTCCAAGTGCTCCACCTGAGAGAAAAAAAATGCCAAAGTCCACTCTTTTCCTTCCTTCTGAACTACTCCAGCAACCCTAGACTTTTTTCATTATCCTGTGCTGATGCGTTCGTTGAACCGGGAATCTAAGGATGATCCTGAATCGCCTCCTGGAGACCAATCACAACTCCCCAAAACTTGGTGAAGTTTAAGTGCAATCATTTTCACACCACACGCTTCCTGGAGTAGTGAAAAAATACTTGTGCATGCAACCCACAACGTACGAATGCGGCGAGCAAATCAGTTTCGCAAACCTTATGTAAAACATAGCTGCACTCTCACATGAAGTTTAATGGCATTGGAAGAATTGCATATTAAGCTAAATGATCTATTTTTAAGAAAAGGACAATAGGACAAAGTCAGTAAAACATATTCATATTTAAATAAAAGTGTATATGTACACGTTATTACCTAAAAACCACTGTAAAATCCAGAAACTGGAAAAAGGAATAAAATGGAAAATAAAATTGGGAAAAGAAGATGGTAAAAGACAGAGGGCAAAATAGTAAAAATGGTGCTAAACACTAGTATCTTGGAGAAATTGAAAAGATTTAGGTCATGAAAAGATTACGATCAGAAACAGGTAACAAACAAAATTGATTACTTTTAACAGCAGGTTATGCTTAGTTGATAAAATGCTATACTTCTGAGTAATTATTTCGCGAGGATCATGTAATCAAAAAGTTTAGACTAGTCAAGACCTCTTTTTATAACAAAATGCAATTGAAAGAAGCAGAAAATTTGTAGGAAAAGAAGAATTTTGAGAAAAAATAAACTTGTCCCAATTAATATGCACAGTATTGTACATACCGTCAACAAACAAACGTAAAACGCCTTTACGCAATTTGTAAAAACAGCTTTAGTGAAAAACCAGCTTTTAATTATTTTAAACGTTCTATATATTTTCATATTTCCCTTTTCCTGTTGTAGAGATGAAGCTATTTTAGAACTACATTTAAACTTAATTAGTGCTTCAAAAACTAAGGGAATCTTTTTAATATAGAATTCTATACTTTTAATTAAAATTTCATGCAGCAGGAATTCAAACCGAGAAAAATATTTTTCCTAAATACTGACATTCCCTATTATGCAATACTAATTGGAAATGACAAGCATTAGTAATGAAATGTTTCTCAGTGCTGCACAAGTTATTATGCCAACAAATATTACATTAAAATCTGAAATAAATAGTTATTTTTGAGTAATTAAATTTTTAATTTTTCTGTCGAAAGTAATTTTACAAAAGTACTCCAAGTAAATTTAACCAGATATAACATAAAATGCATTTCTTATTGCATTTTAGTAAAACGTCCTTTGATCATTTACTAAAAAAATTACTAAAAGTTATGCTTATGAGCGAAATCACTTTTCATTTAATAAAAATATATTGGTAGTATATTACTATAATAATTAAAATATATTATTAATTAAAATATATAAATAATGCTCACTCAGTGAAAAAATACATTATTGATTCCTAAAAAATAGAAGATTAACACTAGATTTACGGATGTTGATCATATACCTATTTTCACTGGAGCGAGCCAATTTGACTCATACAAGAAAATTGAAGTTTTTTGCAAAGAAAATAGATCCAAATTAATTTTAATGAAATGTTTATTATTATCAAAAAATTCATGGAAAACATTTTTTACACATATAATCTGTTTTTGAAACGCATTTTCCGTAAACATTTCTATTACATTTAGCACAATGGTTTTTACATCTGTTTCTTTTGTATGATTGTTGAACTTGACAATTCTTCCGTGCATCAGTAGCATGCTTTTCTGTCATTGGAATGGAAGTGTTCTCGACTTCTTATCTATATTTACTTTATACTATACTTTATATACTTTATACTTTATATGTACTTTATACTGTATTTATTACTATATTTATTTTCATATACATTCTATGAGTCAAATTGGCTCACAACCCTGAAAATAGGTATACAACATTTGATAATGCGAAATGAAGGGGTCTGCGGGGAAGAGGAATGAAAGTGTACATATATATTTTATTACTTAACTAAAAACCAACGTATGTTTTTGAAAAAAGATATTTAAGTTATATATATATATATAGTGATAAAAATTTTAATGAGTCAAATTACCTTGGTCCGTAAATCTAGTGTTAAAAAGAGTAATAATATTTCGTTTCTTTTTCATCTAAGTAAAGTATAATAAGGCAAATACTGCATATACTGCTGCAATAGTTAACATTAGTTAATAAAGAATTGACATATAAACAACTACGCAACAAGAAAATCAAAGTGACTGTCGCTGTGTTTATAAACTGTCAAAAAACAATTGACGTATAAACAACTGAGCACTTCAGAAAATTAAAGTGACTCTCGCTGTGTTTGTAAGCTGTCAAATTCTAATCAATTCTTTCATTTTCTATCAATTCTTTTATATGTATTATTTTATATTACAGTTATTATTCTTTTATAATCATTTAACTAGCCTTATTGTATCTTAAACTCTTTACAGGGTAATAAATGTGAGATTATGCAACATCCCCTATATAATAATAGCCTAAGTTATCTGTCCATTTATCCTCGAATTTATGAAGCGGTTAGATTTAGAATGGATAGAGGCATCCATATTAGATTCTTGATGAATTAGGGTTAGCAAAATTCAAAGTTTATCTTCTCCTAAACTATCGATCCTATTCTAAAATAAATTGGTATAAATATGCTTCATATCACAGCGAAAAATACCATCGTCTTTAAAACGTTCAAAATCCAGCCCTTCCCTCTTTAACGAGCCAATTTTAATGCAATTATTTCGATCCCTACTTTCCCCAGTTAAGAACAGGTGAATAAGTTTATCAATTTATCACACAATAAATAAGTAAAAATAACAATTTTTTCTAGCATTATGACGTCATTCCTAGACATTCTATGAATGAGCAGAAATGTTTAAAGGAGATGGTTAAACCATCTTCTTTAAACATTTCTTATTCTAAATTATTTAAATATCGTCAGCATTATTTTCATACGTTTCACCACTGAACTTAGATATTACGTTAATATTTTTTTCTTTTATACTTTTCTTAAATAATACATTAGATACATACCTGATACTTTTAAATTTAATCATCGATTATTTTATTTTATTACCGGTATTAACAACAAATTATTTTCATAAAAGTCTAGGAGTCTATTTCACGCACTAATGAATATATAACGTTTAAGTTATATATGTTTGAAAATTAAGAAGTTTGTTCGTTTGTGTGTTTGTTTTTGATACATAACCGCAAGGTTTGAAATCGATTTGCTTAATTTTGGGCAACCAAAGCACAAAAAACATTTTTTTTACCTGCCTCATATAGTACTGAAATTCAAGAGAAGTATTTGTGTTAATTATCAGTAAAAAAAACAGCATTAAACAGCATGAGTTATATAGTACATAATGTGCCACTATTTTTTAACTTTACGTGGGGAAGGGGTTTCCTCAAAACTATTCTACAATTTGTAACTTTTTTAACTTTTTACAATTTAAACAACTAGGCCTAATGTAGAAATTTTCTATAAAACATAATGAATACAAAAATCTAATGAATAATTTTTCTATATTTTAACATCTGCTTCCTAAACAATTCTTGCACACGGAATGTGAAGAGAGCAGACTGTTTTCAAACTTTGGCTTATAACAGTATAAAAAAGGACTAAAATTTTCAGATGTTTCATAAACAAAGTAAAAATGCAAATAAAAAAGTAGTATTTCAAAAAACGTAACAAAAATGAAAATATATTCATTAAAAAATTAATTTAAGGAATTAAAGATAGATAAGCTCCACAATACTTTTCTTACATTGCAATCTTATCTAGAAACAATTACTTGAAATTTTTCACCTTAAGAAACTAAAATGTGGTCTCTAGGGGAAAATTACAATTGATATTAAGTTTCAAAAATCTGTTTAATTAGTCACATCATTGTTGAAATAAAATGCTTTTTCTGTTTCATTTTATGACTTTATTATTAGACATCTTTAATTAAACTATAAATAAAATCTTTCTACAAACAATTAAAATTGTAAGTGTATATCCTATTTTAAGACAAGTAAAAAAATCTAAATCTATACAACGATTTCGGACAGAGAGAGTATATGTATGAATATACATATCATGATATGTCAAGTGACAATTTTTAAATACCGAAATATTTTAATTCCAAAGATAGAAAATATTGCTCTGTAGAATAACATCTAATTTTAGTGAAAACCCAACTTGTTTGTATAACTCATTCTCGAATGATTAGTTTTGATGTAAAGCTAAATGGCGTGAAATGATAACGTAAGTCCCCATGGGACCTCATTAACCGACAGTTTGTCCATGCAAAGAAAAACTCTTGAAAGAGAACGCTCGCCAAATCGTATTTTAAAAAGTTAAAAGCAGTATCGGTAGTATATCATAAGTATGCTACTTTTAACTGATAAAGAAAACATTCATAATCTTTGGTAAGTTTCTTTCAGCTTTTGGTCCTTATTGTTAAAAATAATTACTTTGTTGGTGAAGTCATTTTAAGAATCCCTTTACAAGCAAGATAAATTAATTTTTACCTTTATTTCTGAGGTTTGTTATTATTTCAAAATGAATTTTATTTAATATCTACAGAAAATTATAAACAATGTTTATGAATGAAGCACATACTGATCTTTTGATGTAAACTCACTGCCAAGTGCGTACATAGTGTCCATACTAATTTATTTCCACCTTGAAGACTGTCAACTTTTTAAAGTTCAAAGATTTCTAAATCTTAATCTTCAATCAAATTCAATCTCAAAACCGGAAGCCACTTGACCAGTATACAATGGAGATAATTAACTTAAGTTGTTTGAATATTAACCCTTTCGTGGGCCGTGAGAAGATTACTTCCCACCTACACGACATTACAAAATACACCTGTGGGAAGTTCAAAACCCATTCTAATATATTGGTCTTGTTATTCAAACGACGGGAATACTGATTCTCGCTTCGGTTTTGCGCTGTCATCAATAGTTCGATCGTTTAATAAAATTAGCAGCTCTGTTTTGAAAGTTTGGAAAAGCGGAGCAAGAAATAAATGGCTCACGAAAGGGTTAAAAAAAGTATAAAGGTAAATGTTGAAGTATTAAAAGAGCAGCCAAAGTTAAGATTCAGAAATTTATTTATGTCTTATCAGACATCATAAAGCTCAAACAATTCGACATTTACTTCAAAATTTCAAAATAGAAAACATTTAGTAAACTTTAGAAAACAAATTTTATAATTGCCAATTATGATTTTCTACATATATTTTTTGCTTAATCCAACAAATTAATACATGTTAAGTGGATTCCAATACAAAAATAGTTAATAAATGTGGGCTGCAAATGCATGCAATTGCTTTCGGTAATATCGTTTTGTAATCAAAATGTCAAAAGCCAGCTCATCTATCAATCTAACTATTGTCCCTGTTGACGATACAAAGTTAGTTCTAATTGTAAATTTAGCACATTGTACCCGAACTCTGGTACGTACCTATCAAAAGTTGAAATTGTTTCTCCAACGCTTAATGGATTACTTAAGTTCACGCACGCCCAAATACTTTCATTATCAATATGCTCGTTTATCACGTGTGGGTGGAAGAGGGTTTGCTTAGCTGATCTTGAATTATCATAAACAGTAATATTGATTATTCTCTTATTTATTTCACGTAAAAATACTTAACATAAGAAACATGCTGAAATTTTAAATAAAAATTGTGTTTGCTTTTTAAATTTTAAACTTTTCTTTAAGCTGTCTCAGGGATATAAAACATTAAAACATTCTATGAACTTTTTATAATGAATTGATTTTTACTCATTTCTCAGCATGTTATGAATCAGTATTCAAAACATACAGAGATTACCAGAGCAAACTGTTTTCGTTTTTAGAATTTACATAACTTATAAATGCATTAATCTGTCTCAGGTATATATAACATCCAAAATATCTATAAGCACTTTATAACAATTTTTATCTCAACGTGTTAAACTCGAGTTATTGAGTACATTAGGTGGCATAAATGTTTTTTTCCTATAAACTACAAATTCCACTGCTATTCATACGATTAAAAATTTTAATGAATGAATTTTCTGGTATGTATATATATATATATATATATATATATGTGTATATATATATCTATATATATTTATATATATATATATATATATATATATATTTTATATATATATATATATATATGTATATATGTATATATGTATGTATATGTATATATGTATATATATATATATACATATATATATATATGTATATATATGCATATATATATATAGATATATATATATATTATACATTTATTATATATATATATATATATATATAATATATATATGTATTTATGTATATATATATATATATATTATGTATATATATATAATATATATATATATATATATATATATATATATATCTATATATATAGATATATATATATATATATATTATATATATATATATATATATATATATATATATATATATATATATATATATAAGCTTGAATAAATAGAATTTATTTACCAATAAAAATACTCATTTATTTTAAATTTTTAAAAAGATTGAAAATGTAATAAGGTTCTCATACTTCGTCATTCTATAGATAACATGCATATAATTAAATATAGAAAATTTCAAATGGATTCTTTCATTACTTTTTCTTACGCGTAGTTGTAAATATTATAATTTTGATGATAAAAAAAACCGTAATTTAAACAACCCAAAAGAGACAAGTGTAATATACTATGTAACTCAATCTTAAACTCAAGATCTACAAAGAATTTTTTAAAGCCGTATTTTTAATATATTAAAAATTAATTGAGGAAAAATAATTCGTATATAATGAATTATAAGTAATTATAATGAATTAATTTTTACTCATTTCTCAGCATTGAAAACATACAGAGATTACCAGAACAAACTGTTTTTGTTTTTTAAATTTACACAACTTATGAATGCATCAATCTATCTCAGGGATATATAACATTCAAAATATCTATAAGCACTTTATAACAATTTTTATCTCAACATGTTAAACTCGAGTTATTGAATGCATTAGGTGGCATAAACGGTTTTTTCCTGTAAACTATAAATTCCACTGCTATTCATACGATTCAAACCATTTTAATGAATGAATTTTCTGATATATGAATATAAGCTTGAATAAAAAGAACTTAATTACCAATAAAAATAATAATTTATTTTAACTCTTTAAAAAGATTGAAATATAATAATGTTCTCATACTTCATCATTCTATAGATAACATGCCTCTAATTAAATACAGAAAATTTCATATGGATTCTTTCACTACTGTTTCTTATGGGTAAAAGTTATAATTTTAATGGCAAAAAACCGTAAATTTAAACAACCCATAGGCGATACGTGTAATATACTATGTAACTCGATCTTTAACTCAAGATCTGCAAGGAAATTTTTAATGCAGTATTTTTAATATATTGAAAATCAATTGTAGAAAAATAATTCGTATATAATGAATTATAAGTAATTATAATGAGTTAATTTTATTCATTTCTCAGCATTGAAAACATACAGAGATTACCAAAACAAACTGTTTTTGCTTTTTAAATTTACACAACTTATGATTTCATTAATCTGTCTCAGGGATATATAACATTCAAAATATCTATAAACACTTTATAACAACTTTTTCTCACATGTTAAACTCGAGTTAAAGAGTACATTAGGTGGCATAAATGTTTTTTTCCTATAAACTATAAATTACACTGCTATCCATACTATTGAAAAGATTTTAATGAATGAATTTTCTGATATATAGTTATAAACTAGATTAAATAGAATTTATTTACTACGCAGCATAGAAATAAAAATATTAATTTAATTTAAATTTTTAAAAAGATTGAAAAGTATAATAATGTTCTCATATTTTGTCTTTCTATAGATAACATGCAAATAATTAAATATAGAAAATTTCAAATGGATTCTTTTATTACTTTTTCTTACTCGTAGTTGTAAAAATAATAGTTTTGTTGAGAAATAAACGGTAATTTTAAACAACCCATAAGCGACACGTGTAATATACTATGTAACTAGGTCTTTAACTCAAGATCTGCAAGAAACTTTTAATGCCTATTTTTAATGTATTGAAATTTAATTGAAGAAAAATATCTCGTATATAATGAATTATAAGTAGTTATAATTAATTAATTTTTACTCATTTCTCAGCATGTTATGAATCAGCATTGAAAACATACAGAGATTATCAGAACAAACTGATTTGCTTTTTAAATTTACACAACTTATGAATGCTTTAATCTGTCTCAGGAATATATAACATCCAAAATATAAGCACTTTATAACAATTTTTATCTCAACATGTTAATCTCGAGCTATTGAGTACATTAGGTGGCATAAATGTTTTTACCTATAAACTACAAATTCTATTGCTATTCATACGATTAAAAATTTTAAGGAATGAATTTTCCGATATATATATATATATATATATATATATATATATATATATATATATATATATATATATATATATATAAGCTTGAATAAATAGAAATTATTTACCAACAAAAATACTAATTTTTTACTAATTTAAATTTTTAAAAAGATTGAAAATATTTTTCTTATGGCTAGTTGTGAAAAATTATAATTTTGATGACAAAAAACTGTAATTTTAAACAACCAATAAGCGACAAGTGTAATATGATATGTAACTCAAATTTTAACTCAAGATCTACAAGGAATTTTTAATGCCGTATTTTTAATATATTGAAAATTATTTGAAGAAAAATAGTTTGTAAAAATTATAATATGCTAATCTACATCTATCCATGTGATTAAAAAATTTTCATAAATGAATTTTCTGGTATAGGGATATAAGCTTGAATAAATAGAATGTACCTTCTACGTAGCATTGAAATAAAAATATTAATTTAATTTAAATTTTTAAAAAAATTGAATAGTATAATAATGTTGTCATATTTTGTCATTTTATAGACAACATGCATATAATTAAATATAGAAATTTTCAGAGGGATTCTTTCATTACTTTTCTTACGCATAGATGTAAAAACTATAGTTTTGATGAAAAAAAACTGTAATTTTTAACAACCCATAAGTAACACGTGTAATATACTATGTAACTCGGCCTTTAACTCAAGATTTTAATACGCATGTATAATATTTTACTTAAAAAATCAATTTTAAATTTATTTTGAGTCTTTTAACGATACATGTATTTTGAACTTATATCTGAAAGACAGAGAATCACAAAAATAAAAATACAAGCCACGAAAATAAGCTATAAGACAGAAATATGCTCTAGATTCAAATGATTAATACAAAATTAATATATTTCTGTAACTACTTAATATATTTTTTAATTTCATGAATAACCTAAACTATCATATAAAAAGACTAATATTTTTTGTTTGTCTTGGATAACTGGTAAAAACTGTTGAATAACAACCCACTTTTTACAGATGATTATAGTATATCTAAGACTGTCCAGATGTATCATACAGCTTAAAGTATCTTAATTTCCCTTAAAATATTGTAAAAATATAATATTACATATTATAATAAATATATTATAATAAATCTAATTTTTTAGGGAAACTTTAATTACCAGGACCAAAAGCTACACGAAAAGCAGCTACTTATTTAATATACGTAATCCGCTTCATTTCATCTAATATACTGATTTATTTATATCTCATTTATATCTATTTACTCTATAAAATTCAATTACTCATTAAATAATGCTGAAGAGGATAGTAAGTAAAAACTCTATTGAAAAAAGTCAGTACATCAATTTAAACAAAAAAGTCAGAAAGATTGAAAATTTAGTGTCAAGCGCATTATGGATTAAAAAATGAATATAGTTAATAAAAAGAGAACTGTTTAATAACGTTTTAAGCAGTCTTTAATATATGAAGTAAATATTCACGTCAGTGAAAATTAATTTAATGACCTTAAAAACGTATAATTACTCTTTTGGCAATTTCCTTTTTTTATATCTTTATGCATTTCAAAAATATTTTTTCTGTTTGATTTTTAGAAAGTCAGTTGCAGAAAAAAGTATTGAGTTTCATACTTCAATACACGTTTATTCTTTTTAATATGAATATTTTTTACTTACACGATTATCAGTACAAATGATACACTTATTGGCTTTTAACTTCTTTAATTTCACTGTTGATTTTGTAAGCCTTGAAAAAATCATATGAATCTTTATTTTTGGCATGTATGAAATTTCTTTGTGAAATGATGTCACATACTTTATAATTTTGGTTAGGTTTCAAGCGCTACAGTTTATTTATTTACTACACGAGGACTAATGTAACGGAGACCTACTGCTCAAAGACAAATTCGATTGACTACTAAATGCCATCCCAGCAGCAGGACTCGAAATCCGGTACAGAAGAGCAACTTTATAATTTTGGATGAAACTCATAAAAATTTCATATGGAATAGATGCGATGAATATTGAACAAATATTATGTTTCTGACATTCTATACTTGAATTAATACTTGAGTTCATCTACTTAAATCATACCCCTTGCCTATTACAGATGGATAACAGATAACACTCACCCCCACGGCCAACAAAATGGTTTACAACTGCAATCAACAAAAACATTAAATTATTTTACAAAGAATAATATTACATAAGCCAAAAGGCTATACGCAGACAATATTTTACAAATTACAAAAACAATTATAAATTACAAATTTTAACTATACAATATTTTTACTTGTTCTAAATTAAATGATTCTCAGTTGTAAGTTTAATTTTATGCTTCATTATTAAAAAAAAATACTTATTAATTATTCTAGCAGCTATTTACAGTTTATATTTACTAAACATTAATTCATTAAAATAGTTTTTAAATATTAATCGACTAAAAACGTATAAAAATAAAGGAATATTCACTGTTTCAACCAACCTGAACTTGAAGCTTAAAAAATTTCAAACAATCACACCTCATTAAATAATGCCTTAATATTTATATAACTAGTATCTGTAGATTTTTTATAACTTAGTTTAACAGAATAAAACAAAAAATAGTCAAATTTTAAATGTACAGTATTTTTACTTGTTCTAAATTAAATGAGTCTTAGCTGTAAGTTTAATTTTTTGCTTTATTATTAAAGAAAACACTTATTAATTAACTTATCAGTTATTTACAATTTATATTTACTAAACATTAATTCATTAAAAGAGTTTTTAAATATTAATCGAATAAAAACTATAAAAATAAAGGAATATTCACTTTTCCAACCAACCTGAACTTGAAGCTTTAAAAACTTTTAAACTATCATAACTCAATAATGCCTTAATATTTATATAACTAGTATCTGTAGATTTTGTATAACTTAGTTTAACAGAATAAAACAAAAACAATTATTCAAATAACCTTATTTCAATGGATAACAAATTATCGGATTTTCACCTATGCTTGTATCAGTGGTCGAGAGTAGCTATTCTTTGCCTATTACAGCAAACACTTAGATAGTTTCAGAAAAGACTTTAACACTAGGTGGGTAACCTTTTCTAGAAAGATTAAGACCACTCATTTGGACCGCCGACTTTAAATGTCTGGAAACCACACTTTTAAGTTTATATTAACTAAAAAATGTTTTTGAATTGTAATGAATAGAAAGAATTTTACTTTGAATAAACATGAATCTCGAATTTTGGTTTTAAGTCAATTAATTAATTGAAATGTTCAGTAGTAATGATAATCAACAATTGAATAAGGTAATTTTTTTACCTTCTTTTATTCTTGTGATTTTCTATGAAGGATCTGTAGAAACTTAAATTTTGGATGAAACAGAAGTCTATTGTCGAATACAACTTTTTTTAACTATGCAACCATCATGCTGAATTCACAGTACATAAAATAATTAAGAACTATGTTAGGTTTTCATACATGTTTTCCAATTGAATATGAATAAAATACAGATTAAATGAATATAATTAAAAAAACACCGAATACCAGATTGTCATATTTTTCTAGCCTTGAATACTAAAAACTAAACAAAAAAATAAAAGTCGTTGCAGTGATGCCATCTGTTGAAATACAAACAATTAGAACAGAAATCACAGATAATAAAGAATAAAAATGGACAACTATTATGAATTATTTAAAACTTAAAATAGTAACTCTTTTATGAAGACTGAACAGAATATATTTATTTATTAATAAGTTTTGTTCAATTTTAATAATACAAAAATCTATATTGTAATATTCCTTTCAAGTACGATGGCATGGATTTCCAAATCTTCATACCGTATGCTGTGCAGTGATAGCATTTTTTTTTCGTAAATTGGGAAAAATATTCGAGCATATAAGTGAAGATGCATTGACTTAACACCAAAAAAATTAACAATGAACAGACAACTGAATTAAGAATACTAAGCACAACAAAGGCCAAGATATTTATTCAGCGGTCAAAATGGCTACAATCAATCTTTCTAGATATACACATTTATAATTTTGATAATAAAGACTAAAATGATCTTTTTCTATATATGTGTATATCTTTCTAGATATACACATTTATAATTTTGATAATAAAGACTAAAATGATCTTTTTCTATATATGTGTATATCTTTCTAGATATACACATTTATAATTTTGATAATAAAGACTAAAATGATCTTTTTCTATATATGTGCAAATCTTTCTAGATATACACATTTATAATTTTGATAATAAAGACTAAAATGATCTTTTTCTATATATGTGTACATCTTTCTAGATATACACATTTATAATTTTGATAATAAAGACTAAAATGATCTTTTTCTATATATGTGTATATCTTTCTAGATATACACATTTATAATTTTGATAATAAAGACTAAAATGATCTTTTTCTATATATGTGTATATCTTTCTAGATATACACATTTATAATTTTGATAATAAAGACTAAAATGAACTTTTTATATATATATTGTTCATAAACAGTTAGGATAATTCAATGAATAAACAAGGGAACTATGAGATTTTAAAATTTCTTTGAGTGCAAAATAACTGATCCCGTTTTTCTACTGATCCCGTTCGATAATTATATCTCCTATAATAAGATGCATAGGTCCAAACTATAAAATACTAACAAAATAAATACCTTATATTTCCTCATATAAGGCGACCTTCAGATAAGACGAGGTATATTCAGCCAATTTTTACAAGTTTAGCATATATCCGCCATATAAGGCAACCCGAAAATTCTCAATAATATTGTAATGCATTGATATACGGAACTAACAAATTTTATTTTTTAGCACCTTGTAACACTAAACATCGCTTAGGACGGAATAATGCCAACATTGCTGTCATACCGGGTGGTTTAACTTTGGTGGTACAACCTTTAGATGTCTCACTTAATAAACCATTCAAAGTCAACATGAGTGAGAAATGCAATGAATGGATGAGTAGTAGCGAAAAGTCGTATAGAAAAGGTGGAGCTACGCGGACCGTGTCAGTTGATATGCTGTGTACTTTTGTCATCAAATCATGGGAAAAAGTGAAAGTGGAAACAGTGATAAAATCGTTTAAAAAGTGTGGGATTTCTAATGCTATGGATGGCACTGAGGATGATATGTTATTAGATTCTGATGACGACGCAGAATTCGACTCATTAGGTATAGAATGGGACCCATATGATGAACTCAACAATGAAAGTGAGAATGAACTTGAGCCCTCAGATGATGAATGAGAAGGTTTTGCAAGATTTTAAAAACATTAGTGAGAGACTTGATTCGTTTTATAATGGTGTTTTGAAATCAACATTTTTTGCATCTGTCGTATAAGACGACCTCGGATTTGGGGGGAGTCATTTTTAGGTTTTAAGTATCGTCTTATACGCGGAAATATACAGTAATTGCTAAAGTGCTATCTGGTGTTTAATATTTTTAACACCAAAGGAAGAATTTAGAAAAATTCTGTAAAATTGATAGTCACTAGAATACAAAAAACAATTGCAAAGTATTCTAGAACATTCCGAATAAATGCATATAACGTTTCTTCAGAAATGCTTTTCTTGTAATTTATAGTTTAATTGGAGGAAAATCCATTTTCGAAGATTTTCGTAAAGATTTTATAAACGGGAAAGAACATTGAGTACATCGTATGTAAACTAATAATGACTGCAGTAAATATTCTGCATACTTTAATTACCTAAGTATATTAAACTTTGTTTCGGTTAGTTTGTGAAGCCCATTAGCCCAATAATGCGCTTTGCTTCAGTTCTAACTTATAAATTATATACATTTGAAATTAGAGTCAAAAATGCGTCATGTTTGCTCCTTATACCTAAATACTGATGACTTTAGGAAAACAGAATAAAGTCCATTTACTCGGTGTCGAAGAAGCAATTTCGAAACGTAAAATTGTTTCTAATTACCTTATGAGAAACCTACAGATTTCTTACAGATTATAATCTTTATAATAAACTTTCTTCAAATATAAATCAAAATTGAAGTCAGATAATTAACATTGCAACATTTTGTAAACGTACCTTAGAAGCTTATCGTTTATCTAATACTTTCACACATTAAAATTACTGTTTATGCAATGAAGGTTGGTTGGTTTAATTTTTATGCCTCAAAGCCCGTTAGTTATAGTTTGAGTAGAATAGTTATAAAATAAATCATTAGTAGTTTCAAAGCAACTTCTCTAAAACCTTTAAACCTTTTTGACACAAAATGTCCTTATTTTTAGAACAATAATTACCGTAATTTTCCATTAACCTTGAAAGCACAAAATACTAACACACTTTGTTTAAATTTTCAGCAATTATGTCTCCCGAGACCTGAGCTTAACAAAGATTTATCATTAAGACTCAATTCGAGAAAGTGATTAAGAGAAAATTTCGGCTTGTTAAATATTTGAAGGGTTTACCTGCTGATTTACTATGTTAGAGATAGTTAATGTGATAGGCAGTAAGCTTTTTTGAATAATGCAAGCTGCATTTGTTTACTTAGTTCTATGTGCATTATGCTTAGAATTTATATTCATGTAGTTGCTTCTTTAGTTATAAATTTTAACAAAAGCCAGAGTCTTTTCTCTTAACTGCTACTTAGTTTAAATACAGTCTGTTCCCTAAGAGCGTGTGGCTCATAACTAGGTCAATAGATAGCTCGTTGATACCGGCTTAATTGCACGTGTTCTTCAAACATTAGAGAAGAATTCTTTATGGTTGTATTCTTTATTTGATTTGTTTTGCTGCGTTTAAATCAGCAATTCCAAAATGCCGCGTATGCGATCGTTTTAAGGCAGTGTTTCTGTGTAACCATCCAAAAGGATCCAAAATGTCTTGTGCAGCCTGGTACATGAGTCGATCGTCAAGAAGTGGGTAGCACGTTATAAAGCGGTACAAAATGTTGACGACCTACCGGAACGGGGTAAATGCCGCTCAACGTCAAAATCAAATGATAAAGTGATTCTTGCGTAATCGATAATAATGGGGACTGGACAGCTTATTAGGTGAAATGCATTTCAGTTTAATATGTATACTACACGGTAGAAATGTATTTTTAACTAGTTTGTTTGTTTGTTTTTCAGAAAAATAGACGGCACGCTCTTATAGAACAGACTGTATTTCTAGTTAACCGAAATAACCCGAAATTTTTACTTGTTAGAACGTTCTTTTGAAACTTTTAATACTTTATATTTATCCAATTCAACTTTTAATTTATCAATTCTCCTCAGCGGATTTATTTACTTTAGACAAACAATCGTATTTCCGAGGTATTCTAGCGATACTTCTTTCATTCTTTCTCTTCGTTTCATCTAAGCTGAACTACGGCCGAATGGGCAGAACAATTCACTTCGGTACTAAAGATTTTGGGGACTCAGTTCCGCATACGGCGTAGAGATTTGTAATATTTCGGAATCGCCTATAAACAGTAGGTACTGGTCTCCTTAGCCCTTGTGGAACAAAAAAAAAGTCGACCTTAGCACTCCAAACCAAACCAACCATAACACATTAAGAATTAACACCGCATAAAAGTACACTAGTGTGCAAAATTTAAGCAACAGGTGGTTTTTTATCCATAACTCCACGAGAAATCATCTGAGAGACATGAAATTCAGAAATGAAGAAGAGTATTATGTACGTAAAGGATGATGAAACCATCGGCGCTGAAAAAGGAATACAAAGCATACGGCATGAAATCAAACAAAAACAAGCTTTATAATATCGTAACTCATGATTTTCTATCCAAGAGGAAGAACAACTAGCAAATGTTCCTTAATATAGGATATGCCCTTCCGTAACTGCAATGGTTGTTCCGCACCATCTCCGCATTCTCAGAACCAGCTGGTCAAACATTTCTTACGGTAGGAGTGTCCATTCCACTATCAGTATCTGTTTGAGTTGTTGGGTGTTCTACGGGGGATGTAAGCGTGCTGCAATGCTTCTCCCCAAAGAATCCCACACATGTTCGATGGGATTTAAATCAGGGGAGTACGCTGGCCAATCCATTCGAGTGATATCTTCACTTTCCAGTAGCTCCTCAACAGCAAGAGTTCGATTTACACAATTTTTGAAAAGTTATAATAAACAAAATACTTTACAAGCTAAATTTTAACAAGTTAAAATTAAAGTTTGCATAAACATGAAAAATGACCTTGAAGAATGCAATACTTGAAATTGTTCCTCAAGACAGCTAATAACTGTTAGGAGTTTTATGGCACTGTACGTTGGACAAATTGTGCTGAACATAATTTTAGATTAAACAAACTTTGAGAGACGAACTCCGCATAAATTCAGGCTGTAAATAAAGCAATTATTTACTAAAATATATTTTTACTGAGAAGTAAACAGTGTTTGGTTGACCAGAATGTATTTTGCAACTTTAACAACCCTCTGAAGAATGATATCACAAAAATTTAAAAAATAGCCTTTATAATACAATACAATATTAAAAACTTTCCATTTTTATAGCAGCCGAAATAGAACTTGAAATCTTAAAATTTTAAAAAATATCAAAAATTTAAGGTAGCTAAACATTTTGCCGTTCAAGAACGATTTCTCTCTGGGTTAATGTTCAACTCTCTGAACTTTGAATTCCCGCCTAAATATTTTTCATGATATTTAAAATAATTAGTAAGAATTGCAGTAGAAAATAAAAAGACTGAACTAGAAAAAGACTGAAATAAGAATTCGAACTTACTACGAACATTTTAGTGTTGATCTTTGGGCAAATTCATGATTTAAAATGTACCGCACTGAAGAACATTTTGCTAAATAATGTTATGTACAAATAAAAGACAATTTTAGACCATTGTAATTCATTTGGGTAAGACTTCATTTTAGTTTAATTAAAGTTTTATTATTTTTTTTCTTATTAAAGTTTTATTATTTCATTTTTTCGATAGCTTACCTTTAAATATGAAATCTTAATAAATTTAAACAGTTTCTACATTAGAAATATAATTGGTTCGAAATTTATAATAAAAATTATTATGATATATGACTTCAGATTATTTTTTTAAAGAACAATGAAAAATACCCAATTCTCTCAATGATTCTATGGTGTTTAAAATTATGGTTCAACACTAATGAATCGTTATTTTACCCCCAAGAGTCTATTATTTCATAGATTTACGATATAATATATACTTGGCATAAATAATTCAAGCGTTAATCAGTTAAGAGTAAAGTTGTGCCAAACACAAAACTCACGAAGGAAATCTGCACTCTACATTTTCTCTAAAGTAGGAGAACAAGTAAACTCCACAAAGTTTGGAGACTACTTGAGAGTGTGTTAAGTATGTTGCTTCAAATAAAAATATTTTAGATTATCGAAGACAAAGTTTAGCTAACAAAGAATATTTTATGACTGAAAAGTGTATAATCTTTCATCTATAAATAGATTCGTTTAAGTGGAAAAGCTGTAATAATTTTATAGTAATAAAATCTATTATGATTAAACATGAAAACTGTTATGAGTGAAATCAATCCAAAATATTTAGAATCCCAAAATCTCTTTTAATCTCTTTTACTTCAATTGATTTAAAAGTCCCTCTACATTCAAACTTAGTTATTTAATGATAGGCATTTGGTTAACAATGAATTAGTCATTGATATTAGTTTAACTTAAATGTGTGTGTATTTAAACGGTAAAAATTCCTCGTCACCGATCAAACTGTAAATAGTACATATTTTAATTGCCAGGGCTTTGCTGTCAATGATAAAATGTTGCAGTTATTATGGATAGATTATTACTCTCTTAGAAATCAATGAATGAACGCGTGTCGCTGCAACGCATATTATGTGCACAGCTAGCAGGATATTTAAGAGGAAAAATTTCGATTCCAGGTCATAAATTCTTTCCGAATTTCATTCTATGTACTCTAATAGACAGTAATTATACCTCGCATACAGGTGCGCGAACGATATGAGCAGATATCATCATTTGAAAGAGGACGTGTACTGGGCCCAAAGAAGCCAGTTTGTCTAATTAGCGAATCGCTCGACATTCGTGCAGGATCGATGACACTATTAGACGATGTCGGAAGGAATGGGTGAACAATGGACGAACACAGTGCAAGAAGAAAGTGATCGGTCTAGAGAAAGAACAGAAAGTAATGACCGAGCAATCGCCAGAGCGGCACTCACAGC
>CM063501.1:26984814-26992314 GCA_032207245.1 Pardosa pseudoannulata
AAAAAAACCGAAAAACATAATATATGAACTGGGGCTGTAAAAAATTACAATTCTAAAGCAATTAAATTATAAAGCAAAACCAGATATTAAATAAAAGATATTTTCTTACAGAAAATATCAACAGCAGTATTTCTTATATTTTTTCAGAATTGAGTAGATGATAAAATATTTTTAAATGAACAAGCATATTAATCCTTTTAATAAAGTTAAAAATATTGGTTGCTTAAATGTGTATCATGAATGTGTATCCGCTTTGATAGACCATAATTTTTTTTTTATTTTATGATAATTTGTATCATATCTAGTGCATTACCAAATTATATGTCTAACTGTAACTAATATTTCTTTCCATATTGTGTATATAAATGATACGTATGAAAATTTTTGAATGAATTCATTTTTGAAGTAATTATCTATCTATGACTATCTATTTTGAAGTAATTATTTATCTATCTATAAAAAATTTTTAAAAATTATATTTTACTCAAAATTTCAACTACTTCTACCTTAATATGTCTAACGAAATATTAAATTTTAAAATAATTTGATAAAAAATAGCTTTGTATATATGCTATTGTTTCCTTAACTAGAGTATATTAGGGAACTTATTTACAATGCTAATGTATTCACAAAACTAAACTATGCATTTGCTACAAAAAGTACTCCTATAAAAACAGTTTCTGTTATAAATAAAATTCAATATTTATCTATTATTAATTTTGTAGAGAATGAGATTTACACTTAAAAATCAGATAATATTCAAGAAAACAGTAAAAAATGCCTACTTTTAATGCAAGAAAATGCATTGTATAGAAACTGACATCTAGTTTAAAATAAACCAACAATCTCCTATTGCGTTATATATAGTATGAAAGTTTTAAATGGTGTGTAAAATATGAAATTTTACAAGTGTTATAAAAAGATTGTTTTTAATCTTTTTGGTGCATTACTTTTGAAGACTGCAGACAAAAACTATCACGTACACGAGAACTAGGGATAATTCTGACTCGTGATTTTAATGGAAACTAGAAGGAATTGGTTATAAGAAATCATTGACATGTCCTTGTGATAATTCATGGGGGTTTTTTTACAATTGAAGATTCTACCAAGTTCTTGGGAAAGAAAAAAGTATTGAATGATTTATTAAATAACTTTCAAACATCAGCTCGATCATTCCTTAAAGCCACTATTAAAGTCTTTGAAATATATATAAAACCTCACTTCCGAAATTGTGCTAAGATTAAGATATGTAATCTAGGCACAAGATGGCATTCATTAAGAGAAAAGTAGGCCAGTCTACATCAAGCACTCTTCAGCCATAGTAACTGAGTGAGTAACTGTCAAGTTTAAATAAGTTTCGGACTCAAATAAGTTTCAAACATCGGCTCTATCATTCCTTAAGACCACTATTAAAACCTTTCAAACATAATATTTGAAATTATGGTATCTAATCACTAACAGAAAAGTAAGTCAAACTACCTCAAACAATCTTCAGCCAAAGTAATTGAGTAAATGAATGTTGGGTTTGAATAAGTATTAGGCTCAAATAAGTTTCAAACATCGGCTCGATCATTAAGACCACTATAAAACCCTTTCAATTACTTCACTTCCGAGTTTTGTTCTGAGTTAGGGTATCTCATCACTAAGAGAAAAGTAGACCAGTATACCTCAAACAATCTTTATCCAGAGTACCTGAGTGAATGTCGGGTTTATTGGCACACAATTCAAATGGTAAGATTACAAAATAAAGCGATGAACACTGTTCTTAAAAAACAAGTAAAATAAATAAAAAGGATTCGCATCTCAAAAATAATAAGGATAAAAAGTATTTAGTATTGTTAGTATAAAAATTAAAAAAGCTCAAACCCCAAATAGGAAGTAAAGAGGAAGAAAAAATGTGAGAAAAGTAAAATACAAAGAAATATATAACATTATAAACAGTTAAAAACCCTAAGAGCTTTTAAACGGACAAATGATTTGGATTGGGGAAGTAAACCAAACTCCAATTTTAAAGCAGTTTTCTTCAAAAATATAAGACACCAGTTGTTAAAATTCATGCAATTGATTAAGAAGGATTGAAAAAATGGCTCATATCTTTATTAAAGATGGTATAAACCGGAGCACAATTAGTTAATAAATTGAAAGTCGAGTTATCCTATGTGTCGATGGGTTTGAAGATCATGCTATACACCTATATGAAAAAATTGGTCACAGACGAATAGAGGGTTTGATATCAAGGAACTTAGTCATTTGAAGATAAATCTATCATTATGGTAAGTATTGCTTTTACTTTTGTTATTTTACATCTTAAGATATATGTTAAAGTTAGTTTTTGTTAACCTTTCTGTTACATCAATGTCCATTCCTGTAGACTTCACTAATCAGATCATCATTCAATACAGATCCTCAATCATGTATCAATACAAATCATCATTATTTTATGCAAATTACAGGAGACTGTTGTAAACTATTATGTGTTGTATAACATGCTAAACATTTCTTTCCATAGTGTGCGTATTTTTGGCACATCTGAAATTTTTTCTATCCTTTAACTTAGAATATCAGCAAGATATGTCTGCGTTACTTTTGTTATTTTTCCTCTTAAGATATATGTTAAAGTTAGTTTTAGTTAACCCTTTACTGTTACATCTATGTCCATTGTTGTAGACTTCACTAATCAGATCATCATTCAATACAGATCCTCAATCATGTATCAATACACATCATCATTCTTTTATGCAAATTACAGGAGACTGTTGTAAATTATTATGTGTTGCAAAACATTCATTTCCATATTGTGCGTATTTTTGGCACATCTGAAATTTTCTTTATCCTTTAACTTAGAATATCAGCAAGATATGTCTGCGTTACTTTTGTTATTTTCCCTCTTAAGATATATGTAAATGTTAGTTTTTGTTAACCCTTTACTGTTACATCTATGTCCATTGCTGTAGTCTTCAATAATCAGATCATCATTCAATACACATCCTCAATCATGTATCATTACACATCATCATTATTTTATGCAGATAACAAGAGACTGTTGTGTTGCTATTATGTGTTGCATAACATGCAAAACCTTTCTTTCCATAGTGTGCGTATTTTTGGCACATCTAAAATTTCTTCTCTTCTTTAACTTTGAATATCAGCAAGATATGTCAAACATTAATGGTATAATTGCAAGTAACATATTTCAATATTGTCAAAATCACCAATAATTTTTCTTAAGATCTCTCTCTTAATTTAACCACAGTTTTACACTCATTGCTATTGTTAATGAAATCTCCCCCACATATTTGATCAGAGCAATCTGGTTAAATCCAAACCTCACCATTCTAAAACCGAAAGCACTAAACAGTTAATCTCCTCGATCGTCTTTATTTCAGCCACTTTCTAAATATTAGCAGATAATCAGAATTCAGCGAAACCCGCATTTCCACTAAACATTTACCCACTTTCGTAACAAGGAAACTCCAGGAAAAGGTTTACTTATATTCTAGTTCGTATCATATTTGACTAGATTTTGTAAATTAATGACGCTGTTTGCATCACTTATATCACCAAGTGTTAAAATTCGATGACTGTCTATCCCAGAATTTGCAAATATCATTGCAGGCGTAGAACGAAAACTCTATTCAGATTTTAAAGATAAATAAAATTAAATTAGTCGGGGAATAGATCTTTATTTATAAAGAAGGTTAGCTTGTTAAAATCATTTAAAGAAAGCTGTTAAGAGATGATACGGTTTTAATTTACAAAATTGAGGGTAACATACTTCTGAACTTAAATGTAAGAATTTCATTTTCCCTGTGTATTTTTTAAATTCTGAAATGACTAAAAATTATGCCTCTGAGAATGAAAGGTGATTTCTGTTTACTATATGAATGCAAATATATTACTAGTTATTAAAAGAAATAATAATATAAAGTCAGTTAAAAATAAATTTTGTCAATTTTAAACACATCTTTCAAAATACTTTACTTATTGGAATCAGATATTTTTCTATACATAAAAGTAAAAACTTTCGTAAACTTAAAAACTTTAAGGATTAATTAACTTTGATTTTATTTTAAAATGTATATTTAGACAATTAGACTAAAGTCAAAAGCTTTATTTCTTTTAATATATTTTTTTAAAGATACATAGGTTAAATCATATGCAAGTTTTGCTTGGTAATGCTACGACAAACAGCTACTGTGAGATCGCGAATTATACTGGGACCTACATCTTAAAACACACTCTGATTGGCAAGAAAGAACCATACTAATCTTGGGATTCAAATCCATAAACTTCAGTATCAGAAGGCAGATACCTACCCTTTCATGGACATCTATTCGTAGACATCAATAAGATATCTATTTTAAAATCAAAAGAGACTTAATGTTAGTTTTTACATTATTAATGACCAATTTCATGACAGTTTCTCGGAAATAGCTTCCATGGGATTACATTTAAATTTTAACAAATTTTGAAGTCTTATTGTTAAATACCACATGCTTTTTCTACCAAATAAAGTAATCTAACTAATTTCATATTTGTGTAAATGCATTAATGATTTATTTATATTCTGAAATGACTAAAAATAAAGCCTCTGAGAATGAAAGGTTATTTCTGTGTATTATATGAATGCAAATATAGTAGTAGTTATAAAAAGAAAAAAAATATAAAGTCAGTAAAAAATAAATTTTGTCAATTTTAAAAACATCTTTCAAAATACTTGACATATTGTAATGAGATATTTTTCTATACATGAAAGTAAACACTTTCTTTAATTTAAAAAATTTATGGATTAATCAGCTTTGGTTTTATTTTAAAATGTATAGTTAGAAAATTAGACTAAAGTCAAATGCTTTATTTCTTTTAATATATTATATAGATAAATTATATATTTAAAGATAAATTATTACATATTTAAAGATACATAGGATAAATCATATTCAAGTTTTGCTTGGTAATGCTACGATAAACATCTACTGCTAGATCGCTAATTATACTGGGACCTACTTCTTAAAACACACCCTGATTGGCTAGAAACCACCATACCAATTGTAGGATTCAAATCCATAAATTTCAGTATCAGAAGGCAGATGCCTACCCTTTCATTGACATCTATTCGTAGACATCAAGTAGATATCTATTTTAAAGTAAAAAGAGACTTAATGTTAGTTTTTACTTTATTAATGACCAATTTTATGACAGTTTCTGGGAAATAGCTTCCATGGGATTACACTTAAATTTTAACAAATTTTGAAGTCTTATCGTTAAATACCACGTGCTTTTTCTACCAAATAAAGTAATCCAACTAATTTTATATTTGTGTAAATGCATTAATGATTTATTTATATTCTGAAATGACTAATAATAATGCCTCTGAGAATGAAAGGTGATTTCTGTGTGCTGTGTGAATGCAAATATATTACTAGTTATAAAAAGAAAAAATAATATAAAGTCAGTTAAAAATAAATTTTGACAATTTTAAAAACATCTGTCAAAATACTTTACATATTGGAATCAGATATCTTTCTATACATAAAAGTAAAAACTTTCGTTAATTTAAAAATTTTATGGATTAATCAACTTTAGATTTATTTTAAAATGTATATTTAGAAAATTAGACTAAAGTCAAATGCTTTATTTCTTTTAATACATTGTGTTTTTAAAGATACATAGGGTAAAACATATGCAAGTTTTGTTTGGTAATACTACGACAAACAGCTACTGCGAGATCGCTAATTATACTGGGACCTACATCTTAAAACACACTTTGATTGTCTAGGAAGAACCATACTAATTGTGGGATTCAAATCCATAAAGTTCAGTATCAGAAGGCAGATACCTACCCTTTCATGGACATCTATTCGTAGACATCAAATAGATATCTATTTTAAAATCAAAAGAGACTTAATGTTAGTTTTTACATTATTAATGACCAATTTCATGACAGTTTCTCGGAAATAGATTCCATGGGATTACATTTAAATTTTAACAAATTTTTAAGTCTTATCGTTAAATACCATACGCTTTTTCTACCAAATAAAGTAATCCAACTAATTTTATATTTGTGTAAATGCATTAATGATTTATTTATATTCTGAAGTGACTAATAATAATGCCTCTGAGAATGAAAGGTGATTTCTGTGTGCTGTGTGAATGCACATATATTCTAGTTATTAAAAGAAATAATATATAATGTCCGTTAAAAAAATTTGTCAATTTTAAAACATATTTCAAAATACTTTACATATTGGAATGAGATATTTTTTCATACATAAAAGTAAACACTTTCTTTAATTTAAAAATTTATGGATTAATAAGATTTGGTTTTATTTTAAAATGTATATTTAGAAAATTAGACTAAAGTCAAATGCTTTATTTCCTTTAATGCATTGTATTTTTAAAGATACATAGCAATAAACATATGCAAGTTTTGCTTGGTAATGCTACGACAAACAGCTACTGCGATATCGCTAATTATACTGGGGCCTACTTCTTAAAACACACTCTGATTGGCTAGAAATAACCATACTAATTGTGGGATTCAAATCCATAAACTTCAGTATCAGAAGGCAGATTCCTACCCATTCGTGGACATATTTTCGTGGACATCAAATAGACATCTATTTTCATAATTAAGTTGCCGAACGATGGCCGAATGGTTAGAATGATGGCCTTCAGTACCGGAGTTCGTGAGTTCGAATCCCATTATGGCAAGGATGTTCGTAGCCGTTCGGAATCGGCCTTAAGTAGTAGGTCCCAATCTCATTAACACTCGTGTTGCAAAAAAGTAGATCGTAGCTATCCAAAACAAAACAAACCTAAAATCAAATAAGACTTAGTTTAAAAAATAATCATTATATAGCTTATTTTAAACAAAATTAATGTTTTCTTTCATGTGTGTGCCTGTGAATAACATTGAATATCCTTACACCATTATATCAAATTTTATAATTATAATCTTAAAATTTTCTGTGATTATCATTTTATAAAACACACTTTTGAAATATAGATTAAAGTATAAATATGGTGCAATGCTTTGAAACAATTCTATATTTCATTAGATATGGAAAGTAATTAGATCTCAATTTTCCCTCTCCTGAAATTAACAAATCAATACCCTCGCATTTGAGAATAATTTCAAATATGCATAATTTTAACACAATATTAAATACATTATTAATGACCAATTTCGTGACAGTTTCTCGGAAATAGTTTCCATGGGATTACATTTAAATTTTAACAAATTTTGAAGTCTTATCGTTAAATACCACATGTTTTTTCTACCAAATAAAGTAATTTAGCTAATTTCATATTTGTGTAAATGCATTAATGATTTATTTATATGCACAAGGAACTAACTTCACATATTGTAATCTAAATTACATATTCACAAGAAAAAAGAATGAAGATGAAAAAATGAATATTCAGTTTGTACTTTCTCTCTAAGGATTAAAAATTCTGATGAAAAACATTATATTACTTCTGAGTTCCTTATTAGATATT